>JAVDOI010000001.1:41659041-42084041 GCA_032191485.1 Leptoclinus maculatus | reverse complement strand
ATACAGGCAAGGTAAAAGGCATGCAAATGATTAAGGCTAGCAATGTCACTGGACAGTGTGTGCTTTTTTTACAAGATACATTTTTTATTTTCCACAATCTTCACGTTTACTCAAAATATTACCTTTGGCTGGATGTGGATTATCGTTTTGTCCAACTTCAATCGTGGATTTATTTTTCACCACAGATCTGTCTGTAAACATAAGAGCTCTCTTTTAGTAAATGAGTATTCAATACAATGAAAGCATTGATTAATGTGCTTCAGTGTAATCACCAAGAAGAACTAGCAGAGGATGCACCTTCTACATGTTAACATAAGGTCTACACACGTAAATCAATGTGTTACATTAACATACATCTTTTGGACTCTATCTTGCACATTGGAGATATTCTTTTAATTTCATATTTTGCCAGTTCCAGCACACAACTTTACAGCTCTACCATTTGAATAACAGTCATATTTTACATATTGTTTTTGTAATATTTATTAATATTTTATAGTCTATTTCTATTTATGCTTCTTGTCTTGCAGTACTTCCTTTCATCTTTGTTTATATTTTCATGGTATGCACCAATATAACAGGAAAAAACAATATTAATATCTTGCATTTACCTTACTATTATTGTTATTACTGTGCTTGCCGAAGGAACATGATTATTATTATCATCACCTTGCATTTATCTTACTGCTATTTATCTGCTAACCCAATGCTATAGCAACCGCCTAGAGGGAAAGAATAGATTCTTATCTCCCACTATTCACAGCTCTCTTCTTCCAACAAAAGAATAGATACATATTGCATTTAAATATGAAAATTCATAATTGAAGTGAAAAACACTGTCTGCTGTAATGAGAGAGAACTCAGCCACAGAGAGTGACACCATGCACCTATCAGCTGTGAGCTCCAGATCAGACTGGAGACGTAACCACTTAACAGATGGGTGAGTTGTTCTCGATGTCTTCCAATGTTTGTACTTTTTAAACAGAAAAAGAAAAGAAAAGTAATTTCTAATATTGTGATATTTAATGGAAATGTTGAAAAATCACACAAAATACCAGTGTTATTTTGTGTTCAATTCATTTTGGAAATTAGCATATTTTTGAGGAATACAAGCCTTCCAATTGCATTTATGTAACAGGCAGCTTTTTATTTTTTGTGTAACTTGATCTTATTCTCTAAGTCACTGAGAATTGAGAAATACTTCAAACTTTTTAGTGAAATTTATTTGTGCTAGTTTAGCATAAACAAATGTTACCTTTTGCGTTTGTGTGATCACATTATTGTGATTACACATCAGTTGATATAACTTTTTCAAATATAAAAAAACTCCATCATCTTATAAATACTTTTCTCTGCTTTCATGTAATAATTTGCCATACTGTCTTTATTAGCGCACAGTGAACTGGAGTAGATCCTGAAATTAGAACCCCTATGTACTGAAATGAGAATCAAATCGTGACCCCAAGAATTGAAAACAAAATCGAATTGTGAGATACTGAAAGATTCTCACCCCTATTTAGAGCCCAGTTGCACAAATTAAAATTACTAGATTATTCATTTTAAACTTTTGGCCAGTAGTGTATGTGTACTTTTTTAAGGCATGCAGTGCATCTGCTATGGTAACAAGGTCACTTTAAGTCTGAAATTTGAGTCTGCCGCCATCGTCTTTCTTCTTCAAGGTCATGACCGTCACGTCGCAACTATCAGGTGAGGATTTGTCGGTGTCAGGTGCAGCCAGGGAAGTAAAATGTGTCTTACGTGTTTTCTTGCGTGGTTGGTCATCTCCTTCCTGAGAGTTGGTTGAAGTTGTTCTCTCTACCTTTCTCTTCCTTCCCCTGTGCTGTTTGACATCTTCTTCTGAACTGTCACTTTCTGTTTCTTCAGCAGATTGAGGAACATACTCATCCTCATCACTGTACTCAGAACTTGATTGAGGTTCTCTTGTGTCTCTAAGCATTTTTTTGTTGAGCTTAAAAAAAGAAAGAGAAAAAGAAAGGCTTAGACTTGGATATTCTTCATTGTAAAATCACAAGCATTTAATGTCATTTAACGTAAATGTCAAGACAAAACAATAGACTAAAACTAGGCAAAATGTTTAGAAAAAAAATGTAGTGCTTGCCACTCAACATTCACAGTGTGCATACTTATATATAAATATAGATATATATTGAATACCAAACTGATCTATTACTTTTACTGAGCAGTGCCAACTTAGACCATTGGGGTTAATTATCAAAATACATAGGACCAGTCTTTCCTGGCCACTTCTCCACTCCGGCGTGTCTAGCGCGAATGAAGCAGATAAATACAAATGATCCCGTGATCAAACTCCCTCGATTAACGCTTGGTGTGAACGCAGCATTAGTCTAATGTCACGGTGGACCAGCCAACAGAGTCTACTGGTCACGTCTTGTTAATCCGTTATTTCATTCATACAGGTCTTGCTGCTTTCAGTAGTGTCTTTCCTTTGTTCAGGTCATTTTCTAAAATATCTGTGGGTGGCTCTGACAGAACACGCTATCAGTGTTTCCTAAAGCTGTGGAGCAGCACGCATATTAACGTAGATTGTTGTTGTGTTGTTTAGGGTAGTTTTAAACACCTATGACAGGGGTATTCAATTAAAGTTCAGCAAGGTCCATTCAGAGAGAATTTCTTCATTAAAGCTCCAGAACATCATAATAATGTCTAACTTGCGCTCTGATTTAGTCCCATATACTGTATATTGAAGTAGCCAACAGTTGTATTAACGTCTGTTAACAACTGATTATCAAATCAAATATAGAAAGATCAATTGAATAATATATAAACAATATTTATCGTCAGATTTCAAATTGAACTGGATGAATTATATTTAATAATATAATACATACTCTAACAATAAATGTTTTCTCATTTCAATTACAATAAGGACTGCATTTATGATTAAATTACATAACAGAAAGCTTTTGAAAAATGTGCATCTTAAAATAAAGAACTGAAGTGTGCTGCAGCTTTAAATTAGTTGAATTCAGGTGTGAAGTGATGTCACCAAAGAAAACCAAGATATCCATATTATTGTCATCTTCTAATAAGATAAATTAGTGTGCAGGGACTTTATCTGTGGTTATTAAACCACTTGTTTCAGCTCTATTTCTCTCTGTTAACATCATTGTTGGACAGTGAATTAATGCGTTAGGATTCTGACCATATTCAGCTCTGTTTATTTTTCTGTGCCTTTATTTGAGATGTGAGACGTTTGCTCAAAGAGTTGTGCTTTGTCTCGTAGTGGCGCTTCACATTACCGCTTTTAATAATCGTCACGGCCTCTGAACATATTACCCTGGTTGCAGTAAACTGACAGATGTCATGGCCCTTTTCATGTTAGAATGTGAAGTTTTGCAAATAAACTTACAACTACACTGTCGGTTCTCATGAGCTCTGGAACACTTGTGTCCTCATCGACATCAGCTGGAGTGGGGTCAAGAATAATGGTATTGTCACCGTCACTGTCACTGGACCACTGGTGTTCTTCCTGAAAAACAAATCATTTTTTGTAATGTTTGGACAGGCTCCCAACCTACCAGTCTACCTACCCCCCCTGGTAAAAAAACTAACCTTTGCATTCAAGCTACGACTTAAAATCAAGGTCCTCTCCCTCTCAACGTTTAACCTCTTTGTGTTTGTCGCTTCGTAGCGCTTCTCACACACATCATGATGTTTTTTGAGTTTCTGAAGGCGACGCATAACACGACTTTGAGCCTGCAAAACACAGACAACGAAGTTTAAGTTTTGGCCTTATTGTAAATGATAAAAGTTGTGTTGACAAGTTGCTTGTCAACACAACTGTGTCAACACAACTTGTCAACACAACTGTCACACACAACAAAGTTGTGTGTGACAGTTGCTCTGTCAGGTGAGCCACTGGGGTGCCACATTATCCACTGAACAACTTTAGTCAACTTAAGATAGGGGTGTCATATTTTTTAAAGTGAATTAACTTTAATGTGGTCATTTGCAAAAAAAAATAAAATAAGGTGTTGCATGCGATGCCTCAATTAGATTTGATTTAACTGATCAGAATAGTGTTGTTTCTCAATTAGACTTTACTCGGGCAGGCTGCTCAGGTTTATTAATAGCCATTATGCAACAAATACAATCACATTCTGTGGGATTTGATTCTATTTTTCTGAAATGTGTCTTGCATGCTGAGGTGTACACTGTTTTAAATAAATAACAAAACAATACACAACCAAACAACAAATACTACAATTTATATTACATCAGACATTAACAATAAGATTTGAATTGCTCCCTTTAATATTCAGTACTTTGTCCACACTGAGGCCTACTTAGAACCCAAACTGGTGACAGTTTAACAGACTCTGTTTAGTCAAACGTGTGGGACTAAATCTTCTGTGTGATGGTAAAAGCTGATATTCTTCAAATACATTTGAGAGGGGTTGGACCTGATATTACCAGCCAGACACAACATTCTCTTACTTTACGCAGCTGGAAAACTTGAATCAGTCATTTGACCCACAATCTTTAAACAGATATATACCAGGTATATTGGCAGCCACCCATGTATATTTTATCACTTTTGCATTTTTATTCTTTGTCCATCCAAGAGAAAGACAACATCAGTATTCAATGAAGTAGTGGACAACTTCCCCTCGCTCTACCCCTCCTGTAGACTGACCTGTTCGTTCTGCTATCACGACAAGAGTGCAGTGAATATTTAGAATATAATCTAATTCTGTCGGAAACACTATGGTAACAATGGAAGTCTAATATGTGTGATTCACTAGCTGGAGTCTGTCTGTAATAAATGAATTACTCTAGTATTGTTTTGATATCTGTTCTACATACACAGTCGAGCAGGTTAACTGTCAAACCCAAAGAAGATGACATATCCTACCTCGTTGGTCTGTTCAGGGTCAAAGACATCCGTCACATCGGCGCCTGCAAACATATAACAGAGGATGGAAATGTTAATATGGTTTATGATGAACTAATTCAATCTTCAATGGGAAAAAAATATTTTTCATTTGAGTTTGGATTCTTTTTAAATAGTTATATGACCTAAACCCTGTGAGTATGATCAGTTTGGGATGGAAACCAATAGACTCCCTGAAGTATTCAGTATTACAAAAGACTTTCTACAAACCTCAATATACAATCATCTCATGGTCTCTACCCTCTCTCACCTGTGCATTTAGAGCTGCCATCAGTGGATGAAAAACATGCTCTATCCTCCTGAAAGCACAAGGGACACATTCAGTCATGTTACAGTACTCTGTATTTCAAGCTGCAGTGGAAGAATTTGGTGTAGCTAAAATTGTGACATGAATCATTTAGATATCGCCTGAGCTGCTATTTTTACATTTTGACTGAAATTAAAAGTAATTTTCTGGTCTTATAGGCTGCATTATAGTAACGAGATCTACTTTTGTTCTGAAAGTATGAGGCTGAATATTCGACTTCAATACCAATGGCGATTTAAATTACAATATCTGCTTACATGTGAAGACATACTACATTTAAAAAGTTGACCTTGACTCAATATGTCAAATATTTCACTTTGTTGAGCATAATATTCACGTTCTGTGGGAATAGATAATAATGATAAAACATGAATTCGAAAAAATACCTAAATACCACTATATTGTGACTGTAAAAAAAGCCCCATGATGTGTAAATTATCCATTTGTAGTTGGCTGTAATTAGTTGTCCAGGATTCCGGTTTCACTTGACATTGGAATATGTGCATGTGCTGCTAGCTAGCTTAGTGTTAGCTAACATTAGCTGTCCATCTCGGTTTCACTTGACATTGGAACATGTGCTGCTAGCTGCACATGCTAGCTTAGTGTTAGCTAACATTAGCTGTCCATCTCGGTTAAGTTCTAGCACATTGCAACAGCTCTTTTTATATGGCAGTACATGTACCAACAGTATCAAAGTAAACTTAACAGCACTATGTTACATTAGGAGCTAGGACAATAATTAAAAACTTACCATTTCCATTCAGGTTCCACAGCTAGCCCGTCAGGTTACATGTGTGTGGAGCCGCTCGACAGTCTGAGGCAGTCAGTCACCTCTCCACGGGAGCATGTGCTGACTGGGGGCGGGGACAGGCCATGGTCCCCATGAGGACGGTAAACGTCAGGTTTTGTGTAGTGTCAGAAATGAAACTTAAGGTACTTTACACAGAACCTGACATTGACCGTCCCCACCGTAACCTCGCCCATCCCCCACTCCTTCGGTCACCATCAGCATGAGGGAGCTCTGAGGCTCGGCCTGGTCTGCGGCCTTTGTTAATAACTAATAATAAATAATGTCAAAACATTTTTTTTTTTTTAAAAAGGACATTGAAATGACACAAGCATTTCTAATGAAGTTAAGAAATAGAAGCATTTTTGAACTATTAAAAAATTATACAAACATTGATATTCTTAAAATAGAAACAACTACAACTATTTACAAGCCCTTGTATTGAACAGAAGTATTTATATGTGTATTTAACTAACATATTATGAATTTACGATGGGAAATAGTATTCAAAAGTATAGTACTCACACAAGAATACAAAAAATAGATTTCTTAAGGGCTCTAATCATTATATTTCATAGTGAAGAATAAAGGTACAGAGTGGGGAGGGGCTGAAATCCTATTTGCTTTAGAGTTCTAGATAGTTTTTATCAAGGTTTTACATGATGTATATTCAAATTGCAATGATGACAAATGCAGGAAACTTTTTTTGATAGTATAATGTATTATACAGATGCTCTTGCATATAAATGCATGTAATGTCCTGGGGATAGAAAAGGCATGGAAAAGTGTGGAAAAAAAAAAAATCTATAAGACAATGCTTGGAATGAATAGATACATAAATAAATCAATCATAGTGCTGTTTTTTCCATTCTGGGATGCCAGAAACATTGTTTCAGCTAACCGTGAGCCTCTCAAGAGTCTTTCTCTGGAGGTATTTGTGTCCATACATACATAATGAGCCTAGCCTAGCATTACTGTCGTCAATATGCTGCTAGCTTCAGAGTTAAAGCCCATCATGCCTCAGGCAGCTGCTCTGGACTGGTCCTAATGGCTATACATTCTGGTTTTGCCCAATTACCTTTAGGACGCCCAGGCCCTACTCATTCTGATGCCTTAGCATTTAGCATTTCTGCTTCTTCTTTTGACTGTTCTACCTGCTCTGCTAACGAGACTACCAGTGCTAACACTTCTATCCAGTGACAATCAGTCCTCCACTATGACCTCTTTTTCTTCCTGGTGTGACGCTGTTAACTGGAAAGCTAATGCTAGCACATGCTTGTGTTAACAATGCTAGGGACATTAGCCGTGTTTCTAGCAACGGATCATTGCCATTTCTTACTTTCCACAGTACATCTGGATGCTGGATCAATGGTTTTCTTAGCCTTTGCTTCAGCATCTCCTTATCACACTCTTTGTGCAGTTCACCTCCGTAAGCTACATGAAGCAGAGATGCATCTGGCCCCATTTCCCCATAATGAGTGTCCTCCATCGGCTCTGTTTGCCACAGAGACAGACTGGGCCCTGCTGAATGATTCTCTATTACTCTTTGCCGTCTCACAGCACCATGCTCTACCCACAATGGACACCTATCTCAACTTCTTCTCGTCCTCGCTATGGTGGCTCAGGTATTAAAGCCATTTTAGTTTACTGGCCCACTATTTCTGACCCGTCCTCCCCCTCTGCCCTTCTGCTAACCCCCCATGAGCCTGGGCACCCTATGTTGAAAGTGGCCCTCTGGTTGTTCACAGAGCCCAGCTGGTAACTAAGGGTTACTAGGCCTTTCCAGTCTGGGCCCCCACACTCTGGAAAAACATGCCGGTTGAGAAAACGTTAGCTAAATATGTCAGTGTTTTTAAATCACCTCTTAAAACATTATTACGTTAACGTTATTAACATACAACGGGTGTGGTAAGGACCCAGGAGCAGTATGACAGACACCAGGGATAGTTTGAATCAATGCAGCAGAGAGGACGAGGGGTGTATGAGACCGGAAGCCAGGGAGTTGTTAATATAATTGTCCATCGCCTCTCTTTCAGGAGCAGACAGGGAATAAAGGCGCCCCTTAGGTGGAAACGTACCAGGATGGAGGTCTGGCGACCACCAGGGTCTCGTGTCGCTGAAATAGTATTTGTGGCACACACAACATAGAAACAGTAGTTAACTGGATGCAATTCCAATTCTTTGAGTAATCTGGTAGCTCAGGATTTGTTGCGTGCGCTCCGCCAGAAGATGAGCTGCACTGGCACCATCCTTATATACATGTAGGAACAAAGATGGGGAATTGACGTTAGTATTGCACGTGATCACCGTTTAAGCTCTAAATGCGTCTCTTTAACAGGGGCAACAGACAGTTTTACTACAGCTAACTTCGGACCTAAAAACTAGCAAGCTAACTTTTTGACAGCGTGTCAGGCAGCTCGGTTGATAAGGATTCATGTCTGAACTAAATATTAGCCATGGTCACGTTGCGGGTCAAGCTGCAGGGTATCAAACTTGTGATGGTAAGTTAGCTAGCTAAGCTAACTGCAACTTATGTTGCTTGACAACAGGTTGCAGTGTGTCGGGTTAACTTACTAAAGTTGCACAAATGTGAGTTCCGTGACATAATGACCCTTTCTTCCTATAGTGTGTATATATATATAGTGTTGTGCGCAAGAGAGTTTTATCCTCAGATTCCATGCATTAGATCAGAAGGTCACCAAGGGAATATTCAAAGTAAGAGTAAAAAAATTAGGCCTGTAGCCACCATATAGCTAGTTGTTACAAAACAACTAACAATGAGCTTTGCTAGCTACAAGGGGTGCGACCATAGAAATACATTATACGGTTTTCCGTGGTTTATTGAAGAGTTAGTTGTTATAATGACAACACGCGTCTGTGTGGCTAAGTGTTGTTGCAGCTTGCTTGGAAGAGAGCAGACTTAGCTCCAGAGACAGATGGCTAGCTACTGAGCTAGGTAGCTTATTTTTCTCCTGAGCAGGCAGGGAGTTTGGCCGAGGGACCGTTAGACCCAGCGCTGCTGCTGGCCACCAGCCCGCTGTTGTGACCATCTTCTGTAACTAGTGAAGCATTTAAGCATAGTGGAATTAGCAAGCTAGCTAACTAGCCAGTTGTCGAGTTTGCTAGCTAGCTTGCTAATTTAACAATGCTTAAATGCTTCACTAGTTACAGAAAATTAGCCACACAAAGTTGCTACTCATCTGGCTGTTGCTCAAAGTGGGCCCTTCTACATTTCACTCTGGTGTACCATGGTTTATTTTTCGCACCAGCAGTTCTCACAAGCTGCTGTGAGCTCATAATGCTTTTCTGACCTCTTCATATCAGTTTCTCTGGATGACTCATTATGGCAATTCATAACAGTGCAGCGCCAGTATTTTTGCACCATGCTTAAGAAGCAGTATGATTTTATAGGGCACACATTTCCAGAAGAAACAAACGGTCAGACAAAGCCTGTGACACATGTAAATAATGGAATAACTATTCATACAGAAAGTTTGTCTCTTAGCTTTTGCAGCGTTATCTATGGTCGTAATAGTGGTCCAAAATGATGTCAAATTGCATACTTTAAGTCAAAAAAAGTCTTAAAATATCCTTGGGGAGGACAACCAAACCCAAAATATCCTAGTATCTTTTATTCAATGTAGAAATTCACGACTCTTTATCCTGCTGCGTAATATGTCCTGTCTGATATGCTGCTCCTAAAACCTAAATAAATGGCTCACACCCTGTCTGGCAGGCTGCTGTTGATTCCAGGCTGAAGGCATCGTACAGTAAAATATGTTTTAGAGTGATACTATAGGCTACAAATAACACAGGCTAGGGAATTTGGGGTTTATGTCCCAACTTTAACATGGGCCGTACTGGGGACACGGCCCTTTTTGGGCACGGTGGAAATGTTTTGGCCATACGGACTAACTCCCATTGCGCCATCCGGGAACCCAAATGCCATTGAGGGGGCCAAGTGTTAACAACTACGAAATGCTATAGAGGGCGCTATTCATCATGGAAACCATGGGTAACATGGGAATGGGTGGGGCTAAGTCCCGAATGGATTATATGCCTTTTGGGTACAACTTTCATCGGAAACATGGAAATGGGTTGGGCTGATCATGGGAAACATGGGAATGGGTGGGGCTAAGTCCCGAATGGATTATATGCCTTTTGGGTACAACTTTCATCGGAAACATGGAAATGGGTTGGGCTGATCATGGGAAACATGGGAATGGGTGGGGCTAAGTCCCGAATGGATTATATGCCTTTTGGGTACAACTTTCATCGGACACATGGAAAAATGGATGGGGGTAACCATGGGAAACATGGGAATGGGTGGGGCTAAGTCCCGAATGGATTATATGCCTTTTGGGTACAACTTTCGTCGGAAACATGGAAATGGGTGGGGCTGATCATGGGAAACATGGGAATGGGTGGGGCTAAGTCCCGAATGGCCTTTTTTGCTTTTTGAGTGGAAAACATGGAAACGGATCAGCTATCACCGTACGACGCCACGTGGACACCTTGGTTATGTTACCGGATGCACAGGGACGGTCCAAAACTTTACCAAAGTTCTACAGACTTCTTGCTTGGCATGCTGAATCAAGGCATCACAGGGAATGCATGGTGCAAAATTCAAGCAGTTTCAACCTTTTTCTCAGATTTTATGGCCGTTTCAAATTTACCGGCCCTTTAAGAGAATTTAGCACCAATTTACTGTTTTCGGGCACCTTAACTTGGACCTACGAACTCCAAATTTTAGGCATTTCATCTCCACGACCCTCTCTTCGTTCACAAAAAGAATGTATTCCTCTATTTTGCTTTAAAGTATTTTTAATTAATTAAAAGACTGGAGACGTATACATGTGTGTGTTTCTGTTGGGTCCTATAAAAACACTAATAAACGACTTGTTGTTATGAAATTGACATATGTTGGACACAAGAGGATACTCTACTAGGCTGCATTGGATTGAAGTCATTAGCATGCTGCTAACAGGAGATAATTTTCCAGAGGGCTGAGAGATGGGATTCTTGGTGAGCATGTTCAGAACCTAAGATAAGATGTTGGGTGCAATTTCCAGACTGTTTGAGCTTTTTGATGAGTTATTTGCATGTTGTAGAAATAAAGGACAGGGTTAGGACTTTTGGCATGAATGAGAGCCCAATCAAATGTAGGCAACATGGCATTTTTTGATTTATAAGGGAAGGGCACTGCCATTTCGCATACAGAAAAGGAGGACAAATGGCCCTTTTCGAGTTATAAGGAATGTTCAAAAACGGCCATTTGTCCTAAATTTGAATGGGCTCTCATTTATGCCAAAAGTCCCACCCCAAATGGCCGTTTTTGGAAGATAAGGGAAGATAGGGCCTTCGAAAAAGCCTGTTTTCAGTGTTTAGAGTCAAGAGGGTTATTGCTGGGTCCTATAAAAACACTAATAAACGACTTTGTTTTATAAAATTGACATATGTTGGACACAAGAGGACACTCTACTAGGATGCATTGGTTTGAAGTCATTAGCATGCTGCTAACAGGAGATAGCTTTCCCAAGGGTCTACAGACTTCTTACTTTCCAGACTGAATCAAGGTATCAAGGGGAAGGTGTCCTGCGAAATCCAGGCAGTTTCAACCTTTTTCTCAGATGCTATGACCGTTTTACATAGGTCAAATTGACTGCTCTTTATGGTAATTTAGGCCCGATTTACATGACAGATGTTGATGAAAATGATATATGATGGACAGCAGTAGCATGGCTACAACATATTAAAAAAGCAGAGCTCTCAGATGTTTAGAACAAAAATTTCTCCAATCTGACTTAACAGCACGACAGGGTGTACATCTTGCTAAGATGTTCACCCTCCTGTTCTCCTGAGTTTCATACAGGCAAATTTATTTTCTAGACATTTTAGAGGGATTTTGTTCACGTGACCTCATTGTAGGCCTAGTCCACAATGTGTGTCCGTAATCTGTGGTTTCTGGGACCCATATTTGAGAGATTATGGCCATTTTTGCATAGGTCAAATTTACCGGCCCTTTAAGAGGATTTAGAGCCAATTAAGACCTTTTTTGCTGTTTTTGGGCACCTTAACTTGGACCTACGGACTCCAAATTTTAGGCATTTCATCTCCACGACCCTCTCTTCATTCACAAAAAGAAAGAATTCCTCTATTTTGCTTTAAAGTATTTTTAATTAATTAAAAGACTGTAAATTACGTCCACATGTGTCTGTTTCTGTTGGGTGCCATAAAACCATTTCTACAAGACAGATGTTGATGTAAATGATATATGGTGGACACCAGAGGATGCTCTACTAGCATGAATTGGATTGATCTTATTAGCATGTTGCTAACAGGTGATAGCTTTTCCTAGGGTCTACAGACTTTTTACTTTCCAGCCTGAATCAAGGTATCAGGGAGAATGTGTGTTGCAAAATGCAGGCAGTTTCAACCTTTGTCTCAGATTTTATGACCGTTTGTACATAGGTCAAATGTACCGGCCCTTTAACATACTTTAGGCCCAATTTACACATTTGTTGCTGTTTTCGGGAACTTTAACTTGGACCTACGAACTCTACACATCAGAGGGAAGGTGTGGTGCAAAATTCAGGCAGTTTCAACCTTTTTCTCAGACTCTATGGCCATTTTTACATAATGCACCAATTACGACATTTTGACCTTTGACCTAAACGCCTGGTTTTGGGCACCTTAACTTGGACCTACGAACTCTAAATTTCAGCCATTTCATCTCCACGACCCCCTCTTCATTGTCAAAAAGAATGCATCCCTTTATTTGGCTTTAAAGTATTTTTAATTAATTAAAAGACTGGAGACATTCACGAAACACAGTGAATTTCCCATTGATATTCACACCATGTAATCTATGGGCAAAGGTTGAATTACTGTGAGAATCTCAGCCTCATTGAACCTTGTTTTCTATGGGTTAATAGGTCAAACATAGTCGAAATGCCATACATTAGTATGGGAAAAGTTTAAGGAATTTCCCATTGATTTTCCTGAAAATGTATCGTTGGGCAAAGGTTGAATTACTGTGAGAATCTCAGCCTCATTGAATCTTGTTTTCTATGGGTTAATAGGTCAAACATAGTCGAAATGCCATACATTACTATGGAAAAAGTTTAAGGAATTTCTCATTGATTTTCCTGAAAATGTATCGTTGGGCAAAGGTTGAATTACTGTGAGAATCTCAGCCTCATTGAACCTTGTGTTCTATGGGTTAATAGGTCAAACAAAGTCAAAATGCCATACAATACTATGAGAAAACTGTAGGGAATTTCCCATTGATTTTCATAACAGTTAATCGTTGGGCAAAGGTTGAATTACTGTGAGAATCTCAGCCTCATTGAACCTTGTTTTCTATGGGTTAATAGGTCAAACATAGTCGAAATGCCATACATTAGTATGGGAAAACTGTACGGAATTTCCCATTGATTTTCATAACAGTTAATCGTTGGGCAAAGGTTGAATTACTGTGAGAATCTCAGCCTCATTGAACCTTGTTTTCTATGGGTTAATAGGTCAAACATAGTCGAAATGCCATACATTACTATGGAAAAGGTTTAAGGAATTTCCCATTGAATTTCCTGACAAAGAATCGTTGGGCAAAGGTTGAATTACTGTGAAAATCTCAGCCTCATTGAACCTTGTTTTCTATGAGATAATAGGTCAAACAAAGTAAGATTGGAGTTGGTCCAATCCTTTTCATTTTCATACCAGTGGACCAAGGCGTTGAGATTGTAGTGTAGTCCAAATTTCAGCTTCCTAGTCCATTGTTTTCTATGGGATTCCAGGCCAAATAAAGTTAAAATAAAGGGTTAGGACTTTTGGCATAAATGAGAGCCCAATCAAATGTAGGGGAAATGTCCTTTTTTGAGTTATAAGGGAAGGGCACTGCCATTTCGCATACAGAAAAGGAGGACAAATGGCCCTTTTTGAGTTATAAGGAATGTTCAAAAACGGCCATTTGTCCTAAATTTGAATGGCCTCTCATTTATGCCAAAAGTCCCAAGCCTGTTCTCATTGCTCCCATACAGTATCTACAGTATGCTCTAGACTAGGAGGCTGAAACTTACTAGAGGGCATACCTGGGACCAGCCCACCAGATGTGCAAAGTTTCAAGCAAATCGGGCAAAAAAACCATTCAAAATACTTTGAAGTTTTTTTTGTGTTTTTTTGTGTTTTTAGAGTTCAGGCCGATTTCGAGGCTCTGGCGCGGTCCAGAGCAGTTGCCTGACTCCCCCCATCGTCCTGATAGTCATTTAGATGACATCGATCCAGAATCCCCCCGAGGTGGCCCTTCAGTGGCCCAAAAGTTCCCGGAGTGATGGACCAAATGGCCCAAAAGTTCCCGTAGTGATGGACCAAATGGCCCAAAAGTTCCCGGCCGTCCGGGAACACGAAGGCCATTCAGGGGCCATGGTTTTGAAGTGGCCCTTTTTGGCCCAAATGGCCCGACCGGAATGGCAGTTTTGTTCCCGCACGTCCAAGTCAATGTCCCCGTAGTGGACAAAAAAGATAAAAGGCCATTCGGGCACACTGTTCCCAAACTTTGGAAAATCATAACTCGGCGAGCGTAAGTCCAAACCGAACACAAAATTCCCGCGTTAAACTAGAGCAAGTATATATTGCGAATATAGGACCTGCTTATTTTTAGCGGCGCTCCTTCTGTCCATAATGTTTCTTTGAAAAAGGACCTGTTTTGTCCTTAGCTCCAATGCAAATTTATTGCAAGTGTCCCGGCAAGCCCTAGGGGCGGAAAGCATTTTAAGTATTAACACTATGGGTAAATATACAAGCACACCACGTTAACCCTATACTGTTTCAGTTGGAGTATTATTGGGGTATTATAGACCTACTATAGAAGATGCATAGCATTTGAATAGTATAATAATATAACAATCAAATCACGACTGACACAGAATGCTATAACATGCTTAAAGATATAATAAATAAATAATTCAATTCAATTAATTTTGTAGAGTCAAAAATAAAACATAAATAGGAATTAGGAGCAAGACATTGCTGACACCGCCCCATACACACGCCAACAAGTGAATGAATAATGGGGGTAATGGGACTTATTTTTCTTCAACTTCAAGAACTGCATCTGGCTGTATCAATGTGCTTTCCCACGCTGTACAGGAGTGTGTGGATGAAGCATTAAGTTGTGACTCTATGCTTTGTGATGTTACTACTCCCCTTATCTTTTCAGTCATTACTGCAAAACCTCTCCTCAGTGAGTCTGCAACTTGCCATATGTAGTTTACACAGAGATTAGCCTAATATAACGATCGCAATAGAAAGTGTACACATGAAAATGGCCACCCCTCTAACCATCCTGCTATATTGATTTAAAGGAAAATGTCTTTTCTACTCCTATTTCATGTCTATGGATACAACTCTATACCTGCATTTGTCTGTTATCATCAATATCGTTGTCATTGAACAGTGAGCACTGTTTAATGTGAAAAGGTAGCTTAAAAAAAAGCAGTGCTACAAAACAAGACCTTATTGATCTCCGCATTAATTCATGTTACACCTCTGACATGGCAAAATAAATCAAATATAGACTATTATAATTGTTGTTATTATTATTGTCAATAATGAGATAATGAATAATGATAAAATATCATTAAAATAGTATAAAAGAAAACACAAGCAAGAGTTTACATAAGGGCTAGTCTAACATTTTAACAGAGTGCATTATGGATTGAAAACATGACAACCTTAAAATACATGATAAATATAGACAATATACATTATGGTTATCATTGTTTGAATGCAAATTTAAAAAATAATAATTATAGCAATATAAATAATATCAATATTAATATTATGTATTTATTTATTTTTTATCAAATGTAGCATTTCATTCATGCCTATCTTTGGTCAAAAAGACAACATTTAAAGTGTATTCCCAAACTTTAATACTACTTTTGATCAATAGGGGGCGGTAGAGAGTGGACAAACAGCGATGCACACTTCAAGAACAGCCGACCTCATGGGGACTGCAGTGCTCTGTGTATACACTAGGGGAGCATTCATACACACACACACAGATTTTTGTCTTGAAAATGCTTTTCCAGGGGACTTCAGAGAAAAATACATGGGGCGTGTCTAGACACTGTTTTGAAGCTCGTAGGAGGGGTCTGCCGGTGGGGACCTCATTTTTTGTCCCCACGGTGACACAAGTCCCCATGGGTCTGTGTGCATTCAGGTCAAAGTCCTCACCGGGATACAATAACAAGAACACACACACACACACACACACACACACACACACACACACACACACACACACACACACACACACACACACACACACACACACACACACACACACACACACACACACACACACACACACACACACACACACACACACACACACACACACACACACACACACACACACATAGTTCCATATAAAACAGGATTGTTTCTTTTATTTGTGTATAACTACAGCAAACAATGCTACATTTTAGTTTTCATAAGAAACTGTTTTTATTTTACACGCTGCTAAGAAGACACCCCAGAAGATGGGTCACTCAGGTATAGTTCCATCATTGTTCAAAGAATAACTTTATGATGTTAGTTTTAATGAATAAATATATTTTAAAATCAAGTACGTTTCTCTGGCATTTATAGTTTTCTACTGTATTGAAAACGTACCGAAACGTACCGAAAACGTACCGAACCGTGGCTCCACTGTACCGTACCGAACCGAACCGTGGATTTTGTGAACCGTTACACCCCTAATATACACATATATATACACATATATATATACATATACATATATATATATATATATATACATATACATATATATATATACATATACATATATATATATATATATATATATATATACATATATATACATATATATATATATATATATATATATATATACATATACATATATATATATATATATATATATATATATATATATATATATATATATATATATATATATATATATATATACATATACATATACATATATATATATATATATATATATATATATATATATATATATATATATATATATATATATATATATATATATATATATATCGTCGTGACTAGTCCCTATGGACCATATGCAAACCTATCCCCTTGGCTGAACCTGGTACACATCTCAGGTTCATCTGTGTCGGACTTTCTCACACACCCCGTGATTACTTGTGCCTGTTGCTGGGACCCAAACTTAATACATGTTGTGCCACTTAGCAAAATCAGGTTACTTCATATACTGAGGACATAAACGGTCTCAACAGTAATGTGTATGATGTTCCTCATGGTCCTAACTTACACGTTGTCATGTGCACTCTCATTTGCAGTCAAAATACAGTTTATAATGTGATATTCAACAATGTGACCCTCAGACATCAGACAAGCGAGTTGTTTTCATTTAACAGCAGCTATGTTGTTTACAAAGCAACAAGAATTCTCATATTTGTGTAATGAGCTCACCTTACTTGTTCTAACTTGGACATTTGAAGGTTCTCTATACGGGATTCAGAGCATTAACATAGCAGCAAACAACTATTAGCGATGTAAAGATATAGTGGAGTAATGTCTACCTGAGCAGAGAGGGAAGTCGCTCTCCCTCTGTGTTGTTGTTACCTGAGCTGCTCTGTGATTTGTTGAGATAGCTGGGCAGGCCGAGCGTGCCTTTTAGTGCATGTTAGTGCATGTTAGTGCATGTGATCATGCCCAACCTGCTAGCTCATAGCCAGTGATTATCTAGACAAAGAAAAATATCCATCTAATTAAATAGAGTTTAGTTGTTAGTGTTGCAAACAGTCCTCTGTTAATGTTCAAACTCTTTTTACGTGGTGGGAAACACCCACACTCAGTCCCCTTCAAATACAGTATACAAATATTCATGCCCCACCAATGAACTTTAACTTTAAACTTCCTCCACAGCAATGCGAGAAAACAAGTAAGACTGAGCTCCACTAAAAGGCAGCGCAAACAGCCCTAGCTACATATCTGAGGTCATGACTGAAAAACAACAATAGTAGGGTCAACAATAATACACACTTTGTTCTTACATTTGTTCATGCACAGCCAGTCAGTCAGTATATACTATATACTTTTCCGACATGTATGAAAGCAAGCAAACAACGACAAGATATGGCCCAAATTCTAAATGTTTGATTTACTTATAAAGTAAGTAAAGTTGTTTTATGTAAATTATATCACTTTGAGAGAAACCCGTTCCTTTTAACCCCTTATATATTAACTGTTTGGCAAATGTGGATAGTTTGGTGGCGGGACTATCCTACAAAAAAAAAAATCAAATAATTTTGTGGAAACTGTGTGCGCTGACTTTACCAAAGCCAAAGCGATGTGTAAGTGAAAGAAAAATAGAGCCAAGGGTTATAGTAACACTCAAAATCTTTGAACATATATGGATGGCCCAAAAACAGATTCTTGCACACCCACACAGCTATAGTCACACAGCCGGATAGACTGTGTGGGGAGTGAGATTACGAAAGCATCCGAAGAAGGTCCCAAGGGGCAAACTCACCTCAGCTGAAGAGTATCCTGAGGAATACTGCTCAAAATCGATCTCTTCATCGCTGTAAGGACAAGCACGACAGGTTCTGTCATTCTGAAGTTAACAACTGTGTGTGTGTGTCCACCATGAGACCTTTTTTTCCGAAATGAAAATAAATACGGCAATCTACCCTAAGAGAAAATGTTTTTTTTAACCTGCTTGAATTGCGCCGTGAATTACACGTTTATCAGTTAAAAAGATTATTTTGCATGTCAACAAAGTCGCATTTTGTCGTAAAACTGTAAAAAGTACGAGTGTGAAAATACATAATTTCAAAGACTTCACACCAGGCGGCAACCTCCGGTTCTGCCGAGTGAAGTCGATGCAGAAATGTCTTAAAACGTCTCCTCTGGTTGCAAAAAGAAGTCAGATTGTATAGAAGTCTATGAGAAAATGACCCTAGTTGTCACTTGATTTATTACCTCAGTAAACATTGTAAACATGAGTTTATGGTCTCAATCGCTAGTTTCAAGTCTTCTTCAATACAGCATGATGTGTATTTAGTAAATGATGTTCCATTTAGAGTCAAATAGACCGTAAAGAAGAGTATGCTTTAGGGCTGGGCTACCTTGTGATTGACAGGTCGCTACCGCCACCATAACCGTATATGGCTTCTCTACATCACGCCTCCGCATTACAGATATGGTAACTTCCGTTCATTAGTTTAAAAAAAACAAAACGGAAATGGCGACGGCCGTAATTCAAGATGGCGACGGCGAATTTGCCAAACTCAAGGCTTCAAAAACGGCATTCCACAAACCAATGGGTGACATCACGATGACTACGTCCACTTCTTGTATACAGTCTATGGTGAAAATACGAAATTAGAAAGACTACAAAAGTTGCGTAAGTGACATCTCTCGTTGAAGCTACGATACCTGTGTGTTTCAAGCTAAGCTACCAACCTAGCTAGCAAGTCAAGGTAGCGTCCATGTTGGTGTTGATGACATTCATTGTGCGATGATGTCTCATCCAAAGCGGTCTCACACAAAACCAAATGACAATAATCAAACTGCGACTATCTTTTTAAATTGACAAATTTCATATGTGTAATTCATGGCACAATTCGAGCTGCATAAAAAAAAAAAAAGATTTGCCTCTTTCCGTTGACTAGCATCCGTCCCATGGTGGGCACCAGAAAGGGGAGGGACTCCGCCTCCATACCTGGTGTCAGCTTACCTGTCTGAGTCCATCGCAACCAAAGTGTCCTCAGCGTGCTGACTCAGAGCAGCGTAGCCCTTGTTATACTTCATCGTCCTAAAAGGAGAACCAGAAACTGTCAAATAAATCCTGCTAAACGAACATCTCCTCCGCTGCTTTAAGCTCACATCAGCTTTGTCTTTCCTCATCGTACCTCTTCGCTCCTTGCCTGGGCTGAAGCATCACTGGAGGTCCTGGTGAGAGGGCTTTCTTCTTCAGCGCCTTCCTCGCCATCTCCCTGTGTTTCTCTGTAAATGATGAGAAACATGTTGTATGTTAACTGGTACTGACTGGATGAGAGTCAAAGCAAAAGGTGTAGGACTTCCTACACCCTCTCAGCAAGAGTAAGGTCTTGAGAGTGACTGACGTCACTGTGTTATGATAATCGGGCCTATAGACACGTTTAAATGACTGAACAAAAATGTGATCAAGGAAAAGAAAAACATAAATCAACATTACCTGTATGACATGCTACTCATACAAAGAGCTAACTGCAAAAAATAGAATGTACTGGATTTTCTTTTATGTGTTTTTTCATGTTATCGTGTAGAAGCTTGTTGTTATTTTAAACTTTGTGTATCTCCACACCTGCTGGTATGTGTGTGCATGTTGGTCTTATCATTTCCCTCTTACTAGGAGTATTTTTGCCATTGCTAGAACTAGTGCTGGGCGGTATACCGGTTCAACCGGTATACCGGTTTTAATTTCCCATATGATATGATTTTTCACACACCGTCATAGCCGAAACAACTGCTGTCACTCTTCAACACTCTTATTCGCCGCTAAGAAGGCTACAGTCGGAGCTAGTTGTCTTAAGTGTATTGAGAGGGACCCCTAGTCATGGTTATAACTTTATAACAACAATGAATAACCCACAACTAACACTCTTTAACAGGACAAACACCACGAAATAACAGTTTGTAACACATAAACAATTTGTAACACTAATAATTGTACATTTATAAAATTTCACCACCAAACGGCATGCTGGGTACAGCTCGCTAGCTAGCCCGCTAGCACAACAGTCTGTTAATAGCTGGGAGAGGCTCCGTCGCTACAGTAACGTTACATTAAAGAACAGAAAGGAGCGATGCAGGAGGAACAAAGAGAGACCGGAGATGCACCGATAGAGTCTGTGCCAAAGAGAGGAGCTGTGTCTGCTGTTTGGAAGTCTTTGGGACATCGCTTGAAGAGGCATTAGCTCGAGGCAGCATATGACAAGAAAAGCAAGCGGTGGAGCGACATTACGAACGCAATAACGATCCACCTCTGGAAGGACATGGTCCCGCTACAGACAGTCGATAAAGACGGCTTCAGAGCAATGATTAAAACGCTGGATTCAAGGTACGTCTTACTGGGGCGAAAATACTTCAGCTAAACTGCTGACCCAACATTATACGAACAAACGAGCACACCCTCTAGTAAGCAAAGCCTTTATACATGATGACATTAAAATGTTTTTATATTCTATGTACTCCTGACAGTAGAGTAAGCCACTATAAACGTATATAAAAACAGTCAAGGGAAAAAAAATACTGTGATATACCGTGAAACCGCCAGAATCTTAAAAAATACCGTGATACACATTTTTGGTCATACCGCCCAGCACTAGCTAGAACACATTTCTGATACTAGGGCCTTCTTTGTCAAAACTCTACACATGAAAACCAAAAACATACAAGAAAAACTACAAACTATCTTACATTTCTCGCAAAAGCAAACACTTCATTCCACACTATATAAACTCTCTAAAAAATGTTTTATTTTTGCATCACAACTTAACACAACTACAGAAAATAAACAGCTCTTTCCACATGCCAACTGCACACTGATGTTCTAAGTGTAAAACACTTATCTAGAGTCTTTTGCTATGTTCAATTTACCATATTGTACTGTAAACAATATACAGTCTATGGCAATAACCGTGCTTTAACTCTCCTGCCAAAATTGGCCTCCATTGTTGCACACACCAAAGAGCAAAGCTGAATGCTATTCACACTATGCGTTCCAATACCCATACTACCATACTGTACTATGCCAGAAAAATATTTAGCATGTCCCAATATATGGTATGTCAAATGAAGTATGTCGGAAACACCCTACTGCATCCGGTAACATTTTGCAGTATGCAAGCCAGCAAGAGGGTCAAAGTTCAAGGTGCAATGTTATGAGAAAGTAGTATGTCACAATGAAATGCATACAACAGTATATATGCACTTTGTAAGGGCAGCTGCACTGTGTACTACAAGTAAAAAGAAAAAATATGCAATTTGGAACACAGTGACAGTGTTCAAGCTAATTAATTGGTTCCAGGTGTTTTCACAAATGCATTCTGGGTGCAAGTGATTGATAATTGAATGTGTGGTATTTCAATGGCAGTGTTTAGTAAACAACACAGGCTTTTAGTGTCTAATGTAGATAACCGTGTGTAGTTATTTGCAAAATAAAGTGTGGTTTTAAATTCAAATTTAAGCAGACAAAGTGCTTAAGAAATGAATACTTAATTGTTTTTGTTAAGACCAATTTTTTACTTAAAAATGGTTAAATTCTAACAACTTATTATAATGCAGGACTTAAGGTAACCTAACCATTTCTTCTTTCAAATAAAACAAACTGTGTTTTTAAAAAACATATATATCTCTTTATGTAATGCACATTAAAGTGCTTGAGTTCAAGTTGGGTTTAATTGGTAGTTCCCAAATAATTAGATGCCAAAAGTCAATGATGGTTAAGAAATCCACCAGATAATCTAGTTATTGTTCCTTTTCCTATTTATGGAGTGTTGAGTTGTGAACATATGTAAGACAGAGACCGAAAAGTCTGTGAAATATGTCATGTGTCCCTGCAATCTCGCATGACAAGATTCCTACTACCGACACTTTACCGTGCATAAAACCCAACAACACCTCTTCTCTGTGTGGAAAAATCCTCCTCGTCCATGACATTTGCCTGACTTTACTCAGCTACACAAGTTCTCTCTTTTCTTGTAGATACCAAATAAGTATCGGAATTAGAAATCACCTGTCAGTCAGCAGCACAACGTGCAGAAATGTTTGTTGCAGAGACCTTGAGAGTTAAGCAGAGCATTTTGATCTACATAACATAAAGGTAATATGACCGTGGACAGTGGACTACTTTATGAAAAGTTGACTCTATGGACGGCTTTCTATACACACCGTCCGAGTGAACCCGTGGGAGATTTTGCTCATCAGTGTCACATGACTCAGACTCCCCAGACCTGCCAGCTGCACACTCAGCAGTCTTAGTGTGAACCACAGCTGAATTCATATGAATGGTAGAATAATGACACTGGTGAGGATGAGTCAAGGAAAGGCTTACGTAGTTTGAGGTGGATTGCTGGAACTCTGGACATGATGTAAGGTCCTCTCTTCTCCACCGGCCTGATCCCTCCATCAGCGGTCTTCGGTCTTGTGCCATTACTGGGGCCCTGCGATTGGAGAAATTAAAAATAATCTGTATTTCACATTCATGTACGGCGCCATGTAATTGACAAGACTATAATATGATAATAACTAAATGGCATCACGTGACAGTTAAATAACAAGAGTGTAAAGTTGTTAGGATTGTCATAAAAAGTCTTTAACCCAACTCCAATGTGATTCCAAAATAATAATAAAAACACAACGAAAGTAATTTATTCAACTCATTTTGACAGCCAGATCTTTTTTTCGAAAATTACAAATTTTCCCAGCAGTCCATTCGGTCTAAAAGAAAATATAACGTTAATCAATTTCACGTGTGTGTCAGCTCATCTAATCATGTCACTCGGTTTCCTTTACAGTCAAACTTGGCAATGTCCAACGACAGATAGCTTCCATCGACACTAGTTTTGTTAGCATGGCTCAACTGAATAACTGTCAAAAATCTCAGGCTAAGCTAGTCAGCTAGCCTCCCAGTTTCTATTTAAAAGCTAGCGTTAGCCGGATTAGCTTTAGCTGACATTACCGACAAAACTTGTGGCTCCGACTGCGCTTCGAGCAGCGTGTCCTTCTCTGGTTCCTCTGTGATGTCGTTCATCATCTTGGCGTTAGTTGTCACAGTTTACACCACAACACTGCCATGATGACAAGTGTCCCACCGGCGTGGGACTTTGTTGTTTTCTTCAGGAGCAGGTAGGCGCTTCTGTTAGCCCGCTACACTCTATGTGACAACTTCCACACCACATCCGGGCAAAATTTCAGAATAAAATCCATCGTCGCTTAGCTAGATGTTCTGTAAAAAAACACGTTTTATGTGTGTTGGCCAAGAAGAACCGCAATGTTTGGTTTGTTTCGTAGTTTGTTTCGTAGTTTCCTGTCACCATCTAACCAAACTAAAAGCCTGTCACGCTATTTTTTTTGTTTAACAACATAACGTTAGACGTAAAATAATTCTAATCCAATTAAACTATAAAAAATTAACAAAATAAATTAAGAAACGGGGTATGAAATGAAATAACATGTATTTGTATTTATATAATTATATTTTGTCGTTTTTATTTTAACTACTTCATACAGTGGATGCATTGCATTTCCAGCCTCCTGTCGACATCTGGTGGCTGAGAAAAAACCTCGACCGTCTCCTTGACATCACGTTCTGCAATGTGAGGCTAAATAAAACGGCAAATATCTGATAACATTGTACAACATGTATTTTCTGTGGTTACTGCTTTGTGAAAGCTTCGGCTTCATATAGCTCATGTAGTCACTTCTGCTGTTGGTGTGTGACCTTATGTACTTCCTTGTTGAAAATAAAACATTTTATTGATTAAAAGGCGTTCAATTGTGGATAATGTGAGTACTGAACAACATTTGGGTCTTTGTAGTTTGACCATTAATTAGAGCACAAAATGGGGTGGAAATAGTTGTGGTGTGTTTATGGTCTTTAACCTTCCTGCACTTGCATAATAGTCCTTTTTCACGACAGACATTTGTACTTGTCATAGCAACGGTGTGACTAATAATATCGACGATGACCCCATTCCATGTAAGTAGCCCAGTAAGCTATGCCAGTGAAGAAGTAAGCATATTAGCAGGGAACAATGCCGCCAACATTAATGATATTATTAACTTGATATTTCATATTTCTCTACTACTGCACTTTTACAAAAACGTGCTGTAAAAAAATAAAACAAAAAAGGGTCCATTAAATAAAAAAAATAATCAACAATTTACCTTACAAGAAAACACAAAACACGTTCTTAAATTATTGGTTTTCTTTAATAGGTCCACCATTTTGTACACAACAGGACAGCATGGATTTAATCAACAATATAGACATATTTGACAGAAGAGAATTAGGGGAGCTCATCTCTTTAAACATCAAATGACCTGCGGAGAGAAGAACACACGTTATTTTCAGCTGTAAGCAAGTAATATGCAACATAATTCATGATCTGCTGTACATTTATAGCATAGGCCAGCAAACTCACACAGGGTTTGAGGCAGTGTTGGACAGCAACAGTACACATCGACTTCCCAAGTTGTTGTAGTAGTATAGTGCAGTCTCACCTTGACAGCCTATAACTTGTCAATGCCCAGCTCTTCTGGCGTTGAGATGCCCAGTTCTGACAGGGTTGGATTCAGCTCTTGGATCAGGTAGGGATAGATGTCTTTGTGGGGGCCTGCTTTGTCCTGCAAAACACAAAAAGCAACTAATGTAGAGCATTCTGTCACAGGCCACACCTGCAAACCTGGCAGCAAGAAGTGATGATTAGTCTTAAACAATATCATCTGGTGATGAATTTGCTATTAGGGGGATTGCATTTTACATTTGTATATGTTTGTGGGTCTGTCACTTCACCACAGAAACAATGTTCAACAAAAAGGTTCATGGCAGACCATAAGTGAACCTATTAAGGGACGGTCACTCACCTTAACGGCCTCAAGGATGCGGATGGCGCTGGCCAGGTCATTCAGTCTCCGGCACGCTCTTAGTGCCGAATCCAGGATCTTGGCCTCGGGTACCAGGTCATACCCGATCAGGGTGTTCATGCCTTTAATTAATGACAAAAAAAAGCCAAATTACTTTGAAGAATCAGCAATAAGAGCAAATGCAAACAATAGAAGAGAGGGGAAAAAAGTACAAATCTGAACATGGGTCTAATATTTGACAGAATTTTTTTCAAATGAGCCCAACTAGAACCATGACAATGACCAAACTAGGAACAATGGGCAGAGGACACGTCATCAGAATGGAATTAGCACAAATTGTCAACAAAGTCACCTTTCCTCAGTTCCCAGGCATCTATGTCGGGTTTGCTGAAGTAAGTGACCCAACGGGCATCAAACTCCTCGTCTGACTCCACCTTGCCATGGGAGTAACATCTGGAGGCCAATGGAGCTGGAAAACACAAGGCAGAGCACAGAGATGGCTTCAAATGTTTTGAAATATAAGTTTCAAGAACTTACAACAAGTACATAATAATAAATAAACGCCTTTCCTACTAAACCAGTCTAATTATTTCAAATCAATCCAAACACATCAGCAACACAAGACGTTTGCATGTCTAGAATTGGCCAAATGTTCATTTTAAAATGAGTAAATATATTATATTATTATTACACGTTAACAAGATTAGGAATTTGGCCAGGCACTCTCTGCCAACCTTAAACCCTGTTTCCATTTTTGGCATTTCAGTAAGCAATAATGGCGTATCAAACGTTGTCCTCGATGTATTTTTAAACGTTTCACTATGATGAGGTCACATATAATTAAAAGAGTCAAGCGGGCAAAACAGAACATCCAAAGTATGCAAAAAGCTTTTAAGTCATATGTTCTTTGTTTTCATAGTAAAATGGTCCTTTCTATAAAACATGTAGCAACTGTTCTTATCTTAACCCTTATTCAGACTTACAGCACCACAGTGACATTTGAAAACTAGCGTGCGCTCTGCACAGTTCTTCTTTCAAAGCTCTATCACAAACGAAGCATTTTAAGGAACTCAAATAAAACCAGGTTGCACGTCTGATGCTGTGGGCGAACGTGTATCTAATACAGGTCTATAAACGTGCTGTAAAGCAGGTTGGTTTCACGTGACACTCAGTGATAAGTCACGTGAATTCTGGAATACATCCGGGTTCAACAACTTCAATATCAAAAATGACACCCACCCAAGATATGTAGATGGGTGAAGTATTAGACCTACTAATAAAGTATTATAACTACAATTTTGATCATCCATAAGTTATCTCGCACAATGATGTAACACCACGATATCCCAGCAAATTAAAGTTAATTTCTATAATTTCCTCAACACATCACACTGACACTACGAATCAAACTGAAGTTAACAGCTCATTATTCGAATCACATTTATACAATTACAATATTTACATACAATTTCTAGGAACTAACGAAAGTGGATTGCACCTTGTCAGCTGTACTCTGAATAGACACCCAAATACTGTAAGCTACACCTCTAAGGGAGTTCAGTTCAGGACAGGTCTTATGGGAGGATATTAGCATCAAGACAGGTCACGAACTAAAGCATTCAAGGCTTCCACAGTAAACGATATGTACATTTAAATATGTACGCTAGCTATAGACATAAATAATATGGTGGACATTACAACGCGTTGGTAACAGCTGCGTATAAACTGCGGCCACTGACGCTCCTGAACTAACTGAGGAGGGTCATCGCAAGGTCGTGACATTTTTGCTCATATATTGCTCTTCATTTTAAAATACGTTATGTGAGGTGAAACTACAGGAAAACATTCAGGTCAAGACCACAAGGTTAGCAAACCACAAAAATAAGTCAATGTCACCCGAAGTTAGCTTTCACCACACAGCTGTAGCTAAGCTAGGTGGCTAGCCGAGCCAGCTTATGCTCGCTCTCTTTGTGACAGTGTTTCATTTCGCGGCAGGTGTGTAGAAGCGGACCGTCCTACCTGTGTAGCAGGCTCGTGACCGAGCCAGACTCCGGGCCCCCGTGGCTGACAGTCGGAACACGGCTCGGAACATGGTACTGCAGTGGGTGCTAACCGTCCTCTGTGTCAAATACTCGGGGCGGACAAACACGAGTAGGGCGACCGACGCGGGTCACGTGACTGACGGAGATAGCCGAACGCTTCAAGCCCACACTACTGATAGGTCCGTTTCGTAACCATACTGCCAGAGACTGCACAGCGTACTGTGTGTGAGTAACACAGACTGTAGGAAGTGGTTTTGACATAATTAGTTGATTCTAGCATCCAGTGCAAATTACACACAAATGTTTATTTTTATTCTGCTTCAGGACACTTCCTGACTAATTTCAGATATGACTATTTATAAGAGCTCAACAAATTAATTTACATCATATTGCCACAGCTGTCTCTCCTGAGAGTAAATGGCATCCAGTGTGTAACAGAAAACATCTTAAGGACCGGACCTGACTCTCAGCTCAAATGTTGGTTTGTGCATTTGTGTTAAAATATAGTTTATAATAGCAGCAGGGGCCAAAATATCCTGAATTTTGAGTATAAGTCATGCCCCCAAAACACTGGATCCTACACTTCCCATAATGCAATTTGATAGCATCTTTCATTAGACCCTCCATGCCAAAAAGACAACCACATCTTTCAAATTCAACACGCCCAGTTTGTATCGCAATCTTTCTTTTACAAAATGTTAAGTGAGATGAGTTCACAGAGACAAAATAAATTAAATTGCTAACAATTGGTGGAGGGGCCCTTTAACATTACTGCGAAATTCAACACACAATACCAGCAGAGGGAGCACTTGGTTTAAAAACACCCTGGAGCTCTTAGTGCGCACAAAGCATGTTGGTTTTATTTATTGGTACAGCAGCAAAATACCTTTTATAATAAGTGCACGTGAGGAGCTGAATAAATTATAGATTCCACAACAAAACATTAGGTTATCATTTAAGGGGTAAAAGTATGTTGTATTTAATTAACCACAAATTACCATATATCTAGCATTTTTTTCCATGTTGACAACATGGATGAAGACATTCATCCATTTTATTTGTCTTTGTGCGCAACACGGTCCCTGTGCATGCATGCACACATCACATGCATGCACAGGGACCGTGTTGCGCATGTAACCAAGGTATAGCGGATTACGCTGTTGTGTGTAGGCTATCTGCTGTAGATTCAAGTGTATGTGTGTGTGTGTGTGTGTGTGTGTGTGTGTGTGTGTGTGTGTGTGTGTGTGTGTGTGTGTATCAGTGTTCTTAGTGACGTGGTAAACTCTAATCCGCCCTAAGCCCAGGGCACCACAGTGGATGTCCATTAGTGTAATGTGCTGCTGCACATCTTTCCTTCTCTATTTCTTCCTGTCTCTCTCTCTCTCTCCAGTGTTTGTCTTTTATTTCATTTTTCCATGCTACACCATAGTGCTTTAGATATCTTTGCAAATGTTGCATATTTGAGCCATTTAGCTCCAGTTTTAGAGCAATTTACGACTAGTTAGCATAAACTCTCTGACCTTTCACCTCCCTGTGGAAGGGCTCAAGTTAAAGCATGTTTTCTTGATGCGATGACCACAGCGTCGAAAATACACGAGGGCAAAGGGCAAAACTGACCCTAAGAAATATAATTTTGCCCCTGATATCACTAGGAGAGGGGCAATAAATGCCCCCATAATTCCCTCTAATAATAATGATAATTTAATGAACTTGTCAAAAACATCGTAGCCTATATGACCCGGTCCAGTTGCCATAGAATGTTTTTAACTTTCGCCTTGACTGATGTTGCGTGTGCGTGAAGAACCGAACGTTCTAAAAAAAATCAATGAATGGAGCGCTTCTTAATCAGACCTGTGACTGCGATCAAGTCAGCAGACACTCAGATCTCCGTGGTCAACTCAGAAGACACTTACATGTTAGTGCACCTATATGCTGAAATGCACGGTAAACGCATTCAAACGGCACAGATCGGGAGCGAGCGAAGGACTTTGAAAGTTAGCGGAAAGATTATCGTGAGACAACATCCGGTTTCTTCAGACGAACATCCGGTTTTCAAAATAAGATGCCAACAAAGTATACATATTGCATAATGGAAATTAGATTAAATGAATTAAGTATAAAACATGCTACCTGCATCTCGTGAGTTAAAGGGAAAATACACCTAAATTGTGCATAAAGTGTCTTTATTCTTTGATTTGAGGGTTGCTGGAAATTAATAATACCTGACTGACAGTCAATTAAGATATTTTACTAAGCAAAAACTTTGTACCTTCAAATGGCACATTTTTGAAATTTTTAAGGTGCTATAAAAAAAAAATGTCTCCAAAATTACACACAATGACTAATGGATATATGTTCAGGACAAAAATGGGTAATATCACAATATTTGAGGTGCTACAAAAATACTTTTCTCAATAATTCCATATTTGTTTTTTGTTAAAAAAATCTAAGAAAACACTTTGAATCTGTAGACTACTGCCTAATAGTCTTATTATTGCCATTTGATGACAATTGCTCATATACTGTAAGCCTAAATAAGTACATTTATTATTTTGAACAAAGGTTAAATGTTATTTCACAAGTTTCAAAAAGTGCCCCCAATTTGTTTTTAAATGCCCCTGGATTTCAGTCAGTGGGGGCAAAAATTGCCCCCTAAAAAATATGTAAATTTCCTACCCCGGATGACCATAATATAACCATATGTCACACGTGTGTTACATTGTGGATTGTAAAATGTGACATAGCAATAGCACCTACAAAGAAGTCTTCATAGGGTGAGTAAATCTACTGTGATCTTTTTTTCCCCCTTATATAAAGCTGGGTCATGTGACGTGTGCGGAGGGTCACCGGTCTGTGTCAGTGGAGGATATGAGTGTTAACACCGCAAAGAAATCAATCTCCCTGAAATGAGAAAATTCAACATAACATGATAGGAGAGGAAAGAGTGTGATATTTGAGAGCAGATGTGATTTTTCACTGTAAAACCTCAGCCTTTTTTATTTGCATTGTTTTCAGTTCTTTATTTGTCTGGGAATAGTTTATTCACATAATAATTTTAATTTTTTTTTTAAAAAGCACATGTTCCAAGTGGATCTTTATCTTGTTTTCAGCTGATGCATGTGCTCTTGGCTAGAACTGAAAAACTCCCATTGTGACCACTTTTTTTTTAACTTCTTGTCTCATATCCAAGTACCACTGTGTCTCAAGAGTAGTTTTTACATTGTACAGTCCCGGTTCTGTTCTAACTCGTGCATTCATACATTGTTGCTTGTGTTTTGAGGGATTTGAAGCTACAAACCTCAGGGTGTTTACTAGGAGCACGAACACTAACCAGTATTGAAAGTCATTTAAAAATAGAAAGGAAGCTCAGTTTGGTTCTACAGTTATGATGGTTTTATTGGCATTTTCCAAGGTATTATTTTACAATGATGGTCACAGTCCGGAAAAGGTTAAAGAGACATGAAACGAAAAGAGTGACACTACTGCAGATAAATATGGGCCTCTCTTCCGTGCGGCCTACATATGTAGCATGCGGTTGCCATGTCAGGATATTTCTGTCTGAATAAATTAATAATTCAGTGTCTTCTAGCAACGGATGAACATGCATAACACACTTAATTAATGCACTGCTTGATACTGCTGGGGTTGAGTCATGGGTAAAGCAGTCCGGCCTGGGATGTGGAGAGGTTGTGACCTCCCCTGTAAACTTTTCCTAACAGTTCAATTGCTTGCTGTTGAACCTGTGACCTTTAGCAAAGCTCCACATGCTCTTATCATCAATCACAATGTTACCTATTATGGTTAATGCCCAAAATATTTTCTGAGTCCCATCGACAACCTGTTCAGACCACAGCCGAATGCAAAATGTTCGCTTATGCACTGGGTCTTATGAGAGAGATTTTATGGATTTCAACAAATCAGTTCAATAATGAACCGTCACTTTAGACTGGTGAGATTTAGCTCCCTGAGGAAAAGGTTTAATACTATACAATCAATGGCATCGAATTGCATTAATACTGCTCCGTCTAAGAGTTGGTTGATTAGCGGTCATCATCCGAATGGCTCCACGTCAACATTAAGTGACTTGGTGGTTATTGAAACGGTGGCCTTGGCTTCAAGCTGTGAGGGCTGCATGTTCACTATATTCACTGTGGCCTTATCATGTAGCATCACAACACCCTAACTGATGAACACGCGGCGCGTCTCTCATGGACAACGCCGGGACACTGATATGATTGGGGACGGACATGTTGGAACAAAGTGTACATACAGTTTATATTACACACAGACTTAAAAAAAAAAAACGAGCAATGAAGAAAACAGGAACAAGTGATCTAAGTCGATGAAGCCATTTAAGAAGCGCTATGTACAGCGTAGAGACACTTTGAGTGGATGATGTGTAACAGAACTATTATTTGTTAACAAAACTTCAGCGACACCACAGAACAACATAGACAACAAGGGGAAGGAAGTGATGGGCATAATCAGGGGAGGGGGGGGGGGGGGCAGAGTATGATATGTGCATGTGTGCAAACCTCTATCACAATAAAAGCATGATTTTGCAGCGCCTGCTGTCGAGCGTAGGAAGTGGGCGCCGGTGCGTCGGTGTTGGAGGGTGGGTGGGGTGGGGTGGGGTGGGTTAGGTTAGTTGGTGTTTTCTTCAGGGTGATTGGGGTGAAACGGGGATGAAAGCACTTTTTTTTTTCTCGCTGCAGTTTAGCCACTGCCCAACATCTTTGTAGCACGCTGGTTGGCCTCATCAATCCTGGTCTTGTTAGAATCGGCCTGAAAGAAGCACACGCACAGTTCAGCCAGCGGCCGGTGAAGGTGTGGGGGAGGAGTTACTTTGAAAAGGAGAATGCAGGTTTGTTTTCAACCCGGTGTGTTTAGCTGGTGTGCATAACTGTGGCTATGTGTGTGTGAATCTATGGGTCATGCTGACTTTTACAGGAAATGAGGGGGCCACGTGAAACAACCTATGCGAGAGCATCTTACAGCTTGCCTATTAAACATGATCTTCACATGGATCATTTCGAACAGCTGACCGAAGGTAAAAATAAAATACAAAATATAGCAGCCTGGAAAAGCGCAAATTATGGCTAGCTGCATTGGGATTTATGTCCATCTCAATTTATGGGCTGACCTAATCACCCTGCATATTCACATTTCTGGGAAATACGCTGGAAATAAACTGCAATTATCCTTTAATGTAGATAATCGTACTAATTTAATTGACAAAGTGGATAATTTGGACGTGTAACATTCAGATTTACACCCAGATTTTGTCCACTGGCATGTGAATCAGATCTGCTCCAGCACAGCCGCATCCGCTGTCACATAGCTGAGTGCTGAGCATCTAATCCATGCTGAATATCAGCTAAATACTCCATAGATTAGCTAGCATTTGCACTAGATTTGCTGCCTTTCATTTATATTACATTTAATACAACAAAGCTCCTTCTTGATCCTCGCATTGCAGATCCATATTGCCGATATCACACCTCGACACGTAAACTCTGTTGGCACTATTTACTTCGCTACCCCATCAACCAAGACAGCTTGTTGCCTAGTAACAACTAAAATCAGACTTGTTTCCACCAATAAGTTTGAATTTAGAACGGCGAAGAGGCCACTACATCAAAGTCCAGCAATTCTCGAGAAATAACGCACCCTTTCCCACCAACTTAAAGCCGATATTACCTTCTCCATGATCCTGTCGACCTGGCGGTTCTGGGTGTCGATCTCCTGGCCCATGTCCAGGGCCATGTGACGCAGATTGCCAATGATCCCGCCCACCTGCTCCAGGTTCTCATCCATCTCGTTCTCCCGGGCGTCTTCTGTTACCCTGGAGCACACAGGAGGAGGGCAGGCCAAAGGTCATGTTAGGATCTTTTACATTGCGCTGGAGAGAACGAGCTTCACTAAAACGGCGTGGCACGGTACGGAACAGTGTACAGGGAAGATACAATGTCTATAAAGCAATTAAATAAGTCAATAAATAATAAAATCACAATGTTCTTTGAATTAAAATGTATTATACTACCACATGGCACACTTTATCTCACACACTTTATGAGCCGTCTGGAGATTCAGTACCATGGAGAGCACTCTACATCGATCCGGTTTTCCAAGGAATTGAAAAAAAAACTCAGCAGGGGGAAGAAACCCCGATAATTCTCCAGGATCCACAAAGATTTGATCATATGTCATAGCATTACTCAGTGATTCCCAGTCAGAGGGTCGGGACCCCTCCAACGGGTCACAAGATTTGAATTCATGTTTGTCGGCTCAAATCATTGCTTTTTTGTTGATAGTGTTACCTACTCAAGTTTTGAGCATACATTCCAACGACAAAGTTTAGAGTTAAACTTTTAGACTTCTGACACTAGTGATAGGTGGGGGGTGGGGGGGGGGGGTTCACAAGCGAAACAGGCTGAAAACCAGTGGAATAACACACATCCATCAGGTATTTGTGTCCGAAATTGTTGCAATTTAGTTTTTTTCTAAAAATGAAATTACTACATTGCAGTACTGAACCCTTATTGCTGCAGAACGTGTCCTGCTTCTTCTGCACAGTCCTTCAATCTGTAAGCCTCAAAACATCACAGTGAATTGAGATTAAAAATCTCAATCAGTCCCATGGGGAATAGTATGAAAACACAGGTTAGCAATTGACACATTGTCCATAATGAGGGGGGAAAGTGTTGAGATTGAGTCCAAATGGGGCGACCTATTCCAGGATGAGTCTCATGTAATTTTACGTAAACAGTATCACACACACCAGCACTTACGCAAACACACAGCAAGCAGCAAGCCTGCCAACTACACACAGAGGGACACCTACACACACCTACACACACACACACGTACTACTTACCTGCGGATGAAGCCCCCGCTGATGGCCATCTGTTCACGTTCGTCCATCACTCGAGCCCCCGGCTGGCTGTTCACCACTCCATCCTGGTTCGCTCCCCAGGCCTGGCCCCCGCCCTTAAACCTACCACACACACATTTCCGTTAGGGCCAGTTCAACTTCTGCATTGTGTGCTTGTTGTATAGATACTTGTGTGCCTATTTAGATATGTGTGTGTTTGCACTTGTTTGTGAACGTAACCAAGGCTAGGCGTGCATGTGAGGTTGTGTATGTGCATGTCTATGTGAGCACATATGTTTTCAAGCAATTCACATGTTCAAAACTCACATACCGTGTGTTTGGAATGCATTGCGTTAATTATGGTGTCAAGTCAATTAACCTGCTAGAAGCGGCCTGCCGGCCACGTGTGATGGACCTACATACGTGCGTTTGCAATCTGTGAATAATTGATCCGACATGCAGATCAATTGAATCCGAGCACAACAAGCTGTGTTAGAAAAGTTCTCCTCAAAAGGTAAAACCCTCTCCCAACATGAGCACATACAGAAGAGCACAAACACAGAACACATAATGACCAGACTCCGGACGGAGGGGACACGAAAACACACACGTGCAAAGTTGAGAGGACGTGCAAGGCGGATGACATGGAACACTATGTTTGACACGGGGAGGGGGAAACACGTGAAGAAGGAACGGGATCAGACACACACTGTATCTAGTGAAAGAAGGGTGAGCAGTTAGATCTCTTGTGGAAAACCAACCAACCCAAAAAATAATTATGAAAAAAACAGTGAGTGAATGGTGATCATTTTTGCATGCAAGACTATGTAATACAGTAGCTGTGATGAGCCCTTCATTTCATCTGGATGTAAGATGATACACTGTATACAGTCAAATAGGCAAATCTAATTCTTAGCATTTGTTTTATTTTGCTCAGAGCATCTGATGAGCGGAAGTCACCACTGAGGACAACACAATGAACACAGTTCAAATCTAAAATCTGTATTTGTTCACTCTTCGACGAAAGACGACCACTGTGTGCGACACTGTTGCGCCGAGGTGGCGAAACCCCGCCCATCAGGTGCTCCAGTTTATAACAACAAGCTAGAATTATTTTTCACGTGCTATTTGACCCTGGCATATAAAGAAGTGTGAGTATAAGATGAAACACATGACGTTAACCACAGGATCACATAACACGTGGTTCATGAGATGGAGGACCAAAGAGCTATAGAATAGACAAGATCTGAACCCAAAGACAATCACGTATGGAAGCAGGACCAAAAACGGACCACGTGGAGGCGGCAAACTGCTAATATACCTTCATAACAGGAAACAAAGAGTTCAAGCCAAAATCAGGTGGTGACCATTAAACAAACACCAACTGCTACAAAATGACGGCTGTGATGCAAATAAAGCAGATTAGTTGCATGTGCTAGTGTCAAGAATCCTGCTCAGCCCTGTTTTGGAGAAAAGAATCGTCTGTTGTTAAGATGTCTACTGAATCTCCAGAGTGGATGTAAAAATAGTGGTAGTACACAATGAAGGCAGAAGACAAGAATTATTCAAATTTGCCATTCTATGTCAGATCTAACACAGAAGATTAGGGTTTTTTTGGCATTCGTTTTAAGTATTTCCATCATACTGCAAACCCACCAAAAATAACCCATATATAGCCATTTATTTCTTGGTTTGTCAGCCACTTGTGTTTTCTATAGCTCTGAGATAGACAACTGTATACAGTACGTGTATTGGTCCCAGATAATTGCACACTCAGACATGACTCAGTGGCCATAGTTTGGCTGTTTAGGAGGGCCAGAGACCAGATCACACAGGGGTTTGGCAAAACTGGCATTGGGGAATCCACCTTTATATCAAAGCTTTCACACTACAAATACATGGTTTAAGCGTTTTGATATTAAAATGGTAGCACTCGACATTGAGTGTGCCCAAGTTTACCCCGCTCTTGTATAGTTCATTGGGACAGTCTTGAGGGCAGGGGCCAACTGAGGCATCCTATGGTTACAACTTGTTATCTGGGGTCGTTTGCCAAAGTTGGTGTGTTGAAGCGAAGAATAGATTAATCAATCACCACATCTAAGAACTGGGACCCCCCAAAAAATAAGGAATAGTTTGACATTTTTTGGAAATATGCACATTCGCTTTCCTGCAGGGAGTGAGATAAAGAATTTGAAAAACTATGAGGCTACCACCAGCAGACAGCTAGCTTAGCTTATCACAACAAATGGAAACCGGTGGAAACAGCTAACCTGGCTCTCCTCAAAAGCAAAAAACAAATCTACCAACTAGCATCTCTAAAGCTCAATAATTGAGAGGCTAAATTGTTTGTTTAATTAATACAAAAACGTAAATGTTAGCCAACCGAATAGTCTGACGTATCTACCGTAAAACTACAACAACGTGTTTTTTGTCCATATTTAGCAAACAATATACAACGTGTTAATTAATGATGTTAGTGGTGCTGGTAGGTGGATTTTGTTAGCTTTGAACAGGCATGGCTAGCTACTTCCCCCTGTTTCCAGTCCTTGTGCTAAGCTAAGGTACATATGTATTGTACAGACTGGAGAGCGGTGGCAATCTTCTCATCTAACTCTCGGCAAGAAGGAGAATAAGAGTATTTCTTTTAATGTACTGCAAGAGGATAAAAATCAAATGAGTAATTTAGTGGAGAAGGCAACTAGTTGATTTATTCTTTGGTTGGACTTTGTGCACAGCATGACTGCATCATGCTGCTGGGCTTGGGTGGGGTTCAGAGAGGTGTAGTGGTGGGTGGGCGCCGTGGCCCAGATCCCTGCTGACGCCGCTACCTGCTGGAAGAAAATCTCTAATCCAATGTGGAATGAAGGGCTTTTTTGGGTGATGACAAACAGCAAAAAAAAAAAAGAGTGGCATCGGAACCTGTCGTGCAGATGTGTGTGTCGTTCATGCATGCATGCATGCACACACACACACTCTCAACTGAAGCAAACACACACACACACACACACACACATGCAGCACTGGTGCCTGTTCCGGGAGCATGATGCTGTTGTTGTTGTTGTTGTTGTCGTGGCTATGGGCCTGACCGCTCACACCACGGGTCACCATGCTCTAACACACCAGAAGCAGGCGGGCGGATAGAGAGGCAGGAAGGTAGGCACTGAAACACATGCAGTCAGGCGACACAGGCAGCACCTACTTGTTACAGGGACATGAACATAGACCACAGAACTGTCCTAGATTGTTCAAATTCTTTTCTGCATCCTTCATGTCCTTATTGATTTGGTCCATCCCCTCCTCGATGCGCTCCAGTTGTTCTGATTACCAACACATTGTCATTTTTTTTTCCAGCAAAAGAACGAAAGCACGTGAAAAGAGAAGAAAGGTGGAAGAAGTTGCGGGTGGAGGGAAGGGAGGGGGGGGGGGGTAGAGAGGGTGAACAAAGGAGAAGAGACAAAAAAAGACATTGACTGTGACAAGAGAGACATCAGACATCACCACCACCACCACCACCAGCACTGGACAGGCAGGACTCAGGGCTCCTGGCCGGTACCTACTTTTTAATACATGGGCATATCAGACCACAGCATTGTCCTATATCTTTTAAATCTTTCTCGGCCTCCTTCAGGTCTGCGTTCACCTTGTTCATGCCCTCTTCCTGGCGATCAAGTTGCTCTGGTGAGGATAAAAGGCATGAGAGCAGTGACATAATTGTTTTTTTCCAGGGTTGGCGCACTACGCTACGGTGCAAGAGGCAAAGATTGTTTTTTGGCTATAGATGCAGAAGGCAAAGCGGGCTATGGATGAATTTATTTCCTTGGAAATCTACAAGGGGTTCCGACAGCTTTTGTCTCACACCTCCATCCAAAGTGACACACTGCTTCTTTCTGAGTATTTCTTATGAGCGGCCGCGTCGGCAGCCGCACGCTTCATGTGGTGCTGGATGTTCATTCGGAGTACTACTGCACGTCAACGGGAGCAGCGGGAGAGGCAGGGATAGGCGGAGGGCTTAAAAGCAATTGAATAAAGGAGCGACAAAATCGATGAACGGATCATGAAGCAAGTGTGACGAAAAGCAGCATTCAGGCACGCAAAGTCACCGATGCTTCCTCACTCAGATGGTCAACGGGGCACAGAGCTATAAAAAGCTCTGATTCAAGGTCGAATCCTCCCTCTCTCTCTCTCTCTCTCTCTCTCTGGCTGGTTAATGGTTGTAGGGCAGGATACCAGTAATCTCCATCAGTGGAAAGGGGGCGCTTTGTCTTCCGGGGTTTGATTAGTCACATTGTAGTACAAGAGGACACAGATGGTCGTAAAAAAACTGGCTCAAGATCTATTGGAACGAGTGCTGCTGATCCAGAGTGTTGATTGTTACCGGGAGTCAGTCTCCACGTGCGATAGTAAATAACGACCTTGCTCGGACCTTTGCGTCAGTTGTGCAGATCTCTGCTATCAGGGTCAGTTTTCTTAATCAGGATAGTTGAGGTATGTAACAGCCACAGGAAGGACTGCCAGAATACAAGATGGCAACATTTGACCTGCGACGGTTTCCATTTAATACAGATAACTCGCAACATCTTAGTGGAAAACCAAGACGACTTTGTTGTCGCTTCGCTTTCTTTTCCCACTTATCTTTCTCTCTCTAAAAGCCAGAGCTGTTTACACAGAGCGCTAAATAAATGAAGCAAACTCTTAGACAGATCTTGAAAGCTGAGGCGATAGGATTAGGAGGATGGATTAAGATGAATTTTCTGCTAACTGGACGGTAGAACTGGGCGGTGCAGTAGACGACAACTAAATGGCCTCCAGCGGTAATCCCAGGCAGTGTGAGTGAGGGAATGAGTAGAGAAGGAACGTGAGACAGAGAGAGAGTCATTGTTTATCTCCTTAGTTTAAGACAGCCGGGCAAACCTGCCTCCTCTCAATCCGTTTGAGGATTATCGTGGGAGAGCCTCCCCCCTTCCCTCCTCTCCCATAGTCGGTCACAGGTTTAGCCAATAAGGGCGCATGCCTCATTGGCGCAAATGCCCACGAGCGGTGACTCCCAGGTTTGATTCCCATCTCTGTCTTTCCCCACGAGAAAGTAGGGTGATTCAAATGAATGCGTACAACAGGCCCCTTTTCACAAGCAGCATGTCAAATCATCATGACATTTCCAGTTTTTATACCGGATGAATGCGGTATTCAATGAAATGACTGATCTGGCCGTGCTTAAACGTGGGAGAAAGCTGATGATGACAGTGGTGAGAAAACTGGAAAAACAACAACAACCTGCAGCTAAAATCAACTGTTTTAAATTCTTGGTTCTCAACTGCACCGACAAATCATTTGAATTTATTAGCGCTTTGATTCGCGCCTCTGACGAGCTTCTTCTCCACGGCAACGGCGGCCAAGAATCATTGTAGAGTTTAGAGTCGTGTGCCGTGCCAAGATGACAGACACTACATGATTTCACAGAAACGAAGAAGGAATGATTAAAACTGGTGGCCATAATATAAACCTATAAGATTGTTACATTATTCAGGAGAGTCCTGTGTTTCTATGTCTAGTGAAATTGAGGATAGTGTTTAAATAAAAACTTGAAATGGGAAAACAGAATAGGGAAAAACACTTCATTAGGTCAAATAATTAGGTCATTGGGTTTAGGCAACGGTACCACATAGAGTGCTTTCACTAAATCTTTACGAACATTAGGTTAACGCAACAAAACCACGTAGTTAGGTTGAGGAAAACCATTACGATTGTTAGGTTTAGGCAACAAAACCACAACAACACTTTGAGACACGCGGTGTCGAACACCAGTCTTGTGATTGAAAGTCCTGTGTTAATTTCACCCAATCAAACTCCTCTCACGCCCACCATGAACTAGTTCTGACCGTTGCATGGTCACATGGATGCGTTAAATTTGTGTGTCCATCACGAAAAAAGATCCTAATTGAAAAAACAGACAACTCGTGTCCCTACACAACACCAATCGATTGCATTTTGTGACTATTTCAAGACCTGTTATGGTATTGAGCGATCTCCTGTTATTGGTTTGAGTTTTATCATTACAAACAAACATCAACCATGCTCCTTGTACTTGTTCAGCTTTCGGGGGGTGGGGTGGGGGTGGAATCCAACCGACGGTTTGTGCTCCGAGCTAAAGCGTTGCGAGTTGCTCACAGAGGCCGAGCTGCAACCCATCAGCCCTGAACGAGACGTAATTCAGGTCAACATGCATGTAACGGCCGAGCAGGGAGGGACTTATTAGCTGCAGTGAGACCTCCACCACACGTAATACATCACTGCAAGAAATGAAAGTATGACCTGCGTGTGTAAAGGGCAGAGGGATTAGTTACGCGCCAGTTTACAGCTCAACAAGACTGTGTTAATGACCACACGCATGGGCGGCTATCACTTATGAGCATTGTTTGTCCTTCATGGCGATATTCGAGGGAATTCTGGGTGTAAATAACGCGGCGAATATATCAAGGCGTCCGATTGTAGAGGCTCGTGTAGTTCAGCGGCCATTGTAAATGGGAGGGAGGGTCTGGAGGGAAGAGGGGAGGAGAGACAGAACGAATGAAGACAAGAAAGCGCTTCATCGTTATTATTATTATAAGTGATCTCCAGGCAAAGGAGCTGGAGAGGAAGAACGTGTAGAGGTCAGGGGAGAAAAGCAAAAGGGAATGAGAGCAGGGGCTGGTGGGAAAGAGGAGAGGGATCATGGGACAGAGAAAAAGAAGAAGAGGAAGACGGGAAACAGAGAGAGAGAGAGAGAGAGAGAGAGAGAGAGAGAGAGAGAGAGAGAGACAGAAGGGGGATCGGGTTAAGAGGACATTTGCCGAGAGGCAGAGGTAATTTAAATCTGTGAATTGATTGCTGTCCTGCGCTAACAGCAGTGAGCCGACGCAGCCGTGAAGACAGGAGGGAAGAGAGAGAGGGAGAGAGGGGAAACAGGCTATCTGTTCCTTTGACAGGCCAATTAGGCTGCTCGTTCACGCATGGAGCTGAGCACAAGCCAATAGTGGGAATTTAGTGTGTGTGTGTGTGTGGGGGGGGCGGCGACCGAGGGCCCACATTCACCACGGGGCCACAGAAGGAGCCCATAAGATTGCACCCTCCTTTCCTTTTTTATTTTCTTACCATGAATTTAATGTTACTGATTTAAAACACTGTAGTCTGTAAAAACAAGAAGAAGATATGTCATGCAGTGGGCTTTGTATGTTTGTGTTCCTACAGTAGTATCTGGTACTCCATGAGAGGCTCCTGACCTTGCTTTTGCTTTGCTGTTTCGGGGGACCTGGTAGTCTTTTAGATATTTAAAGAAATGTTATGATTAATTTAGTTTGACATAAAAGAGTCAGTTATATAAGCTGTAGAATGCATTTTGAATTAGCGCCGGCTGGCAGTGTTTCCCTCAGGGACAGTCGGTTCCACTGTGCTGCAGTCTACGAGGGCTGAAGTAGAGCAAAAGTGGAAAACAAAACAAAAATCTGATGCACAGACACGTCACATTTATCTTTGTTGTGTCAAAAAGCTAGATAAGTAAAAATGAGAGTGCTAGAGTGACAGTAACAGAGGTGGATTTGTGGCTATAAAACCGTTAATCTTAAAGTAAACGATAAGCCGGCACTACTGCTGATGTTATTCAAGTCAAACTGTTGACAGTGCAGATGCTGTTTTGTTGTTGCTAGTTTTACACAGTAAAATCTTGTTTACTGATAAACGCACACTTGTGGCGTGCATTCCCGTTTGTAAAGCTTATAGTCGTGCATGGCCTCATGTTTCTCGGGGGTCAACTGGCAGTGAGTGTGGTGATCCTGATGGGGGTGTTTTATGACTTCTAAAAGTTCCTCCAGAGCAACAACGGACTTTATGCAACCGTTTTCACTGGCTGAGTACCCAGATTGGCGGAGTATCTCCTTTAATTCTTAAAGCTACAGTTTCGTAGGATTTGGAGGCATCTAGCAGCAAATTGCAACCAACAGAAACTTCTAGCGTATGCCAAGCATGTAGAAGAACGTCAGTTGCCAGCACAAAAAATGGGAAAACGGGAACGGCCCTCTCTAGAGCTAGTGTTTGGTTTGTCCGTTCTGGGCTACCGTAGAAACACAGTGGACTCCATGAAGAGGACCAGCTCTAAGTAGATATATAAACGACTCATTCTAAACTAATGAAAACACAATGATTCTTATTTCCAGGTGATTTTATATATATTAATATTGTATTCCATTTATGCCAATAGATCCCCTGAAATGCTTCACACTGGTGCTTTAATGGTAGATCAAGCTATAATTTGGGCAGAACTGGAGAGGATGTGGAGTAATATGAGAAAGATTGTTTGTTTGACATTACTGGTCAAACTGATCATTGTTTCCCCTCAGAGAAAAGAGAATGGTAAAGTATATCTAAAGTTTAAAGGAAGAATAAAAGCGCAGTACCTGTAATAGGGAGGCGAAGCAGAAGGCTAGCTCAACAGTCACATCCAGTATAATCATTTCAGCCACATTAGCTCAGACTGCAGCGGAGGTTACGTTTTAAGGACCTGGCTGAAGCTCAGAAAGAAATAAACTGCTCTTCTACTTTAGTAATTATAGAACCATAAAGGTCATCTGCATCTGTGCTGTAAATGTGACTGGGACTCTACTGCGTTATACTGGACGTACTGGTGATGGCGACTCGCTCATTGTACAGCACAGAGAGAATCGGTAGTAGAGCAGACAGATGTTAGAGAAACAGTGTTCAGTGATCTCTCTCCTTATGAACTTACCTCCCTGCTCATCCAACATGACCAGAGTCCTGATGCCGGCATCTTTACTCTGACAGACAGACAGACAGGAAGGGAGATGGGGAGGGAGGTGGAAAAAAAGAGAGAGAAGAAGAGAAGTTGGGAAACGAGGAATAAAATGTGACAGATCAGTGAAGGTTAACAGAGCAGAGCTATCAGGACAGCAGAGGTGGGTCAAATTACCGTTTTAAATCTATGTTTGTTGCTGAACTTGTCTGGCACAACAGAGACAGCTTGATTTTAAAAGGGACATTTTTGGGAGATACACCAAGTTGTTTTCTTGCCAAAAGAGACAATATTCTCAGCAAATACGTATATTTTCTATAATCTCAAACTATTCCTTTAAATTAAAATGGCTATCAGTTAAAAAAAGAAATGCAAGGATTTTATTCATTACATTTGACCCAAGAATGGAGCAAAGTCATGGGAATGAATGACTAAAGAGGAAATAAACACTGCTCATCATTAGAATCGAACTATGTCTGTTAGCTAGAGAATGGAAACATGCAGTACAGTATTCCCCTTTGTGCGCCCTAAAGTAACCTACATTAGGAGCTTTGCACATTTACACTAAGTGAATGTGAGAATTAAAGAAACACTAACACCAACGCTGCACTCTGCTGGTGGTGCATGAGAGGCGGGTAAACCAGGTAGTGCCTTTGGGACTTCCTGTCAACATGTCTACAGCTCTGTTTTAGAAGCCCGCCTCATACAGGGACAGACTTACAGCTGACTATCAGGCATAAAACTAAATTGCAAACCTCCCAAAAAAAAACAACCTTACAGAAGATAAGAAAAGCCTCAAGAGAAAATTTCAAAAAGCCACAGATATATATTAATGCGCGATTCCTTGCACAGAAACCACCAAATGGCGGGTGCTATATTTGTCATGTTCCCTGGGCTGGTACCAGAGATTTGTTGACAAAGCTCCAGTAACGTAACATTCTGATTTGGCTCACAAAGTGGGCACACGCTCAAACACCCAGGCACACGCAAAAACATGAACATTCGTGCAGACATTTTGCACAGTCATTTCTCCGTGCATGCAGGGGCCGGGCGTCGCCGCATAAAACCACACTTCAGTAAGCACACAATAACCGCATTAACCACCGTGCATCCGACAAAACAACAGCTTTGTGCTCCCCATGAGCCCGAGGCTTCTTCTGGCAGATATTAAAAACCAAAGGCCGTTCGGTTCACGCTTCAGCTATTTTGGATCAAAGTGCGCTCTGACCTTCTTGGAGCAGTGATAGATAGAGACCAGCGCTGGAGGCCAGTCAGACGTGCCACTGATATCAGTACCAATAAAACCCACCGCGGCAGTGGATCTGTATCGGGTAAATGGGTTTCTCCTGAAACACCGAGTGAGCAGAAGAGAAACGGTGTGTTTACATGAGCTTTGTGGACTAATAAATGATAATTAAAATAATCCCCAGCAAACAGAAACTAATGTTAGATAGAGCTAATGTTTGCAGATACATGTGCTCAAACCCCGTTGAAATACTGCTTGTTTACCCGCCAGGAATCATGGGAAACCAAAAGACATGCGAGGTCGCAGTTGCGGCTCCTGAACTACAGGACAGGATATCGGAACGCGCCAACTGGCATAGTCGGATAAGATGACATCACATCTTTCTGTATGGCTCATTAGACACACACACACACACACACGCACGCACACACACACACGCACGCACACACACACACACACACACACACACACACACACACACACACACACACACACACACACACACACACACACACACACACACACACACACACACACACACACACACACACACACACACACACAAGACCGGTCGTTGAGTCTCAGAGTCTCCGGTTAGGACCTGATGATTTTTTAGCAGATTTTCACACAATAGTTTTCTGCCCAGGAAATGAGATTAATAGAGATGAATATTTTAAACCCATCTCTCTCTTTCCTTGTTCTTCATTTCTATGCTTAGCAGCTCCGCCCTACGGTTTATATTGTCTTAAAGTTGAGGGTGACTTAAAGGTGTTTCTAAAAGATTTAAGGTGGTGTCCGTATCAGTTACAATCCTTAAAGTAAACACAATCAGTGTCACTTTGCCCTGCATGACAGACATTGAGAGAAGTTAAAGGCAAAGTATAAAAAAGGAAATCATGCAGGGAAAGAAGAACGTAGTAAGAACAAAGAGCAATATAAAAGAAAGAGGGCAACTGGTCCATTGACATTGAGACAGAGTCCTGGTAATGATTTTTTCATTGAGATGTCTCCTGGAATCTATTCTAACTCAGTCACTGTGGAGACGAATGCTGCTGCCCTGCTATTGGTCAAACAACCACTGAAGGCGATATCTGATAAACACAAATCTACGGAAGCTTTACATTTTGGAAATAAATGAATCATTTGATGGGTTGATTGATCGAACAACTTAAACACAGCAGATGATAGTGTAAGGTGATGTATTATTTCAGTTTTTTCATTGGAATGTCCAACATTTACTGTCTATATAAATCCTTTATAAAGCATTTGAGAGTGAATAACACAGTCTCAGTACACATACTTTAAACACAGGCATAAATGTATGTATATCACACCTTTTTGATTCATTTATTGCATTAGCGTGAAGGTAATTCGCTTAATTTGCTTTAATTATCTGTAATGTAAAATAAAATGTTTGCTTTCTTTTCCGATAGCCAGATGAGAACATCGATACCTCTCTTATCCATCCAGTAGATAAATGTTAGCATAAAGACTGGAAACGTGGGGAAACATCGAGCTCAGCTCTGTCTGAAGGTATTACAGTGCACCAAGAAAGCACACTTATGACAGATTTGTTCATTCCATAAATAACCAACGTATTGTCATCACAGTGAGACTGTCAGGCAACCAGCAAAGAATTTGGTAACAAAAAACGCAACTTGACTTTGCTTTTTATGTGGATCACAGAAAAAAAGAAAGAGCATGTTAAATACTGAGCTATAAGGCTGCAGGCAGATGTTGTTACCTTTGGACAGAGCCAGGCTAGCTCTTTCCCCTGTTTTCAGTCTTTATGCTAAGCTAAGCTAAGCTAACCAGCTGCTGGCGTATATATTTACTGTACAGCAGTGGCGGGCCACTGTTATACCCAGGCCTTCACTGCTGTCATGCAGCTGAAATACCACCTTATAACCACATGATGGCGCCACAGCTATTATTCGTTTCTAAGGCTGTAACTATGTACGTACTCGTATTAAACCATTCGGTACGAGGCTTACAATACGTTTGAATAATGCTAGAGCATTTGGAAAATGCAGAAGCTTAAATTCAGGAAAATATAATGTTTTCTGTGATCATGTAGGACAGTGGTTGTCAGCTGGTCTGGCTGTGGGACCCACCATCATCCCTTAATGACAAGCCGCGGCTGATCCGTCTCTTTAGGAGACCGTCTTATGATTTTACTTTTACAACCCAAGCATTAAACGTACTGCTCTGCAATCTCTTTCCTTGTCTCAGCCCCCTGTGTCACGGTGTGTGGTACTCGAGTCAGGAAACTTGTCTTGGCTGAGCTGCATCACATGATGTGATTCACAACGCCGACTAAGCCTCTGCTGTTAAGTTTTGTTTCACGATAGTCACGTGCTCGCCCACTGACCAATCGCTGCACTAATGCTGACGTAGCTGTGGGCCGGCTAGTATGGGACTAGCGGGCTCTGACACGTCAAAGAATACGCCCAACATGTCAAACTAAAGATCTGATTGGTTGAACACTATGACAATCAACAATATCGTCCCCATTCACTTAAACTGCACATGGAAGCAACTTGTGAGTCTGCAGGCCTCGGGCCTCTCTTCTTACCTAGAGACACAGAGGTGAAATCTGATTGGATAAAAGCTCTACTTAAAACAAGCTGCACTGGAAGCAGAGCAACAGAGGAAGACAGTAGCTGTGCAATGAGAAAATAAAATAATGGGAAAAATATTTTTATGAATTATAGCCCCTCCGCTGCCCAAAAGCACACACAGGCGGGTACTCTCACAGAAGCGCAGCAGTCCCAGCTGCAGTCAGAGAAGAGAGGAGACGCACTCTCGGCGTATTCTCTGCAGTTAGTGTATCTAAAGGTGTTGGCTTCATTTTTACACGAAACAAATAATAACCGTAGCTGTGTTTCAGCTGCAGGACAGCAGTGAAGGCCCAGGTATAAAATGCACGGCCCGCCACTGCATTCAACCCATTTGGAATTGGGTAAAGAGCTTCACTTTACAACAACAAAGTATTCATCATGAAACTTCCTCTAGTCTTTAAATCCTTTTTTACAAAAAAAAGCTAAAAGAAACACTGCAAGTGAGATTCCACTTTGACTACAAATCCACAAAATTGTATTATACTTTTTCTGTATTTATAGAAGTTTTAAGACTCAAAGGGGGAATTAAATGTCTTTTTTGATTGATTTATTTTCTCATCGAGGCTACAGTGTAGTGATATAACAGCCTGCATGAATGTAATATCACATCCATCTTGTGTAATGTATTGTCTGACTTCAGGCCTGAAGCTGCCCGTCAAATCAGATCTCCCGTTTCTCTGCTCCACAGAGGCACTGCATTTGGACTTGATGTCCTTCACAGGCTCCTCTCTCTAACTCTCTGTTTATCTTTCTCATCACTCTCCTCATCTCGTTCCTCGTCCCTCTGTCTCACTTTCTCTTTTTCATTTCCATCTCCCCTCGCCAGCTTTCTTCACGGATCATTCTGACATACCGAGTAGATTCTCGTTTCTGTTCTCTGCCTGGTGGGAAGATAACCGTTTTCATAAGAACTTCAATATCTCTGGATCTTTCTTAATAAAAATTCAGTTGCACTACCAAGTTCGTTCATCACGCCGCTGATATATTTAAGATACTGTAAGACATTTGATTGATGCTGCTAATTCATAGATTTTGCATGTATGACAGAATTGCTGTTTTCAATGTTAATAGTTAATCAGTAACACTTCACTGAAAATGGTAGGTTTTAATTCTAGACATTCCATGTTGTGTAAGAATAAATGTGAACAGTGAAATGTGATGAATTCCAAATCATAGTTTATATTCTAAATACATTATTTAAAAAGATAAGTGGGAAAAGTGCTTATTCACTTTCTCGCTAAAAGTTTGATGAGAAGTTCAATCCCACTCTTATACATCTATCTGTTAAATATGAAGCTACTGCCAGCAGCTGGTTAGCTTAGCTTAGCATAAAGATTGGACACAGGGGGGAAACAGATAGCCTGGCTCTGTCCAAAGGTAGCAAAATCTGGCTACTATAGTAGCACCAGTTTTGTCGTCAGATTAAACAAGGTATAACATGTTTATTAGTGAATGTTAGAGCTTCTGGTAGGTGGATTGCTGGACAGAGGCTAGCTGTATCCAACCGTTTAAAGTCTTCAGGCTAAGCTAAGCTAGCTATCTGTTGGATCCAGCTACAAAATAAAGGCCACGTTGCACACTGGTCTGGAGAATGAATTAAGGGTCACATTTGCACGAGACAAGGACACGTTACATCACTCTCTGTGAGTGTTTCTACTGACCTCTAACTGACATTGTTATACGGACTTTATGTTTGTGGACAGTGATAAAGAAATCCAGGAAAGAATGTCCTCAAAGTCCCGGTGAAGTCAGATCGTCTTTAGCTTCTGTACTGTTACGTATTCTGCAATGAAACTGAATATTTGAGCGGTGTGCTCAAAATATAGCAAAAATATTATTTAAAAAAAACTTAATTATTTGTTGCTTAACTACACAATACAATAGTGCGACAGTGTCAGTATCACTATCACCACTCTTAACCTCAAACTACAGCAAAGAATGTATTATTCACGCCATTGTTTTCAGATTTACCTTGTTTATTTGCATTCCCTATAAATTGATTTCACAATGTTGCTCTCCACTGTAAGGTCATGCATTTCAAATGAGACTCCATTACGACACAGGTTCTGCATGGATTTTACAATTACATTTTTAGGTATCAGGCCGATGAGCTCAACCAGAGCGTCTTACCGAGTACAAAAGTAGAATAAGCTTGAGTTTCTGGATCATGGAGATTATAAGAAACAAAGAGTAAAGAGAGGAAGAGTCAGAGCTGACAGTGCAGTATAGTGTAGGTGTGATCCTGTGAGGAGGATCATGTGAGAGAAAAGTTAGAGAAGAGGAAAGAAGCCTTAAAGAAGGAAAGGTTGGATTTATCTTTGTTGGGTTTTTGTGATTAAAACATAATTATTTTTATGAATGGTATGAATATTATCACAAAATGATTTGATATCAGAGTATTTCTGAGAATATTCAGACCATGAACTCAAATGAACGCAGATACAGTTGTATAACATCTGTATTGTCTGAAGAGGCATGTTGAGCCTCATCCATAATCTATGCTGTCTTATTGCCACATTGCAGTCTATATTGAGCCCATTTCTCTGGTGGGGATGCAAAGCGAGAAGGATGAAGCGCATGCTGTCAGCGGGAAGCCAAAACATGACACAGTCGCTGTTTGTCTCGGCTCTAGCACTACCACGTGGGAAAATGCACTCTCTACTAACGAACCGCCGCACATCTTCAAATCAGAGACGAACAGTTGAAATGAACAAATGGCATTCCCTTGGCATTATCTTCAAAAGGGCAAACACTCAGCTACCGCCGGCAGAAAAAGCCTCGTCTGTTGAGCGGGCCACCGTTTGAGTCAGCCCCAGTTCTCCCTCTGTCCCTTACGGCTTTGTCTCATCAAGACACGGTGGCTGGTCCAGGGGTCAGAGCAGGGCCCAGTCTCTGAAGCCAGCAGCTGGAACTAGAGGTTCCACACAAGCTCATGGCAATCTAATACCGGTAAAAAACGAAAAATCAGCTTGGAAATGCGTATTCCAGTTACAAATGCAAACGATATGAAAGAGTTCCTGTCTTCCTATAGACAAACACATTAGCCTATAGGAGAGCAAACATGAGGTCCTCCTTAATGAAACAGAGCGTACAAACTCTTCCTTATTTCTCTGCAGTGTTGAAGTGACTGGCTTTGAAATATATTTTCTCCCATACAAACCCAGTCCACCATTAAAGGGATAGTTTGGGTGTTTTGAAGTGGGGTTGTATGAGATACTTATCCATAGTCAGTGTTTTACCTTCAGTAGATGGCGGTCAGCACGCCCCCTGTTCGGAAAGACGGACAGGAGACAATGTACTGCTGTGGACGGGGGCAGCACGTGAACATATTTTAGCCACCTAAAGGAAAGGCCCAGCTAGATCAATCAATATCTGTATAAGTGTATTATATAAGTGTGTTATATAAGTGTGTTATCGAAACTTATGTACGCTCTCTTTAAAGCCTTGTGGCTTTAAAGAGAGCGTACATAAGTTTCACTTTAGTTAAGCTCCCCGTCCGGAAAGCGCTGTCTGACGTCAAGATAAGGTGCTGAAAATATGAATCTATTGTAGTTATAATACACGGACTACAACCCCTCTTCAAAACACCCAAACTATCTCTTTTAAGTTTCTACAGATGGTCTCGGCTGTGCTCGTTGTCCACACTCCTCGGACACCAAGCGCCTCTCTCGTTCAATTAAATTTTTAGCTGGCAGTAGGAGCAATGTAGTGGCCCACCACTGTTTGCAATAGATGAAAATAATATCAATATCATCTGGGATTTTGTCATCGTGATATCAATCTTAAATATTGACTATTTTAGGTCTACAAGGCAGGGTTACAGTACAGTGATTTCTGAGCTTATTTTAGTGTTGGTTCAACAAAATAACCAGACCCAACAACTTGTTTGCTCATTTGCTCATCAAATTCACAATGAAAGGTTTGCTAAAGCTCCAATACTGCTGCTCCCACATTATATCATTATATATCAATATAGAAGTACAGTATTTGTTTTAATGTATCAGAATATTTGAGTTTGTCAGTATAGCCCAGTGCCAATTCCATAGATAGTTTATCTATGTAATGGTTTCAAGAAAAGGTATATATATATATATATATATATATATATAGCTATCATGATGGCAAATTACTATATATATATATATATATATATATATATATATATATATATATATCAGTGGTGGGCCGTCAGGGCCTGCAAAGCCTTCTCTGCTGGCCTAAACAGAATCACAAAAAAAATATATATATATATATATATATTTTTTTTTTATGTATTATAATTTATAAAAATATTTTCTCATTGCACAGCTACTGTCTTCCTCAGTTGCTCTGCTTCCAGTGCAGCTTGTTTTAAGTAGAGTAGTACCTCTGTGTCTCTCGGTAGAAGAGAGGCCCGAGGCCTGCAGCCTCAAAAGTGCTTCCATGTGCAGTTTAAGTGAATGGGGACGATATTGTTGATTGTCATCGTGTTCAACCAATCAGATCTTTAGTTTGACATGTTGGGCGTATTCTTTGAGTGTCAGCAGCCGCTACTCCCATACTAGCCGGCCTACATCTACGTCATCATTACATGTCCAGATGCTGCTCTGCTGCGAAGTGCAGGGTGTGCTGTGATTGGTCAGTGGGCGAGCACGTGACTAAAGTGAAACTTATGCTTGCTAGCAGAACTTAGCTTGTAGCAGTCAGAGTTCAAGTGGAAGGATATGGAAGAAATTATAACATTTGTAGGGTTTTGCTTGGTGTAGTTGCTTTGTTTTTCTGAAGGAGGAGAAACGGATTTAGTGGCGGAGTTACTGATAACGCCTTTCTCAAGAAAGGACATTTCAGGAAAAGCTGGACATCATAAGAAATGGTCAGTCAACCCCACAGCTGGCAGCCCTGACTCAGCCAGGAAAAGGATTTGTATGAACAGTATTTCTGGCTGACAGCGGTGGAGAAGCGTTGCACATTTTATGGCTGGGAATGTGTTTCATTTTAACTGAGCTCCTGGTGTTCAACCTGAGGACGCCATTGCACGGCAGGACACAAGCTATGGTGATTTTGAAAACTTTTGGAGAGACTCGAGTGGATCTACAACTCAACGAACACGTTCGCAGGGAAACAGCTCCACAACCGCGGTCTGCGCCGGCCGGTACCCCGGCGGAGGAGGGAACCCGATCACTGGCGCCCATGAATCGAGAAGGACTTCTTACTGGAACTGAAACGATGTACTGGGATTAAACTCTTTAAGTTTGGGTAAGTGACAAACTGCGTGTGTTTGTTTACATAGTGACGTTACTACTGTTCGTTTGTCTATCGTGTCGCTTTTATGAATAATATTTGAATGGCTCGTGCTCTTGTGTGGTGGAATGCGTGGATCCGCTGCAGGTTTGCTGGATTGATGTGTCATGATGAGGTTATTAGGAGGTAATTCAACTGTAGTAGGACAGCACTGAAGGCCCAGGTATAAAATCCACGGCCCGCCACTGCTATATATATACTATAAAATAATATACAAAATAAATATACTGTTTGGTTAGGATGACGCAGAATGAAATCACATGTTCCCCTGCTGATTCAAGTTTGTATTTAACCTTTCAAATCAATAGTGTTGAGGATGAAGATGCAGACTCATTTACAGAGTGACAGAGCTGATCCATTAGCTGACTCACCTAGTGAATCCTTGGTTCCTTATGGACTTCACCTACAACCTACCTCCAGCATAAAGATCACGTTGAGGGGAAAAGTTAAACTCTCTATATAACCTATGCAGCTCCATCTGTATTATTTAGCATGAGGCAGGTGCTGATATGTAAGAAACCAAAGAGAACTCGTTGTTTGTGTCGTCACATGAGTGGCCAACTCACCTCCTCAACCAGAGACAGCATACGCCGAGTGCTCTCCAGAGACTGCAGGGACAGAAAGAGAGGGCAAATGATTAGCTGAGAGTCCACAAGAGAGCGAATACAGACACGCAGCACATCACCTGTAACATGAAGCAGAAAGACGTCTCAGCGTGTTGAGAAGGAATATTTAAAAGGTGTAAAACGCACATGTGAGAGACAAGAAAAGTCTAGTGTAGACGGACAAATCACTGATCCTCAGTCATAAAATTAAGCTTGATTATTCCTCTCCTCTTATCTCCTCTGATCCCAGGATTAATTATCTGATTTCTACCTTTTGTTTGCTAACTTTCCGCCCTCTGCAGGACCCCTTTTGAGTCTCATCCGTTTCTTAAACCAAACACCATTTAATTTCATTCCTAATCCTCATTTGGCTCTTTCCCCTGTTATCTCCATCCATCCTACCATCCCCGACTTCCTTATTTCTCCCCTCCCCTCCATCACATCCACGGAGCCTCTTGGCCTTGCATTATCTCCTCATGAATGTTTAATAAGGCCATTGGAGCCGCTCCATTATTCTGCAGCACAGAATTATCTGCTCTTCCCGAGCTCCTCTCGACTCATTTAAAAAGGGCAAAGTTCTTCCATTCTTCTTCTTCTTCTTCAAAAAAAGCCTCGTCTTGATTAAAGAGACTTTGAGAACAAATTGCTAAAACAAGGGAGGGTCAGATTACAGTAGCTGTGTGTGTCAGCCTGCAGGCTTTGGAGAGATATTTGTGTCCTTACGAGGATGAGAACAGGTCGGAATTGTCATGTCGTTGACAAAAAAAAAGTATTTCTGTTTTGACAGTAGACCAAGTTTTGCAAAAGAAAAGTCCTCTCAATTTCTCTATTTTCTGCTTTCTGCGAGTTACATTCTTCTTTTTCTTTTTGACAAAAACTAGGTAATGGAATGGACATTAAATTGCATATTTTTAGCTGTGATGGTTCGATGTGCAAATGTCTACCTGGGTTATGACCCGCTTTCTAGATTTGCAAATCACAATCCACAATGTTGTATATGTCATTCTATGGAAAGTATATAGCGCAAGTAACCGTGAAGAAATGCATGTTCGTTTGACTGAAGACTGGAGCCCAAGAAAAGAGGTGAAAAAAAATGAAAAATACAAATGATGATGTGTCACATATGATGAGAAATGCATTACAGATCAATAAATAAATAAATAAAATCATGTGCAATTTAAAGAGTGTATATGACTATCAATATCTGAGGAAGTTAGACTTTAAACCAGCAGCCACTTCAGCAGGTAACACATAAAATGTGATGTGTCATCTTTGTTTTTCAATATTAGAGCAGATGTTTGTATGTGGGTCAATCTGTAAGCATAAATGCCGGCGTACACAAGTGTGTGTGTGTGTGTGTGTGTGTGTGTGTGTGTGTGTGTTCTACTGTACCTCATCGGCTATCTGGTCTGCGCGTGTCTGCAGATCTGCCAGCTCATTGCGCATGTCTGATTCGTCGGCCATGATGACTGTTGAACTTTGACCTCAAACAAGAACGACTGGAAGGGAGAAAGAGAGATGAAGAGAGAGGTTAGTGTAGCAACAACACTACAAAATAAAGCAGTATGACAAACGTTACTTTGTGCAGCATGTGACCCGGAGTGTGAGAAAGAATAGCTGGCGTTCAGCCCTGCATTAAAACAATGCTGTGGGACATGAAACACAGTCCGGGGAGTCCAGCTTGAGCAGCAGATCCGTGAATTTTGAGGAGGCTGACACGGCTCTGATCCTTCACCATATACTGTGATGAGCTGTGAGATGACTCAACTGCTGAGGTCGAGTCAGGTTCAGATTTCAAACAAAAGAATGAAACCTCATAACTATCTATTCTGTCCTCAACTGTTGTCGTATTGATCTCGAGGTTGGACAGGCTGTTCCATAACAGCAGGGTCGAAAGGTTCAATCGCTCCTTGTAGCAGCTACCGTCAAAGTGTCCTTCAGCAAAACAGTGAAGAGCCTTTTACACCAGCCCTGAACTCCGTGAGCACTCGACTAAAGCACCGTTTCAAACGAACAACAACTACTTTGTGGGAGGCAGGGATTACAACTCAATGCAGGTAGAGTCCTCTGTGTTCCTTTAAAAAGATGTCCAATACCATCAACCATCAACAGCACATGAAAAAAGACCATCAACACAGGAGACGAAGCACTGTTTATTCGGTTTTGAGATACAAAAGGGCACAGGTGTTGCTGACTGAGCCAAAGCAAAGGGCGAAATTCTTACCTCGTAAGCACAAGTGATGCATAATTTACTGTTTAAAACACTGTGGGTAAACAGGCTCTGCTTTTGTATACAGCCCCCAGTCACGCACGCAACCAACACACAGTGGAGAAAGATGGTCGCTGACCCAGAGTTTCCTCCTCGGGGATCATCAGTGAAGGGAGATGAATGAGGGATGAGCTCCATCACTGTTTGAGGACAAAGTGTCAGGACAGAGACAAGGGTCTATTTTTGTTCCTCTGACGCGCTGCCAGACAGTATTTCATGAAGCCGCGCACAGCAGAGCTGAAGGAATGGTCCATGAAAAATGGATGTTGCTGTAACTCTGCAGGCTGACAGAGCGACATGCTGCTGCTGGTCGGGACCAAGGAGACAGAGGGGACCGGCTCAGTCTCTACATTCCCATCACTCCTTCTCTCCCTCCGCCGCCGCTTCTCTGAACAATTATGCCTTTAATGAGGCTAATAATGCAATCCAATCAGATCTCATTTGTGCCTCTAATGCGTTCTTGTTTCCATCGCACAAATCATATTGCAAGAGTTTTTAGGGCTAATGTGGCTTGATATGAATTTAACCACCCAGCAGCTTTCTAGCTCGGGGATCATTAAAGCTTAATGTAATCTAATCTACTGCAATACACAGTGCAGCAATGGGACCAAGGGCCGGCTGACTTTTGGACTCAATCAGGTGCTGTGGCTGCAGGAGGAGACTCACTCTAGGCCTATAGGCCTCCATCAATAAGTCACCGTCACAAGGTCTCAAGGTGAATAGACACAAGGTCAGTTTGAGTCACAGCTGGATGTTTGATAAAAGTATCTCCTTGTTCTGCCCCGCCTTCTGTCTGTCTGTCTGTCTGTCTCTGCCTTCATCCCGGCGGAGTCGTCAGGGCGGTTAATAATTGAACATGTGCCGGGAAAAGAGATGGAGAGGAAAAAAAAACCAAACAGCCTTCTCAAAGTGCTTCTCTCTCTCTCTCTCTCTCTCTCTCTCCATATGTGTGTGTGTGTGTGTGTGTGTTTTGTCTGCTATACCACTTTAAAATATTTATGTTGCCATTTTATATTTTAGCCATTCGGCTGACGCTGTATTCTAGAGCTCCTTACAATGGGTGCCACAGCAACAATAAAGTCCAGTTCATAGATCAGCTACATTACAGGGGATTCGAAAACACAAATCCACCATGTTTTAAGCGTCACAATAAACAGTTGCTCTGTGGATTTCACCAGCCAAACATGACTTTGAAAGAGTTGAACGAGATACAAGAAAAGATTAGTAAAACTTCAATCATGTCTGTTTGCACACACGGTCTGGACACTGATTTTTTTTCAGGTTATTATCTCGTCTCCGTTTTAGGGAATGGATATGAAGTTCCAACATGGCAGCAAACCAAGACCGGTCGTGTCCGTCGCCATGCTCAAACCACGCCCACTTGTTGACAGCGTTCCCTTGGTTGTGTTGTCCGTGGCAATGGTGTTGACGGCCCAGTGATGCGTCTGCACTCTTCATGTGCTGAAGCGAAACACGTCGCAGTACATTTACAAAGCAACAATGACTGAATTGAACACTAACATCCAGACCTGCGCTCTCACTACATCAATCTTCCCGGTGTAATGTTCTGCTGTGGTATCGATCCGTCGATGATTGCTTATCTCTTTGCAGTGGAGTCGCTTCCCGTCAACACGCACAGCACAGCTTCTCATTTCCTCTTATATTGACACTGTCACTGTGTGTGTGTGTGTGTGTGTGTGTGTCGCTCACCTCTCCACCTATCAACATTATGATCAAAACTCAAACTCATCTTTTCACCAATTTCATTCGCATTCTACGCTTTTACCGTACACAACATGTAATTTGGTGCAATTAACTGTGTGTATGCTTGTATGCCCGAGTTTAAGAATGATGTGACCCAACCACTTGTCCCTGATTGGATAAACACTGGCCACCTGTGACCTCACAAACATCTGATCGCACCCATCGATTTGGTGCATAATCACTGCATCTCTTGGTTTCCCCTTCATACACTCCCTCCAGCTCTGTCAGGGGGTACTTCTCAAGTCTCTTAATTGCATCCCCGTTTCCCTCACTTGCGTCCTTTCCTTGTGTCTTAGTCCCTCCCACCAGGGATGCATGGAGAGACGCAAGGAAACCATGCGAGGAGAGACGAAACGAGGAAATATGTTTTAAGAGACATGAGACGTCCTTTCCTCAGTTACGTCACGTGAAGCGACGTCTGTTTCTGATGACGGAGGATCAGCTGATCACAGCTGGATCAGCTGTCAGTCGGCTTTAACAGCTGGAGAGACTTTTGAGAAGTTTGTGTCTGTTCACATCATCACTGTACTTAATAATAGTAACTAATAATACTAATAACTAATAAAGACACACAGTTATCATCACTGTACTTAATAATAGTAACTAATAATACTAATAACTAATAAAGACACACAGTTATCATCACTGTAGAGGTGTTGTCTCTCTGTAGTCTGTTAACAAACTGTGTCCTGTGTTCTGTTTATGAGCTCAGGATCGATTTCTACCGGCGGAATGCGTTCGTCTTATTTATGAATTATTTGCGTCTGTACGTTTTGAAATTGTGACTGTGACGTCATTATTAAATAACCCAGAATATGATTATTGTTTCTCTTAAATGATACAACTCATCAAACACTCAGGAATGATGTAAAAAGTGTTTTGTCTCTTCAGCTCTCTCTCACTTTAATTGTTTCCATAATAAAAGTTATTGAGGGAAACATCAGATCATGAAAACACAAATCTTTCTAATAAATGAAGAAAGTTGTTTGTGGTCCTTTTGTTGTTCAGACTACAATGAACATATATTTAAACCAGACGGTGAATCAGAAAACTAATCAAATATAAACTACAGTTTCTGTCTTCACTCTGGTGTTAAACTCAGTCAGTCAGTCCGATCGGCTGCAGCGTCCAATCACATAACTGATGAACAATGAGGGGCGTGTCGGCCGTTAAAAGACTTCCTGGAAGTCTGTTCTCGTGGGTCCTCGCTCATGGCTCCTCCGAGGTCCCTCCTCCATCCCCGATCCTCGCTCCTCCGAGCTACATTAGAGCTTTGGGACGGCCGTCAATATGGCGGCGCAGAAACAACTTCCGGTTCAAGCGCGGATCGAGGAGCGAGGAAACGACAATTAAGAGACTTGAGAAGTACCCATACTTCCTATAACGCTCTTGCTCTGAGATAAAAAAGGTGCCAAATTCGCAAAGTCAGAGTAGAGGGATTGCCTCAACACGATGGCTTGCAGCTATGGGTGCTAACAGTGCAAACAATGGCAACAGTGCTGACAGAGCTAAAGGTCTTTACCTGAGACTTCAGTCTCTTCTCAGGTAGCCATTACTCCACTATATCTTTACATTGCAAATAGTTGTTTGTAGCTCTGTTTATGCTCTGAATACCAAACAGAGAACCTTAAAGCTTTGGCTGGTAAACCATAGATTAACCCCTATGGACAACCATTTAGCACACTTTCTTGGACTGACACGCGACTAATTAGTTTTACTTTCAACAAATCAGATTCATTGGTGTGATAACAAGACATACGCTTGGTCCCAAATCCATACTATATACTAAATACAATACAATACTAAATCCAAACTAAAAGACCGTAAAATTGAGTGGACTGTTGTAATCTCCCACAATGCAATGCACAAAGCTGCTCACAGTTGGAAGAAACTGAAACAGATTAAGGATGTTAAAACAAAACAATAGCAAGTATGTTGATCTTTTAACAAGTTGCCAAACCAGTATACCAAGATGATTAGTATGTAGTACTTTATAGACTTAGTATGTAGTACAGATTACCAAATTGGGTACCAAATTTCATGTCAAGAAAGAAAATCAAAACTTGAACCTCCGGGAACCATAGATATCTGCAATACATTTTCTTCTCAATCCATGCAACAGCTGTCGAGACATTTCACAAAAAATCGAGAATGTCAACCTCATTGTGGCACGAAATGCAAAAGTCACACGATCGCCAACATTGGTATGATTCATCCTCTGGGGACCATGAATATCTGTTTAATATTTAATGGAAATCCAGTTGTTGTTCAAATATTTCGGTCTGGACCAACAGGGCAGTCGGACCACGTGCACACTAGCTAATTAGAGTATCTGCTTAATAACCACCACAGTCCTGTGAACACATAGACCTACAGAATTATTTGCACACACCACACAACCAATTAGAAGTGAGTCACAGTAGCAAAAACCAATAGTGTGCTCATGTTAGCTCAGCTAGCTAAGATAGAAAACACTACAGTCCCAAATTCTGAGAGAAGACTAAGGACTTTTACTTGTAACATCACTTAATTTTTATCCAGAATTCATCTCGTTTTTATTCTCTCCTCCCGCTGTCTATCCATCCCACTCTGAAAGTCACTTCCTCTTTAACACTCTACAGTTGAAGCTGACGTAGCACGACGTCCGGCCGTCCCCATCCCCCACCTGCGGCCCCGATGGCTGTCACTCTCCTTTAACTGGTGGCTGCCGTAAGGCCCCAACTGCCGGGCTCAGCCTGTGGAGAGATTAAAGTCAGCGGGGAAAGAGGATTTACTCTCCACTGTTTTCTCTCCTCTGTCTCTGTCTCTTTTATCTGTCTCTTCTCTCATGCTTTCTTTGTTTCACCTGATGCTTTCCACACCCTCTCTGTCCTTGAACGTATACGGGGTATGTCCCCAGTAAGCAGAATGAGAGGGCAAATTATCAAGTAAGATTCTAAGTAACAACCCAAAATGATCTGTACTTAACGGCTGGTGTCAGGTGGGTCTTTCACAGGGCAAATCCTCAAGCTCACAGGAAGTGATACAGTTTCCTTAAAAGGAAGTGAGCGGCATGAGACTCCCGCTACAGAAACAAATTCATTCATTCTATCAACGTGGTTAAGGACAAAAATGTTATAATAATTGTCAAGGGTTGTCTAGGTTACAAAACACCATACAGATGATAAAACGCCTCCCGTCTAGAAATAAGTAACAGATTCAAGCGTGATGGGAGAACACTGGCTTGAATGGAGACATTAAAAGGGCACCAATGAATTATTGATTAAAATATTAATAGCATTAATCCTAAAAGATGTGAAAGGGAGACGCGGAGACAGGAGGTTCGGAAAGATTAAGGACATGACCCTGATGAGCAAAACAGGTAAGAACCTGCTGAACACAGCAGCTATGCATTAGTTGTGCTGAAAAGAAGAGGGAAATTGTTATTGTTGTGTTTTATGAAGGACAGAATCCCCGTCTGCCTCATTGAACAGTGAAAAAGTCCAGCCGACAACATGCCATTCTTTCGTTGGTTCGTTTCCAACTTGTCTGTCTCCGCTTGTCTCACTTTGTCCGCCTCATTGGCCTTCACGTCTTCTTTCTTCCTACAACGGCGTTTCACCGGAGGATCGCTTGAACTAGGTGAGTTTGTGTCATGCCGTGTGTACTAGAAGTAGTAGCAAGAACAGAGCAGTGTACAGTTTTGGCACCGCGCTCCAGAAGGGGGCCTGGATTAGCATCGTTATACGCTGACATGATTAACACGCAGCCCCGATCGTGGAGGAATACAACAACAAGCTATTTTGGGCAACAAAGAAAAATCCCTTCCAAGCATGTAAAATGGGGAAAAAAACAGAAAATGCTAAACACCTATGGAGCTAAATCCTAAATCCAGGTCAAAAGTTTTGTTCATTTGAAAAAAAAATTTGAACCTGAAAGCTCAAGTTGTGGTTTTGAACATTGAAAAATACAGCAATGTATTCAAAATAAAAATAAGTGAATTAAAAGTTTTTTTTGGTTGAATATAATTTTGATTCAGATTTTATATTTTCAGATTCAAATCTTTTTTTTTTTCGGTTTCAAATCTTTTTTTCAGTTCAGATAGTTTTTTCTGATCTAGGTCGTTTTTTTCAGTTCAGGTTGTTTTTTTTCAGTTCAGGTTGTTTTTTTTCAGTTCAGGTTGTTTTTTTTCAGTTCAGACTTTTGACCCTGATCTAACGTGGGGGGCGTGGCATCAACTGAGAGGGGCGTGTCAGCATGAGTGACAGCATAACAAAGAAGGCTGAGGACCGTCCTCAACGAGAATCACCGCGAGAATTATGATTCAACACTTTCTATACACCATATTCACGTGATTGGAAGTAAAATAAATTACGCTAGTGACAAAGCTGTTTTAGCCTCTACTTGGCACGAATCACAGTAAAAGAGCAATAAACTATGCCATATTGGGCCGTTCAACTACTACACTTTAATATCTGACGTTTCGCACTTCCACACACCACTGTGAACGCAGCGTAGTAGCTCAAAATGTGTCAGCGGCAGCTAGTGGAGGCACTTCCTGTTGAGAGCTCAGCTGCCGCGTCAAGTTGTGCCACTGTGTGGGGGAGGTGCCGCGGCAGTTTAGCCTTTATTTGTCGTTATTTGACAATATGTAACAATACATTAAGGTCCTTGTATTGCACATACATATGTTTTATGTATCACCACAGGTAGAGAGATGTTTTCCTCTGTTTCTTTTTGAAAATATATTTTTCTGAATTTATAAATCTATTGTGCAATGAAATTCGTTAGCATAGCCGTTCATTCACCCCAGTTTAGTCCGCTGGTGTAGTTGCCATGGCAACAAGTGCCAACTGATGTTAGCCTACATTAGCTTGCTAATAAAAACGAGTAGCCATACTATTACAATTCGGCATTTTTTTACTAAACCAATTACAACTACCAACAGTCACACCTTCAAGGACCTTAATGTATTGTTACATATTGTCAAATAACGACAAATAAAGGCTAAACTGCCGCGGCACCTCTCCCACACAGCGGCACAACTTGCCGCGGCAGCTGAGCTCTCAACAGGAAGTGCCTCCACTAGCTGCCGCTGACACATGTTGAGCTACTACGCTGCGTTCACAGTGGTGTGTGGAAGTGCGAAACGTTAGATATTAAAGTGTAGTAGTTGAACGGCCCAATATGGCATAGTTTATTGCTCTTTCGTGCCAAGTAGAGGCTAAAACAGCTTGCTAAACAGAACTTTGTCACTAGCGTAATTTATTTTACTTCCAATCACGTGAATATGGTGTATATAAAGTGTTGAATTATAATTATCGCGGTGATTCTCGTTGAGGACGGTCATCAGCCTTCTTTGTTATGCTGTCACTCATGATGCCACGCCCCTCTCAGTTGATGCCACGCCCCCCACGTTAGATCAGGGTCAAAAGTCTGAACTGAAAAAAAGATTTGAAACCGAAAAAAAAAAGATTTGAATCTGAAAATATAAAATCTGAATCAAAATTATATTCAACCCAAAAAAACTTTTAATTCACTCATTTTCATTTTGAATACATTACTGTATTTTTCAATGTTCAAGACCACAACTTGAGCTTTCAGGTTCAAATTTGTTTTTCAAATGAACAAAACTTTTGACCTGGATTTAGCTCCATAAACACCCAGTTTAAGGCTTGTACAGGAAGATGTCAGTGCTGAAGGAGCCTTGCTGAGAAGATGGTGTTTTTACTTTGAAGCTACTTCACCTGTTGGTTGGAGTACAACTTGCAATTTTATACACTAGTATAAAAAACTATTTATTACCGTTTATTTATTATTACCGTTTATGTATTAAGTGCATTAAATGGGACTTTAAAAAATGAGATTTATTTCCTGTTTCAATAGGATGTCATGTGGGACGTAACACACACATAAGTTGAGGAAAAAGGGCCTTTTTTTGTTTTATTTGATAGAAGAGGCCGATGGTTTCTACTTGAAAAAGTCAGGATAAAGTCACCTGACGATTAAAGGGTTCTCCTCTACCGTTTGGTGGAGCTCATTTTCAAATGTGATATCTTGTTGGAAAAACGAGTTGTATTGAAACCCAACCTGATTGAGTCAACTTAGTTGAAGCACGTAACGCAGGATCAATTGAGGTGAAGTCACGCCGTTGCAGACTGACAGGCTGCCTCGACTCTGAGCCGAAAGGACTTCTATCGATCAAGCGCCGCGTTCGGTCGAAGTAAACAATGTTTGCGAGGCAAAATAGGACATGGGGACGCTCTGGCTGCACGGAAACTCACAGTCAGGCAAACCAGGCCAGCTTGTCGGTTGTATTTTTCTCCCGAGTTTACGGAAGCCACTAACCTAAAGAGATTCTCTAGGATGGCTGGTGCACTTTTCTCTCTCTGTCATGCATTTGTTTCGTTTTTCTTTTTGCGGATTAGTTGGAGAGGCGGCGTGCAAATGAGACGGTGGGCACAGCGTGACTGGAAATTGGCAGAGCTATTTCTGCACAGCTCCTGTGCTTCGTATAATTGCGAGCAAAGCTGTATACAGCAATTGTACGGGCACAAGAGTGAACCCCGGGGCTCTCACTCTTGCACATCTCTTACCTCAGCAGTGTTGCACAAAAAAACTAAATACTGAAGGTAAGAGAGGTGATATTCATTTAAATATGAATGATCTTGAATAAAAACAGGGCAGAATTGTCTCGAAGGAGCATTTCACATCCGTCTCTCTTCTGTCCGTTTAAGCGCAAAGTAAAGGAGACTGCAGACTCACCGCGCAGCACTGTAAATGCCTGTGTGTGTGTGTGTGTGTGTGTGTGTGTGTGTGTGTGTGTGTGTGTGTGTGTGTGTGTGTGTGTGTGTGTGTGTGTGTGTGTGTGTGTGTGTGTGTGTGTGTGTGTGTGTTCTGTGTCGGTTAACACTCGGGTGTGCGGGTGTCGGAGGGTCCAACATCTCCCCGCATCAAAGCAGAACCATGTTTCATTATTCACTGGCAGGTCAACATTATTAATGCAACAGCGGTGTGTGAGTAGCTACATGCAGAACATCCAGTGTGTGTGTTTCAGTACACGCCTGCACATGCACGTGTGGCTGTTCATACGCACGTGTGTACGGTACGTGTGCTCTTGTTTTTTTCTATTTTCCATCCCATCCGGCTCTCCGTTTTTGTTGCAGCAGTCGGTCTCAGTGCGCCAGCATGATCTCAATATATGTTTTCACGGGTTTTTCCAATTTAATGCATCTAATAATAAAACTGTGAGTGATCACCTGGGGGTCCACACCTGGCTTAACATAATGCACCTTGAAAAAAAGGATTGTTTCCACAGATGCATGCATTGCTTTCATATATATATTTTTATATATATATACAGTATATACATATAATATATACAGTATAAAATCAAACCTGTCAAACAGACTCAGGAGGGTAAAGTACCTGCTGACACTATATATATATATATCAGTGGCGGCTGGTCCATAGAGGGCGCTAGGGCGCCGCCCCCCCTAGAGCTACAAAAAATAAAAATAAAAATAAAAATAAAAATAAAAATAAAAATAAAAATAAAAATAAAAATAAAAATAAAAATAAAAATAAAAATAAAAATAAAAATAAAAATAAAAATAAAAATAAAAATAAAAATAAAAATAAAAATAAAAATAAAAATAAAAATAAAAATAAAAATAAAAATAAAAATAAAAATAAAAATAAAAATAAAAATAAAAATAAAAATAAAAATAAAAATAAAAATAAAAATAAAAATAAAAATAAAAATAAAAATAAAAATAAAAATAAAAATAAAAATAAAAATAAAAATAAAAATAAAAATAAAAATAAAAATAAAAATAAAAATAAAAATAAAATTTAAAATAAAAATAAAATTTAAAATAAAAATAAACTATACAAATTGTCAATATTTGTGTTTTTGAAACATGGAATCACCCAGTAATATGTGTAAAATATGATATCTGCGGTAAATATATGCTTTTCCTGCTTGTCCTCTCTGCCTGTCTGCTCTTCCTCTCTGTGTGTGCACGTCTCAGCTGGCTGGGGCGCTGGAAAAACTGCCCCAAAGAGGCGGGTCTATAAAGCAGTTTAGCCAATGATGAGTAAAGATATAAATGAGTGACATACAATTCAGCCAATCAGCGTCCTCAAATAGATTCAGCTTGGGGCAGTTTTTTTCCTGCCCCAAGCTGCGCGTTCTCGTCAGGAGAAGTCTCTACAGGAGAGCGCCAGTGTGAGCACTACTCCTCCAAGACCCGTTTGAGAGGAGAACTGAGAGGAGAAACTACTGAAAGAGCTGATCCCAGATCAGCCTGACCTCACAATCAGACAGCAGACTAGCAGGAAAGAGAAGCAGTACATGAAGCTTCTCTACTAGCTGTACACCAGACAGGTTTGACTCGCTGGATGACGTCATGATAATAACTTATTTATCTTTTTAAAACAACGGGGACAGAACCAGCATGGACAGTTAGGGAGTGAGGGACATGAAGCACCTGTCTGAGAAATGGATATATAGTTATATATATATATATTATTATATATATATATATATATATATATATGTGTGTGTGTGTGTGTTTTATATTATAGTCAATATTATTATATGACATATATATTATTATATTATACAGAATATTATATGATATATATATTATTATATTATACAGAATATTATATGATATATATATATATTATTATATTATACAGAATATTATTATATGATATATATATATTATATTATACTGAATTCCCTGTGAGGGTGACTAAAATAAGATGTCCTGACGTGTTTGTGAAAGTGTTATTTACTGCTTTTTTTCGTGTTGGAATAAATGTTAAATATTTAACTGCAAAGTAGTAATGCGCGTTTGATACCTTAATTTGTTTGCATTAAATCATTCTGGGATGTTTGCTGAAATTGATTGGATGTGGCACAGCCCTACCAAGAACATTTTCCACCAGCCGCCACTGATATATATATACTCAGACAACCTTAATGTTAGCATACATCCAAACAATAGTGAAAGTTCATGATTTTTGCAGTGATTTCCTGTAGCTCCTGTCTCTTCGTTTGTCTTCATGTCCAGTTGTAATTAAGAGAGGTTCAATTGCCAAAATCGAAATTAATTCAGTCATATATTTTACCTCCATCACAAGCAGACTAAATATATATATATATATATATATATATATATATATTTTAGGTGCAGTTTTTCACAGTCCCACACACCACCTCCATGTCGACATATAAGCAGTAAACAAGCCAAGACGTGACCGGGCCAGAGAGCATGATGGGAGCCTGAGGGCTAAGCTATTCAGACAGAACACCCACCCCTTCATGCCTGACTGCTAATGTACTATACATGTAATAGCCACACACACATTCATACGCAAATGCTGTGCACAAAGATGCTTTACCAGTCTAATTCTATTATTAGAATGAAAATCAAACAGTGATGGCTACAAAACTAAAGTTAGGGCCTACAGTCATTTCAGTCTGACCGATCAAAGTCCTGGATGCTTAAAAAAAACTAAATTTGCCGACATTCTTTATCACATTTAACTTCAAAACCAGACAGTGAAATGATAACACCGACATGGTGGTCTGAATTATTTGTAGTCTAGATGCTATCAGTGTATTTAAAACAACTTCAAATAGTCTATTTCTGCAGATAACTGAACAGAAAAACTCTCATCTCTAAACTATTGTAGTTGCAAGAGCAGCATTCTCCGTGTAGGTGGATTTCATTTTATATCACCATCCTAAGAAACATATTTTCATGAAAAGATCTGAGACTTTCATGTGAGCAAAATGCACTCGAGCCAAGGCTATGAGTCATTTCATTATTCCACATTTCATTCCATTCAGCAACACGTCAAACGGCTAAAACCAGGTTTCCGTACACCTTCAGTTTTAACACGTTCAGAGAGCAGCCTCCTCATTTCCACCCAGGCTAAACCACAGCGGTTGAATGTGAATGGAACGAGGCAGAAAAGCTCATACGGCGCTGGTTTTCATGCCCACAGTAGCGCCTGTCGTGCCAATATGGCGTCGGCGAATTAAAACCTTCCCTACAGAGAGACAGGAAGGACGCGCAGGGGGAAATCTCCTGTGGGAAATCACAGAGGCAGTCAGGGGGACAAACGTCCGAGCATGTTATTTCGGTGCTGTATTACTGTGAAATGCCACCAAAACGGACACGTTGGATGTTATTATCCCCAAATCTGCATAATCGCAGACCCTAAAGTGCTCATGTTCTTGCTAGAATGTGCTGTAACACTGAGCAAAGAGGTACAAGGTCACAACCTGACCACATGGCGGCGAGTGTAAAAATGCTGCATGCATTCATGATGCCGATTTTTAACAACTTCGCGGTGACGCAGGATCACGAGACCCAAATGACAAATGTCTCCCAGCATTCGGCCGTTTTTTATTGTTTTTTTTGGTCTCAGTTGAGCAGGGATGATGGAGCATTTCTGACATTTCCTGGTTATATAATCCAAAGGAGGACGGGCAGACATAAAGCTACGGCAGGAGGGCGGGCTTGGATCGAGACGGGCAGATTAACCAGAGAAATGGAGACGCGGACAGAGGTGGAGCGCTCGCTCACAAAAGGACACATTACAAACGCTGAAACGGTTCTAGAAAACAGCTGTGCATCCGAGGGGTCATTACGGCGGATCGTCTAGCGTCTGCGGCCACCCACAGGCGTCTCCTTCAAACGCTACGATCCGTCAACGTGTTCGTTGATCAGTTAGGCTGAATGATGTGCAGGCATGGGGAACATGGCGGTGTGGGACGTACAGGATATTCAAAGCAATCATCCTGTGGCCTGTAGGGATAATCACTGCAAAGCCCCACTGTCCCATTCACTGAGGATAAAACCCACTGGATTAATCTGTAGGCCTACAGGATACACACACACACATACAGAGAGAGAGAGAGAGAGAGAGAGAGAGAGAGAGAGAGAGAGAGAGAGAGAGAGAGAGAGATGCCTCACAACACTTACATAACACATGGGTGGACCACTCTCTTCTACTTTACCTCCCTCGTACACGCTTTCCCCTTTTCTTACCCATTCACGTCCTCTCTCTCCACGTTCTGCTCCCACTAACAAAACCTACAGTGCACGTGTAATGCACACACACACACACACACACACGCACACACACAATCTCTCTCTTCCCACCGCCCCCGCCTTCCCACCGTTTCTCCTCTCTTCTTGCATTCGAATGGACACCTGTCAACATGCTGCTTTTTACATGCTGTTCATTTGTACACTCACACATACTCAATGCTGACGGGCGCTTCTAGCACACTATATATATATATATGTATATATGTATTTGAATAGAATCTAGGTACATGTACACGTACATGTGACATACAGGAAAAACCTTTTTCGCTGCGTGATGATATATATATGCAGAAATACAGACAACACGGTTGTGTACATAAGACCACAAAGACACACACAATATACCAAACACATAAATTACTTCATAAGGGTAAGAGAGTTTGTGTTCATTTCACCAAATGTAAATCCTTTTTTCCCCTTCTCCTCTGATAGCATTGCTGTTATTGTGGCCGTTGTCGGGGATGAAGGGACCATTATTGTGGGATTCATTTATCATTGTTTTGTTTTATTTGTATGTTTGTTATTAAAAGTAGTTTTTTCCTCCTGAAGACTGCTCTGTGTTTGAGAAAACTCAATAGATGAACTGTTAAAAGGACAAAGAGAGGGTTGAGGAGCAGAGGAATCGGGTTACTACAGATCTGCCGTGTCATCCCGAATCATAAAGCATTGATATGCACACACATATATATATATCTGAAATGATCCGTTTCGTCAATGGAGTATCGGGATCAGAATACAGAGTCTGTCTCCGTGGGGAAAGATGGGTTGGTCAGCGCAATAAACTGTGTTCACATCCCTCTCCATGATGGTTCGCAGGCCTTTTATGCTGACCGAGCGTTCAAAGGTGCCCCGTGGAGTTTTTCCTGTAAACAAACAAGAAACGCCAAAACGCATCGTGTGTATCCTTGAGCTTGTAAAACCATTGCTCCGTACACATTGCCAGAGAAAAAAAACAAAAAAAGTTTTTGCTATGAAGTCCCAAATCCTACAAAGTAAATCTGTCTGCCCGCTGCTCTAGACTGTCAAACCAGACCTTTCCCCTCACGCTCATGTAACATGATGGAAAAACGGGGAATTGATTCCCTTTCCCCCCCTTTTTTTTTAATAGCATCATTTTTATTCTTCACGCTTGGGAAGGATACCAAGTCACTCCAAATCAAAAGAGTAAAGTCTAAAGTCACGAGCCATTAGTGTTTAAGAGAGTTGCAAGCCCTAAAGTCATGTGACTCAAGTCCACACCTCTGTAAGTAGCACAAACGGTTTAACTCCAAGTACACACTGCGTAGGCGAGCCCAAAAACATCCCGCGGGGCTTCTAACAGCTGTCCCTCCCATAAAAGATGGAATTATAGCCGAAGATGACAAACTATTCTGATGAATGATGCGCCATTAACAGGTTTTAAGAGGCCATGTCCAAAACAAATCTGTATATAAAAATCCCACATGGTTAGAAAAGCGGCAGTTGCCAAGAATGGACTGCAAATGCGATCTCTCTGCTTATTTTTACCGATGAAAGCTAATAAGTGAGCAACATGCACTGAGAGAGAAGATTGCGATCAAGGCGCGTTCTTGGATGTTACTGTTCTTTTTTCGTTTCTACCATCTGGCACGTTTAGCAGATCACTATTGAAATTCAACAAGGAGAGAGCAAAAAGAGCGAGACGCATAAATAACGAGAGGGGAATAAATTCAACGGTGTGACTGTGAAAAGGGACAAGAGGAAGAGTGTGTAGCCGTTGGTTGTGTTGTTTTTCCCACAGATGTAGCGGGAGGCTGGTGGCAATTCCTCGCCATTCTTCTGTGGGCAGGGTGATGGATGGGTGAGCGGTGGGTAATGCGGACGGACGGACGGACGGGGGGGGGGGGGGGAGGGGAACGGGGTTGTGACAGCCGAGGCAAGAACCATTTTCTCAGCTGCAAATAGATTATTCGTGCGCCCCGACTTCATGTTCATGTGTGGAGAATCAGCGCAAAAACAACAAGCATCTGTTTCAATGAACGAGAAATCACAACTAAGCAGGTTTTTTTCTAACACTCCAAAGACTTTTAACACTTTACCAGCCAGATGGATGTTTAGGACAAAACTGTCTTTCAAAGTGCCTGGTAGAGTAGAATAACTGCAGCCAGACCTAATTATTCAATGCTCCAATGCACATTGCAAATCACTGAATTCCCCTCTACAAAAAAAAATTAAAATTTTGCAATGAGTAAAACACAATTTCTGAGACTAAGGCCGTCTTTGTCGCAACTCTTCACACAAAAAACAACAGCATATACAAAATATATTACATCTCATGCATAAGTAAACACTTTGTTCAAAACTATATAGTGCTGCCTTCCAGACACTCCGGGTTCACAACGCCAAAAAAACCCATGGCTGACAAATTGATGTTTCTTTGTGTACAGCCTCCACATGTTTTGGGGGCATTTTCACAGTTTTTTACCGTGTGACTTTTAAATGTAACCAGCTACCTTGTAACAATAATAATATATTTGTTACATCAGTGTACATGCAGAACAGGTTTTGTTATGTGATTGTCTGTATTATTCTAATTAAATGCAAGCTAAATATACTTTACGTTGCCTTTTAGTTGATGGTTTTACCATTTACAATGTACCCTCCCGTTGTTGTGTGAAGTCAGATAACACAAGAAGATAACTTCTTCGTGAAGTCGGGGTAGATGGAGTTTACAAGTAGGAACTCAGACTTTGAGTGGCGTTCCATCATAGTTTTTCTAGCAGGAAGTCAAAAATATTGTATTTCCGAGGTGTTTCTTCTAAAAATTATATTTTTGCTTCACTACATAACACACAAACGTAAAATAAATAGATCTTGCCACATGCCAACTGCACACATGCCAACTGACTAGAAGTGTAAAAGACTTTTATCTCAAGTCTTTGTCATTTTGATTTGTAGCACGCTTTAAATAAAGATTATGAACAACGTAGATGCAATGTGTTTACTGTCGATACTCATATACTCCAGTAACAGTATCACACATAATTACTTTAAATGAAGGTGACATGAATATAATTACTCTGTTGCGCTGTAAACTAAATACAGTTTATTGTTCTCCGTTGTTGTGCACACACCAAAGACTGTCCTATTTATGGTGTTCAAGCTCTGATTTCTAAGTGATTACAAGTGTTTTCACAGGTGCTTTCTGGGTACAGGCGACTGCTAATTGGGTGTTTGATTTCAGTGATGATGTGTTTAATGTAGATAACCGTGCGTAGTTATTTGCCAAAAAGTGTGTTTTAGAATTTCTAACTTTGTGTAGGAGTCAGTGTGCTGATGGTTCATCATACCGGCTCAATAGAAAAGGCCGCGTGAGTTAGTGCCTCCAGCTCTAACGAGGCTGGGTGCGTTTTAGTTGACTGAGGTATCAGCGTGGGTAGAGTGCTCCGTGGTCACTTCCTGTCCTAATTGAAGTATCTATCTGTTTACTCCTGGAAAACAAATAACGCCGGGCTGCCAAACAACGACAACACACAGGTGTTGACCTGCTTACCTGCTTATGTCCTCTCTGACATTACTGTAACACAGAGACGGTGGCGGGACGGGAAGCAGGGAGGGCCAAAACTCTGTATGACGCTCTGTTTTTCCTGGAATGGAGGTGTGGTTCTCTTCTACAATAAAACGGCTGTGAGTAAAAAAAGATATATTCTGAAGTCCTGCCTTGAATAATTTAACTAATTGTTTCTTATATCAACAAGGCAACATTTTAACGACATCACACATAATGAGGCAGACGCAAGAACTATGTCTCTACAAATATTGTTTCAGTGAGTCAGAGAGGTAACTATATATGTTCCTGTATCCCCCACATGGAGACACAGGAACACAACTGTTGCCAAACTCTTGGTGTGCCAGACAACAACAGTGCTTTGGCCTTCCTACCGAGTGCTTTTCACCAGAACTATTACGCTCCCAGAACACAGACAGACAGACAGACAGACAGATGGATTTGATAGATAGATAGATAGATAGATAGAGAGAGAGAGAGAGAGAGAGAGAGAGAGAGAGAGAGAGAGATAGATAGATAGATAGATAGATAGATAGATAGATAGATAGATAGATAGATAGATAGATAGATAGATAGATGGATGGATGGATGGATGGATGGATGGATGGATGGATAGATAGATAGATAGAGATAGAGAGATAGAGAGATAGAGAGAGAGATAGAGAGATAGAGAGATAGAGAGATAGATAGATAGATAGATAGATAGATAGATAGATGTAAACATAAAGTCAAAAGGGAATCATCACAACGCAGCCAGAGACAGCCTCTCCTCCATCACAACACCCCGTGGCCATGACTACTCCTAAGAGACCGATGCAAAACAATGTGCATCTAAATTCCCATCGACCAAAACGTGACAACGCATGGCGGAAATCAATCCTCTTGCTTCTCAAAGGCAGATCTCGTTCTCTTCTTGTCGCTCGTGAAGTGCCTCGTTCCGCCTGGTTTCACAACCGGATAACCCCCCCCCACACACACACACACTTGTTTAATGAAAAATAAAGACACTTTGACATATATTTCGACACCAACAGCTCTGATTTGTTGGTGAAGCTCACGTGTGTTTCTGCCAGCTCGAGCTCGTTTGCTCCAGAGCTGTCCGCGGTGCTGAAACACCACTCCAACCGTCCGCCTCACCGCGCGACCTTTTAGAGAGGGAAACAGCTTTCCAGAGGCTGCCTTATCCTTTAATTTAATCCTTATAACAAACAACTACTTTAATCCTGTAATATATTTAAGACGGAAGCTCCTCTCCAAACACGGACACAGAAAACGCCACAAAGTTCGACGCTTAAAGCGCATTAATCGGTGTCGAGAGAGCTACAGCAACACCACGGGGACATTTACACTGATTTCGCCTTCAAATATGATTTTGTTGGCGTTGAAAATTAGCAAAGACATTAGCTTTAATAACAGACAATCAAACAGTCGCCGGAGGAAACTTCAACAAGACAGCCACACTTTAAGCCACATAATTTATGAATAATTCAAAGTTCACGTGGTGTTGTTCTGTTTTTTTTTCTTAACAGTGGACTTAAAGGAAAGCCAAACTAGTCAAACCTACCTTGTTTATTGTATACTGCTCCTCTTCTTCTTCTTCTTTTTATTTTGCTGTATTTGAATCGTCACAGGATGAAAATGTCCGTCCGTGCTGCCGCTCCACTCAACGGGACTGTCCCCGGTGGAAACGCGCCGTCTCCTCCTCCACCAACAAGTGTAAAGCGAGACGGAATAGGAAGTCAAACACTTCCTGTTAATAGTTAACAAAATAAAACCGTATAAAGTAAGCTCCCTGTGAGGTCAAATGAAACGTATATTTCGTTGCCACAGCAGCAGATACCGTAATATGGCGTGATGAGTTTCTCCACCAGCTCCGTTTCTCACCCAACTTCAGCTGCCATTTAAATGCCAGTTTCAATAACTGGAAATTAAGACGACTCACCACCTCCTCGGATATCCCATTTGCGCTCAAACGTCCAGAAAATTCTTTCTCACCAACAACAGCCCCATGCTGCTCAGGTGATGTATTAATGAAGCTCTAATTGAGTTTTAACAATAACAATAATACTATGTTTTACTATAAACGTTTTAAATAGAGCACTTTCCATCATCATTCTGTTATTATTATTATTGCTGTTGTTGTCTTGACTCAAATTATTGTATTAAATGTTACTATAATTATTATAATTCAATACTAATATTGAAAGTAGGTTTGACATTTTTTTTCTTTCACATTTGTGTCTGTTGGATATTTTGGTGGCTTTTACTTTGATGGTTAAATCACCTGACTTCTTGCTTCATTGTGTTAAATTGATGCTGCTCACAAAATGGCCGCGCCCTCTGATGTCACAGGGTGGATGAAAAATACAAGATTTCACACGCATCTGTAGAACACAGTAGTAGTTCATCACATCGGAGACTGCCTAATAAACTGATAAAACTAAATAAATAACTTCAGTTAAAGACTGAAGAGAGGGGATTACTTAAAATACAACTAGTATTTTAATACAGTAGGATAGTATTAATGTTTACTTTTAATATAATATTATTAATATATTATAATCTTAATTATTTTTTTAAAAGACGGCCCATTCCTTTTTAAATGCTTCAAAAACAAGCAACCATTTTTTTTTCAAGCAGGATAAGTAAAAAAAACATTAAAAACACTGAATAATTAAATAAAACAATTGATTAAAAATATATAATAAAATGCTAATATACTGTATGAATCAACGTTTAGGACATTATTATAAGGCATACGTACAATCTGGAGTTCTGCATTAAAACTCACTGTGAGCGACTGAGACAGAGAGAGATAAAGTGAGTGACGCAGAGAGTCAAAGTGTGCAGCGCTCTAATGTTTTCTCCAGTCCATCCTCTTCACACATCTGACCTTCTTTCCATTTGTGCAGAAAATAACCCGCTGGGACTCATCAAATGGCACAAAGTTCTGCAGGTACCACCTGAGATACACTGATGTCTGCACATGCACGTACTAACACATGCACACACACACACACACACACACACACACACACACACACACACACACACACACACACACACACACACACACACACACACACCACCATCACTTAGTAGTTCTCATTTCCCACAGAGACACTGACCCACTGATGGCTGATGGGAGATATTAAAAGATGCGGTAAGAACATGAGCTACTATGTCTTCTCTTTCAATTCAACTCATTTTTAAAATCAGCTCAATTCAATAAATTGCGTAATTAACACTGAACCACCAACACCTCATGCTAAGAAAACAGGGGGGGGGGGGGGGACCAAGGTTTCCATTAGAGCAGTAGTGATCTCAGACCTGTTACCGTAAATGCATCACCTGATCCCACTTTAAGCTCAGCCTGCACCACAAACACTGCATGGCAATAATATAGAGCATGCTAATTTTGAAAATATGAAAATCACGGGAGTCAGACAGCATCCCACACTCCAGGCTGTCTTTGATGAAACTATCAGACAGAACCAGAAGATTATTTGAGACACCACCCATGTCCACCCTGAATATCAGCTTCTTCCCTCAGGCAGACGCTTCAGAGTCCCCCAGTGCAGGCCCAACCGCTTTAAGGACTCCTTTGTCCCCCTGTCCATCAAAGCCCTAAATGGCAAGCTAGCCAGAGCCTAACCTCCGCAACGCTGATTTTTATCTTGAAACATGATGATTCTATGTTGATGAGGCTGCTCTACTCTTACTGTACATATTATGTACACTATTACGATGACTACAGGTGTGATGTACGATGGGCAGTGTGCAATATATTTGTTGGCTGGTGGCAGTCTGTGCATGTACTGTATGTATGCACTATGTTATTTTTGTGTTTTTTAACAGCAGATGCTGTATGTGTCCAAGACAAATAAAGTCTATCTTAACCTTAATATTGCCTGTAATATTCATCCCAGCGGGCACATATGTGCCCATATACATCCTCCTCACTGTTTGCCCCCGAAGTCCTTGACTTTACATAATCAAATACACGTCAGTCAAATGACACGTGAATACTCCCAAAAATCAGGAACCAAACTAAAGAAGGATGACGGGCTCTCTCTCTGAACTGAATGTGATGAATTATAGATTAAAACCACTGGGGAGAATCATTACAAAAACAGCCTTTTGGGCCTGAAACGTTGCACAATCATTTCATAAATCAGTTTCTTGAGAGTATCTTCTCGGCCAGTTAGCTGGAACCATCGACATTTGGTGGTGTTGTTTTTTTTTTTCTTTTTGGTATGAAATTTTAGCCCGATGGTTAAACATTTGTGTGACCTTTACTTCTGCATCTGTGTACAGTGAGTGCAGCTGAAATGGGACTCTTCTATAAAACAGCCTGCACTCGGGAGGTCAAAGGTCAGAGACACAGTGCCTTCATTAAACACTGCGAAGATCATGTCAGGGAGGGAATGTCAGAGACATGCAGAGAGGACGGATGTACTCTCCGCTCTGTCTCTGTGCGGCTGTTTCTCACCCCCCAGTTCAACACACGTGACTGTTGAACACTCATCACTGCTGCCCTTAGAAATAAAACATACTGACATTTCTTTTTTTTAACAGCAGAACATCCAGTTAACCCGTCGGGTCGTATAAGAGACATCGGCTCAACAAGAGGATCTGGAGAAGGATCGACCGTCTGCGCCGCGCGTGGCTCAGATCATTACCAGCCCATCGGAGAAACCCATTACACACAGCTCCCTCCCACATTAATGATCCAACAGCGCAATTAATCTCACTCACTGTGTTGCCCCCGATTGAAGCGCGACAGATTTGAGATGTGAACAGGAAACAGAATCACAAGCTTTTATTTTTCACTCCCCCCAGAAATGACCATTCTGTGATGATGACGGGACATGTCACAGCTCGTGTTACATCTCCATGCGCTCCAGCCGGCTGTTGCTCAGTCTGTCAGTCACCCCTCGCGCTCTACGGTACCACAACGACTGTGCTGCTGCATGCTGTGTCTCACAACACGGGCTCCACTCAACAGCTACACACAGTTAGCTGCTTTGCCGATTTGGGTGCTAACAAAAACCTGCAACAATAATCCATATCTGTAGAGAAATCACTATTAGAGTGTTGTAATTCATTAGTTTAACAGCATACTCAGCTTGTAGCAAAAAGAGAAAAATATGTGCTGCCTGGAGCTCTCACCACACGAGGCTTACAATACATTTGAATAATGCTAGAGCATTTGGAAAATGCAGAAGCTTAAATTCAGGAAAATATAATGTTTTCTGTGCTCATGTAGGACAGTGGTTCTCAGCTGGTCTGGCTGTGGGACCCACCATCATCCCTTAACGATCCGTCTCTTTAGGAGATGTTTTATGATTTTACTTTCACAACTCAAACGTTAACTGTACTGCTCTGCAATCTCTTTCCTCGTATCAGCCCCCTGTGTCACGGTGTGTGGTACTCTGCTGTTAAATTTCGATAGTCACGTGCTCGCCCACTGACCAATCACAGCACACCCTGCACTTCGCGGCAGAGCTGCACATGGACATGTAATGATGACGTAGATGTAGGCCGGCTAGTATGGGGGTAGCGGCTGCTGACACTCAAAGAATACGCCCAACATGTCAAACTAAAGATCTGATTGGTTGAACACTATGACAATCAACAATATCGTCCCCATTCACTTAAACGGCACATAGAAGCACTTTTGAGGCTGCAGGCCTCGGGCCTCTCTTCTACGAGAGACACAGAGGTGAAATCTGATTGGATAAAAGCTCTACTTAAAACAAGGAAGACAGTATAGCTATAGCTGTGCAATGAGAAAATAAGATAATGGGAAAAATAATTTTATAAATTATAACTTTGAAAAAAATAGAAATAAGATTGTATAGCTAAAGGGTAATGATCAAAACTGTTCTAATAGCTACCGGAAGCTAAAATGAATATATCAATGCTTGAAACAGAAAGCTAAAAGGATAAACGGTGAAATGGACAGATAAGGGGTTGAAATTGATAGCAAAAGTAATGGATTATCATTGATATGGCTAACATTATAGATACAGTAAATAGACTAATGGATGCATTTTCTGATCCTCACATTGGGTGCAGATCTTGAATTTATAACGTAGACTTTCATCATGTTTTGTGTGTGTGTGGCTTGTGTGCCTATACGTTTTCATGTAAACATGCAGCATGTGAATCTGTGTGTCATGAGTGCAGTCAGCAGAGATGCGATAGTCCCAGAGGGAGGCCAGAGAGCTGGAGCTCCAGCCAGAGGATCATCTCAACACGCTATCGATCCTGGTGACGCTGCCGCTGTGCCTCCTGCTCCACAGCCCTCTATTATCACTCACATACAGTATTTCAGACGCTGTTGATACACACGCAACAAGAATTCCTTGACATAAACAACATATGAGGAGAGACTAAACAGGGGTGTAGGTAGTGCGTGTGATGAAGCCTGACCTACTGACATGAACAGCTACGTGTCACTGACTGCCAGACTTCCAGGAGACGGTCAGCGACGCTACAGCTGAGATTAGTGTGGTTAGGCCAGACCCACGTACGATCACGCGTCTCCTCGTTGACGGAGGATACAGAAAGCAACCAACCAACCGTGTGAGTTATCGAAAATCTCCACAGCAGTTAAGTGTGTTTCTCTATGGCTGAGTGTTTAACATGCAAATGTACAACTGTCACATTAACACCTTTTTTATGCATTCCGCTCTAACAGTCTTTGGTGTAAAAAAAAAAAAAAAAAAAGATACAAATTCACAGAAATATGTTATAATCAGTCAACATTTACTGCCAAACTTAACACGATCAAAACCAAACGATGAATTAGAATTGTACAACACAGTCATGAACATTAACACACGAGCATCAGTTTAACGTGAGAACCTCTGATGAGCACAAACCTGATTCCCGACAGAGATCTTTGACCTCAGACGTTTAAACCTGTTCCATCGTTTTGGGTTCATGCTAATCTTTTACCACATTTAGGTTGATGTAAAAAAAACATTTGTTTTTAGCATGTTAATAACATAGCAAATCCTGTCACATTTTTAAAACAATGGATACCTTTCCAAAATGACTGACGCTGCAAACTCTGTTTTACTGATTTTATGAACACATTTATATTTTGTATTACGTCTCTGTGCCTGCTGCAGGAAATGATACGTGAAATAGATGCACGTTGCCCCCCCCCCCCCCCTTCAATAATCAGTAAAAACAAACTGTACTAAAAAGACTAATACCTCGAATATGACTCCACAATCAACGGGATGTCTGTTGCAATAAACCTCTGTGTGAAAAATGGCAGATTTCATCAAAAATCAAACAGTGCTTGTTCTTACAAAGTGCCCTTTTGTTAGTAGTGACTTCAGGTCTAATACTTTAAGTTTACTCCTCACACATGGTAGTTATTATGTAGACCTCCCAGAACACACAGAGAATTACTTTCCTCCCAGTTGGTTGGATTCAGGAACATCACGTAGGTTTTGAGTCTTGGACTTGAAACGTTCGCCGAACGTGTCCGTCGTCCGACCCGCCGGACATCTTCATCGTGGTTCTTTCTTCGTACCGCCGACGAAGCGCAGAGCTCACCGTCCCCCGAGACGCACACAAACTACGAGCCGTCACCTGCCGCCTTTCTGGATACCGCTCGGCAGCTCCCGAGCGAACGTGTGCAGGGAAGAGGAAACGACGTCATCCCTGGAGGTCGAAGGTCCGGAGGCAGCGACTGGAGCAGCAGTAGGCCACGAAACTCACCGTCGTCCTTCACAAAGGAAAAAATAAATCAGTGAGAAAGATGACAGCTCATAACTCAAAGCGAAAAATAAAGAGGGAGGTTTCTTTTTGGCGGTCAGAGTTCTGCCGTGGCTCTGTAGGCAACCTCAAAGGGAACGCAGGGTGCGTTTGTTCTGACCTGCGGTGCACGCCTGCCAGTGCCGTGTCACGGAGGGGGAAGAGTTTGGGGTAGATGATGGTGAACATGGTTTGACTGCAGCGGTGGCAGTGTCCCAGGGGGAACTGCAGCAGGTCCAGCAGGCTCTTGGGGAGGGTGATGGGAGGCAGCAAGCTGAGGTCTAAAAAATAAAGAAATACAACAGTACAGGAAGCAGTCAGAACGAAGTTATTTTATGTAACTTGATGTAACTGATCTCCAGTGAGAGGCGTGTTCATTCTGCTCGTTTGGTGCATTTGTTGTTGTTTTTCCTCAGTTGACTTCATGTTTATACAGTTCCAAGCTTTGAAGTAGAGTCTCAGCTTTCACAATAGCAGATTCTCACAACACGATTATTGTGGCCGAAATAATTTAAAAAAATCAATAAAAAAAATCATCCATCAATTCAATGTCTTTGTCAACTGAAACAAAATCACTTGTGGGGAACACGAGTCAGAGGTTTACTGGATCTTATCTTATGTGTATCATTAACATTATATTTGCTAAAATATCCCGGTTTCCGCCAATACCGGTAAATCTCAACACCCCTGATGCCTACTGTCAGAGGCTGACAGCTGCTCAGTATAAACAAATAACCAACAGTGCCAATAAGCTAAAGCAAAGTGTCGGTTAGAGTCCATTATGTCAGTGAGGCCCAGCTGGCCACATTCATACATCTATACGGTGTTCAGCGCTCCTCACCTGTCGAGCGCTGGTGGTAGATGCGGTGCAGGGCTCTCATGGCGATCTCCTCCAGGGGGACCACGCTGTCCGCCTCTGAGCCCACCACCTTCACCTCGGCCGGGAGCCCGACCAGAGCCCGACTCAGCGCCTCGCCCGGCGCCTCCCCCGGGTCGCCCGCCAACCCGTGGGCTGGCACGCCGCACCTGCACGGGAGCGACGCGCTGATTTTTATTTATTTTTTGTAATCTCACATGCAACATTGTGTAGCTACATTTCTTCTATGGTGTTTCCATCAGATTTTATGTCAAATTTGATTCCACTATCTAAACAATGTATAGCTAAACTAACTCAAACTGGCTAAGTTACCCGCTGCAGCCGATGACCTTGTTATACAAGTAGGAGGGAAGGCCTTTTAGGTCCACGTTGTTGTCCACGAACACAAACTGCAGCTCTCGTGATCGGCCCAGATCTGAGACACACACACACACACACACACACACACACAGATATTAACATTGCCTCGCTCACAGTATCTACATCGCTAAGGCCACACACAGATAAGGGGGGGGAGGGGCATTACTGACCGAGCGGGAGAAAGGTCAGCCGGTTAGCGGCCATGGAGAGCTGGTTGAGGCGGTGCAGCCAGCAGAGCTGCCGGGGAACGTGGCCCAGCAGGTTGTGGTCGGCTGTCAGGTTCTGCAGCGAAGCGCAGCGGTGCAGCCGGTCCGGGAGGGACATCAGCTGGTTCATGGACACCTCCAGGGTCTCCAGGTCCTGCAGATCGCCGATCTCTGAAGGTGGGACACGATCAACAGTCTTTACCGATTAGATGTCGGCAATTTAAAAAAAAAAAAATCTACAACATAGCGCAGAATAATGCAACAAAGTGAAAGTGGATTATTTTGAACTTTACAGATTTGGTTGACTAAAGCTATTGTTATTTAAAATGCTGACAAACATCAGCATTGTGTTTTATTGATGTCATCCAGCCTTTACAAATGATGTGGAACCACTGGGTATTTCTTCTGGAAACTGTTTCTCGATATTACATTTCTCTTTCCTGCTGTATCTTTGCAGACCTAACAGTAAGTGAGAGGATTCAGTAACAAGATGAAAGGTCAAATAAAAAATAGGTTAGACAGACTGTTGGTGTGATTGTACCGGAGACCTTTCATTATCGGACTGAGCCTTAAATGCAATGAAAATTGACAAAAGAAATTGGCAACCGGTCACCAATGTTTCTGAATCATTCAAAAAATGTACTGAGGTTGAAAACTTTAAATCATAGCAAACCATTAAAACATCAAGTTGAACAACAATTGTTTTTGTTAATCCTCCAGAATCAAATTAAATGAAATCATAACCATCTGGACACACATTTGCATTAAAGACACAAGCTCCATCTTCTCACTGTGTTGATGAGGACAGAGAAGCTGCTATCCGGTTCAGTTTGGTTGAGAAGCTCTAATGCCCCCTGCTGGCAAATTAAATACTTACAACTCCATTCAGACTGGTGTTCTCACACAAAAAAAAAAAAAAAAAAAAAAAAAACTTGACAATGACCAACGAATAGGCCTAATGTAACTTAAGTAAAACGTCTTTATACCGTGAATGAAGTAGAAATGTGTTGCCATTTAGAGACTCGTATGCGAGTGTCACAAACAAACAAACGTGTAATATATATATATATTTGATATACATATACAATTAAGATGTACAGTATATCCGTGTAGATCTTTTTCTTGACCGTATGATTGATCTGATGTTTTGTCAGTTTTAATACAGTAGTCCTAAAAAAGAAAAACTTCTTCAATTTCAACGGTGTTTTTCACAATTGACCGAGTAAACCTGATCTCGCACTTGAAGAAGACCACGAGTAAGAAATGACAGACTGACAGCTGCTGTATTTCACCTGGAGGAAGACATCTCAGGTGATTATTGGAGAGTCTCAGGTGCCGTAGAGACCTCAGTCGGCCAATCTCTGGACAGAGGAACTGGAGGGCGTTGTTGCTGAGGTCCAATGACTGCAGTCGGGCCAGGTTTCCAATAGCTGGGGATCAAAACCACAGTTGCCCTCATTATGATGAAAAGACAAATCTTAACCAGCACATTTTATATCAGTCGTATCAGTATTAAGAAATGAATGCGTGTTGTACTTGATTTCAACAGCCTGAGCATCTCATCTTAAAGACTTCACCAAAGCCAGGAAGTGAAATGCTGTTGAGTGAAAGCTAAGTGACAAAGGAATCAGTGGCAAGTGAATATGCCGTAACAGAGGACGTACCTTCAGGAATAATGACGATGTTGTTTGAGTGCAAATACCTTAAAAGGAAAAAAATTTAAAATAAACGTTACAATTTGAATAGACCAAACTATTTGATCTCAGGTAATGTGTGAGAGGCCTTTTATTTTCATGTCAGTGTAGTTCTGGAGTTAACTTTTGGCCATAATTCTAAGTATAATAATCTGTCAGAGTTACAATTTAGGAATGCATCAGAAAGCCTCATTCTGCGCAAATTACAAAGATTACAACACATGTCGTCAGTTCACCAGCCACCTCTCCCGTTACACCAGCCAACATCATGTCATGGAATGTGTAGTTTCAGGCAACTCTGTTCTGTCAAATAACAACTGTTGTGATTATTTGCACAAAAAGAAAACACAGCATTGCTGAATACTCACAGTTCAATTAGATTTGGGAGCTTCTCAGCAAGATTGTCAGGCTGATAAGAGAGAGAAAGAGAACATTAACTTGTGTAAATGCCCCGCTGAACTAACACGGCTTCTAAAACATTTGTAAAGCGGTCTGGAGTCATGCAAAGTCAGCATGTGCTGCGCAGGAATACCAGCGTCGTGAGCGAGTTCCTCTTCATGTACAGTCTCTCCAGAAACTGCAGGCCTTCATCCTTCAGCAGCTCTATGGGGAAATGATTCAGGTTTCTGTAGTTCAGGAACAGGTTTTTGTGGCGCTCCTGCTTGGCCACGAAAATAGCTTCATGGAGTTCAGCTGCCATTTCTGATGAAACCTCTCCTCCCCTCGGTGGAGGAGACTTGGCAGTGCCCCCTTTCTCTTCTATGGCATCACTGTTTCCTGAACAGAGGCGTCAGGACACAGCAGCGTTTGGGGCTTTGACCGTTGCAGCTGAGAACAAAAACCAGGATAATACAGCATGCAACAATATTATTATTAAAACCAACTGTTGTCGTACCCAGTGAGTTGTATGCCTCTGCGCCATGCGCAACTCTAGTAAATAGTGCGCAGGCACACATACAGCGGAGGGATATTAGTGTCGAGCAGAGCCACAAATGAACCCATATTTCTGATTCTGTGTATTCTGTAAACACGGTGTTGCTGTATGAGGCAAAAAAAACACAATTCAGCCTGTAGCTAGCGTTGTGCTAATGCAGGCTAGCTTTCAATGAGCCCGTCTGTGTTTATATCCGTCATTCCATTAGCATTCTAGCTAAGCAGCTGCTATTAGCACATTATTGTAGGTAACAAAACGCCACACAGAGAGCAGTTATTTACCTTAATTGTGCGGGACCATTTTATCCTACTTTATTTCCCACACATGCACGTGACACCGCCCTAATGTATGTTTGTAAGATGACGCTAAGCAAGGGGCTGTTGAGCAGCAACAACAGTGCTCCGTCAGGTCGTAAACAACGTGAGCCGTCACGTCAACGGTCACGCTCGTCTTCTTCTTCTTCTCTTTCTAAATTCAATGCAGACCGCCTCGCTGCTGCCGCCTGCTGTTTCATCGTTAAACGGCATCATCAATGACATACACCCCTCACGAAGAGGTGTAGAGTAAGTACATTTACTCTAGTGAAGTGCTAGAGCAGGGGTGTCAAACCCAAGGCCCGCGTGCCGCTTCCGGCCCGCCACGTCATTTTATGTGGCCCGCGAATCCGCCAGCAAAAAAAAAGTTTAAAAAAAAAAATGTAAAAGTTAGACTTGATAATAAAAACATCCCCATAGTCAAAATTATGAGATAGAAAGTCATAATTATGAGATCCAAAGTCATAATTATGAGATACTTAAACACACAGTCACAGAAGCAGCTCTTCATAGGTTACCCTACATGTTACATGGAAATGGGTTGCGAGTACATTGAAGACTACTTTAAACGCGGCTTTAAAACACATGAAATACTTCACGTGGGATTGTGCAAACGCACCCTTGAAAGGATTTTAAGCATTGAACAAAGTTATTGTAATAACTTGTTTGATAAAAGTTTGATAGAGTAATGTGGGTTTATTAACCCTAAATTAAAAGGATTTAAGTTATAACAGAAATGTGCTTAAATATATTTTTACATTTATATAACCATGTACAATATTTTTACACTTGAATAAACAATAATCAAATGCAGAGACAGTTATTTACCAATATGTTAGGAGTAGTTAAATTTACAGTCTTACATTTACAACCGGCCCTTTGAGGGCGACCATGATGCTGATGTGGCCCAGAGTGAAAATGAGTTTGACACCCCTGTGCTACAGGTAACATGTTGTGGTACTTGAATTTTACGACTTTATGCTTGAGCTACATTATATTAGAAGGAAATAATTTGACTTTTCCCCACTACATTGACTTGACAGTTCTAGTTGCAGGTTCCATTGCAAAAAATAATTATGTGGTCATTTTTTTATATAATGGGTAGTTTTGTTAAAGATCAAAACACCCAACAGTAATTAAAGCAGTAAAAATGACCTCAACCATTGAGATGCTGCTTACATGTTAATGCATCAGTAATCATACTCTAATAACAGAACACACTAAAAGAGAGCATAAAGAGTACTTTTTTTGTATACATAGTTATTGTTTTCTTATGCTGCAGAGTAGTAACTTGTAACTGCAGACATTGTATGAAGGGCATTTATGTTTTTGGATATCACAGTATCTCTTCAGTAGCCAGGACCAGTCGTCCACCCTCACACCCCCGACTAAAAGGGCCCCAAACATCTAGATTGATTATGTTTAATGTGAAAAATATTTAATTATGTTCGTAATATAACTCATTATATACTGAAATATAACTGAAAAAAAGGCCTTCAGAGGAAAACATTAAAGTTCTACGTGCTGGTTTAGTTGCAATTCAGATTTGACTCACAAAATAAAACAGGTGAGATATGATGCATTAATATTCCCATAACTATCCGGCATCATAGAACTGAACGCTCCCTGAGCTTGATGTTAACTCTTCCCTTCAGGCAACGTTGGCAGACACGTTTTTAGATATGGCGGCGGGAGCACAAACAATACACACGTCCCAACAAAGACCAGCAGTGAAACAGTTTGCATACATTTTTATTAATCTTAAATCTCGTGTAGAAAAAAAAAAAAAAAAAAAAAGAATCAGACAATCTCCCTTCCTTCAGCCAATCATTCCCCCCCCAGTACTCAGAATATATAGACAGGAAAATAAAAATAACAGCATGTACAAAAGAAATCCAAAAATGAAACTTCAATAGAAACACACAGGAGCTGGAAGGCTATGAATAACTTACGCACATCAAAATCTTGGTAACAAATTGGCCATCAATGTAACAAAAAAAGAAGGGGGGGGGGGGGGGGGGGGGGGCAGAACTAATTTATTTGATTTCATGTCCACTCTGTGGTGCTCCAGTGGTACAAGTGAGGCAAACATCAGACCACAAACACTGAAATACTCATCCTGACCTCATATCAGCACCGACCGGCACCGACTGCTGTGGCCGGACTGGGTGAAAAGAACTCCGGCACCCAAAATCACTCCCAGCGGTTTACAGGCAGAAGCACAAGTGCCAAAAGTCCCGCAATTGCATCAGAAACATGAAGAGGAAGCAACACACGAAACATCTGTAACTCCACTCATTAATCATGAGAAACAAACAGCTTCCGATTGTACATTTAAAAAGAAGAAGAAGCCCTGTGATGCAGGTTGTTGTGTTGAAAGATAACCGGTGTAAACTGTCCCCAACTAGACACACAGATCCCACAAGAAGTCCACTTATTCGGAGTGAAGAGGAAAGTGTCACACTGACCACATGGAGGAAGAGCTGTGGACTTGCAGTCCTGTGTGTATACGCGCGCCTCACATTTCTTTCCTAATGCGTCAGAAAAGATACAGCAGAATGTTTGTTCAGACACGAGATCCAACCAGAAAATAAATAGTCTTCGGTTAGTAACTCGCTCACTGCTTAAAGACATCGTCCCTTCTAACGAGCAGAGTGGATTCGCACGCGTGTGTCCGTTCACAGCCGACACCCTGTGGCGCTCCCAGTTTGTGCCTCTCGTGCATTAATAACCATCACATCAGAGTCCAACAGCACTTAACCCTGCGACTAAAAGGTGTTTTTTTTTTCCAGAATTCTAAAAGAATCTTCTAAACATTTCTGATCAAATAAATACTTTTACCAGTTATATTTGTCTTCATTATGTTAATTGTATAATTTTATTTAAAAAAAAAAACATGTTTATTGTTGTAAAAAACAAGCAAGGAGATTTACCGTGATAAGAAAATACAATTCCAATTTGGGGAAAGAATCTTGCGTGACAACATCTATAAGAAAAGTCTTTGTGGATTCTGGAAAGACCTTCAGAACAGCAGCAAGTGATATTAAATGACCAAGCAGTTTGTTTTTTTAAAGGGTCATTCTGTATTCATTTTTAGAAAAAAACAAAAGAAAAGATGCAGAGCAACGTGAGGCACAAACTGGGCTCAGTACTCAGGTTGTGGTTTGAGTTTGAACCATATTAACAGCACTCAGTACAGTCGTCATTACAGACAACGGAGATGACAGGTTTTGTTTTTCTGTACATGTAAATAGATTGAAAAAAGAAAAAAGTGAGGTAGATGGATGGTTGAAGGAATAAACAAAATCGTCCCCCGAAATAGCAAAAAAAAAAATCAAAATATTAAGAGGAAAAAAAACAACGAGGGGAATTTGTACAGTGATTTACATTTAACAAAAATAACATCTGGGCTGGGAATCCAAACAGTTTGACGTTATTCTGTGTGGTCCTCTCTGATCGTACCTTTCTAACGCTCAGATGTAGAACCAGTTCGTTCTCTGATCGCTCAAACGCGTCTTTGCTGGATCTAGATTTAGCATTGTAATGAAAGAGAACACGTTCAGGTTAGTGAGCAGTTGTTGCTCTTACGAGTCGTCCTCGGTTGTGAAATCTTATTCCTTCTTAAATCTGAAAAAAGAAAAGATAATCCCACTTATTTCTCAAACCATTCTAACTTCTACGAACACGTGTTAACAACGTGAAAAAGGAAGAAGATAAATAGTGTGGATAACAGAAGCAAACAGGAAACCACCCTTGATTTGAGAGAGAGGTTGATTAGCAGGAAGTGAAACTGAAAATAAGAGTTTAAGGCTACATTGAAGAGATTCTATTTTGCAATAATTTGTACTTTGAACTCATGGAGCCCTGAAACTGACAAAATGTGGTAAACACATCATTAAACATTACTGTATATAACAATAAATAATATAGTTAGTTAAATAATCAAAATGGAGTGAAAACAAAAATGAAGCTTTAAGTTTTTTTTCCCCGTTTCCCCCCGATGAGTTCTTCTATTTATCTAAAATCTTTTGTCTTTATAAACCAACTGATTGGAGGTCAAATGAAAAAAAGCATAAAGCACCTCCATCCTAATTAATTAACAATATTATTTATCAGTGTATTCAGTTGTTTTGTTAGATTTAGTCAGTGTTGGGGCTCCGTACAGTTAATGCAGGGACCAATCCAAAACTGGACACACACACACACACACACACACACACACACACACACACACACACACACACCCACACACACACACGTATGACAGCACAAAAATACAAAAAGGAAAGTAGAAAAGGATTTTACTTTTCTTCTTCACCTGAGATTTAGTTGGGACTCAGAAGTGATGCCCGACCTCTGACCTCTGGAGTGTCAGCGGAGACCCCAGAGGACTCGAGGACTTGGATCATTGGTTACCATCACTGTCCTCCCGACGGGACGGGAGGGGGAAGTCTCCGGTGTTTCAGAGCACAAGGCAGACTGTCGTACCGTTACGCAGACGCGAGACACGAAACCAGCTCGGATACACTTCAACACAATTACAAGCATTTAAAAAAACAAAACAGGGACTGTAGTGGAAACGTTCGTAGAGCCAACCTGAAGGAGGTTTTCTTTTCTCTTTTTATATTTATATAGATTTGAACTATTTAACAACCACAAGAGAAATAAGGAATAGCAGCTTTTTTTTTTTTGTACATGACAAATGTCTCCAACCGTAGAAAAGTTAGAAAAGTGACACAAACAACTGGTGCGTACATAAATGATCTGCCCATGTAGAGATGCTGTAAATATTGGAGACTAATGACAAAGTCTAAAAAACTTGTTTGTGTGCAACTCGGAGCAAACCCCCGATAGAGACCGTATAGATCTGGAGTTCAGATTTGACTTTTGTATCCCCCCCCCCTCTCTTCTTTATCCATTGAATTTGGCGTTTATTAACCGTGACTGAACGGCACTTTGTGAGAAGACTCAATTTCAGATCAACATTTTGCAGCCACAATGTCAACTTGATTGCAGAGTCGAGTAGCTGCAAAAACAGCCAATGAGCAGTCGTGTCAGACTGTAGAGGGAAGTTAATATTGTTTAAGAATAACGTGGTAGCAGATCAAAGTGCTTTTCTTTTTAAATCCGGAGAGTTACGGGGCAAAAGTTGAGAATTTGACAAAAAAAAAAAAAAAAAAGAACAATTTTGGCATCAAATTTGGCAGATTGGACCTTTCTCCCCTTCTGTTGACCCCGGCATTACGGCGACGCCCAGCCCGCAGAGCAACGAGACTACTGAACGCCGACCTCCCTCAAGTGCTTCTTCATTAGATATGATTAACATTTCGACCATACTGCCCGCTCAAAAGAGACCACAACGCCGGTGGTTTATAAAGGCCCACACATCCTGTTTTTCCCAGCTGAAAGTACATGTAAAAAAAAAAAAAAAATCATGTTTCTTTTTTTGTTGGTCTTTCCCACTCAGCAGCAACGGCAGTGTTGCGTCTGACTGCCAGCTGGTAGAAACCAAAACTAGAAGAATATGAAAAAGATGTGTGGAGGTACAGCAGAACATGCACTTATAGTGACAGTTTTCTCCACCGTCCCGCAAGTCTTTGCTCCTCACTGAGTAGTCACGCCAAGCTAGTGGTCATGGTTTTGCTGTATGTGATAAAAAAAAAAAAAAAAAAAAAAAAAGAACAGAAGAGATATCCCACCCGCTGAGACATCAGGGTTCTGGCAGGGGTTGCAGACCGGTGGGTGTCCCTGTCCAATCAGCAGGCAGAGGACTGCGGGAGCGGCATGGCGCGTTCGTTTTTGCGTCCCCCGTTCATGTGGGCGTACGGCGGCAGTTCCGCCCCCGCCGCGAGACCCGCCCCCGACAGCCCGTTGGCCGCCGGCTGGCCGGAGGGCTGCTTGTCCATGGCGGCGCTCGACGTGCAGGGAGAGGAGGGGGAGCTGGGGGCTAACGACGGGGCGGGCGGAGCCTCTGAGCTCGGGGAGGGCGGGGTCTGTTGGGGGACTGGGGTTTGCTGTGTTTGCTGGGTGGAAGACGCGGGGTCCAGAGGAACGGTGTCCACGTTGTCCATCTTGTCCACGTGGTGCTGAGAGGCCTCGGCCGGCTTGTTGTCGGCGCTGTAGAAGAAACTTCCCTCTCGGAAAGACGGGTCCAGCTCGTCCTTGAGGCTGCTGATGATCTCCACGAAGGCCGGACGCATCTTGGGATTGTACTGCCAACACATTCGCATCAGCTCGAACCTACAAACACAGAAACACACAGGTTAGCCCAGTCTTTCTACGACAAAGCTCACAGTAGGGGGATTTAAAGGGCCAGTGTGTAGCATTTCGGGGGATCTATTAGCAGAAATGGAATATAATATTCCTAACTAGCTTAGAATGAGCCCTTCATATGTACACGGGGAGCGGGTCCTCCCATGTTTCTACAGTAGGTAAGGTTAGCCTCTGCAGCTCATGTTAGCGCAGTCTTGGGAAGGGAGGAGTTACTGTCCCTTTAAACCAAATGCTGCTTTTACCTGTCTCCTGTGACAATTCATCCATCATGACAAGTTTGACTTTCAGTTTTTGTGCTGAGCTAAGCTAACCGTCTTTTGGCTGTGGTTGCATCGTACAAACATGAGTTTGTAGAAAACTATTGCTTTAAGGCTGAATAAATTGCTTACAATGAATACTGTCTAATACACTATTAGAGTTGAAACGACTGACCAAGCTACGAATTACACCATATGACACTTCAAAATATTGTACAATAGCACACTGTAATTATCATGAATTCTTTTGTATCTATATGTTTAAGAATAAGTTTATGAAGATATTGTGTTGAGATGGTTGTCATCAGTAGAAATCTGCTTTCGGCACCGTCATTACTCTCCCAGCACACCCTGTGCCTTCACATTTGTTCTCCTCATGACTCCGCCATCTGACGCTTCCTCAGTGTTTTGTTGCGGTCGGTGGCCAAATTTGTCTGACACGCTCACAACTCTTTTGATGTGGATTTATACTTGGGCTGTTCCACATTAGGAACAAACACATCATGGGGAGCACACAGTTGGCCGTTAATGTAATCGACGCTGCGGCGTGAAAATCCCTGCGTCTTCCCCGTTTGTGCGAATAAAAAAAAAGGGTCGTCGCCTGTTGTTTAAACAGCAGAGCGAAGGGAAAACGCTGCAGACGGGGAGACTTGTGGAGGGAAATGCGTGCAGATTGTGTGTGCGTCTTACAGCATGTCGGGGCAGCTCTGTGTTTTCTCCAGCAGCCCTCCCTCCATGACGAAGCGGAGCACCTGCTCATTGGATAGACCCTGGTAGGGCTGTTCTGCCAGGGTGGCGATTTCCCACAGTACAACCCCGAATGACCTGCACAGAGGGAGGGAGGGAAAGAGGGAGGGGGTTACATCAGTGCCTCTTCCATAATCACTACAATACTTTGGAAGGAGTAAACACAGAAAATAAAGGATACCATGTGTTGTTTGATTTTCTGTTTGTGCGCGCCTGCTCACCAGACATCAGAGGTGGTGGTGAAGACCCCGTCCTTCAGAGACTCGGGGGACATCCAGCGGACAGGGAGCAAACCCTTACCACCTTTGCGGTAGTAATCCGTCTCGTAGATGTCTCTGGTCATGCCAAAGTCTGCGCACACACACACACACACACAGGGAGAAAAAGAAGCATTGACGACATCTATAACATTTTTGGGGATAAAGTAACTAAAGTAAACTGTTCCAGCTGGTTCTTGTACTATGTGTGTCCGTATTCCACAGGAGGGCGCTCTTTACTGAGATTATAGGCCTAGATATTTTACTACAGCAACCACAATCCCCTTAGAGATCACTCTATACCGCTATTACAGACTTTTAAAATTCCTAGCAATCATTGTAACCATAATGGTCTCGATGACGGCCTGGACCTTTTCACACGGGTTAGATCCTATTCTCTGACAGGAAACAAATCTGGAAGCAAGATGTTTACTTGCATCACATTTCCACTGGAGACGTCAGCTCTGGATCTGCGGATGAAAACATGTTGACAGAGCTACACGGCTGCCCCTAGACGGTTCCCTTTACTGGTATTAAAGCTACCCTGATGATTCGGTTGTCTGGTGACTTGATAGTTAAGACGTTTCCACTTTATGAGCATGCCATACATTGACCTCTGACCTCCTCACGGTTCTTTACCTCCTATCTTAACGGTGAAGTCCTCGGCCACCATGCAGTTCCTGGCTGCCAGGTCTCTGTGGACAAACTTGTTGGCGTTGAGGTAAGCCATGCCGTCAGCGATCTGCCCGGCCATCTGAAGCATCTTCTTCAGAGGAGGCAGAGACAGGCTAGACCACTGTTTCTACAAACAGACAGACAGACAGACGGGAGAGAGTAAGTTCTCTAAGGAAGGACAAGCTCCTGCAGCTGAGCCACAGCTCATCAGTTCCTTTAGAATATGTAGTGTGCACATTCCACATAACTAATGAATGTCATGTGTGCATGATTTAATCACGTGACCAGCTCACAGCTAAATATGTGCTGAAATACTTAATTTTTAGGTTGTAATGTTTTTGAGGGTTCCTATTTTATTTAGTTGGGCATCATATTTTAGTATATATATATATATATATATTTAGTGTTAATTACACCAACGGATCCTACTGGTTTCTCAAAAATCTACATGTGCTCATCTAAAAAGCATCATACGACGAAGAACACGGGTCGTTTTTATCTGAAAATAAATGCATTCATCGGGTCACGATCCGCTCACTGTTACACATATTGTTGCTGGATATTAACTTCAAGTCATCAGCAATCCAATCAAGCCAACTCAGGCTATGTACACACTACTACATTTTTCGTTTTAAAACGCATACATTACATACATACAACACTACCTCTGGCGTTTTAAACGGTGACCTTTGAAAACGATGACTTAAGAGGCCCAGGTTCGCTTCTTGATTTGGTCCCATCAGTCACGACGCGTCTTCTGATTTGTCACACCCCTATCACGGGATCCTTTCCCAGGAGAAAACGAAAAACATCCGCCCTCGGACTGCCAGTAAATTTCAACGTGGATAACGAATTACAAGCGTTGCTGACCTTGTTCTCGCTAGCAGCTGCATTTTATAAAGCTACTACTGCCTGCATGCGCAGCAGGCGAGCTATTATTCGAGCGTTTTGTGGCGTTATCAACCCCACATGGAGTGCCGGTTTTGGTAAAATTATTTGGGTTTTCAGGCGTGGTAGATTGGGGCGAAGATTATTTGTGAAGCGGCGCTAAAGCGCTTGTCTAGACGTAGATTGTTTCTGTTTTAAAAATGCAGATTTTTTACAATGAATGATAGAAGTCAGTCAGTACATCTTTAGGCCGGAGGGAGCGCAGGTAACTCTTCAGGTCCCCTCGCGTCATCAGCTCCATGATGACCAGGGTGGGCTGGCCCTGAGAAACCACTCCCAGGAGTCGAACCTGCAACAAACATACAGCGGGTCACGAGAACTGAACGACGCCATCGTCGTATTGTAGTGTACGAACATCCATTCTTGACTGCGTGCGTACCACGTGGTGACAGTTGAACTCCTTCATGACAGAGGCTTCATTGAGAAACTCTATCCTCTCCCTCATGCTGGCCGACTCGTTGACGGTCTTAATGGCGACGTGAGTCTCTGGTTCGTCCTTGACCACGCCCTTTGCCAGGCCCTCGTACACCATGCCGAAGGATCCCTGGCCGAGCTCGCGGCTCAGGGCGATCTTCTCCCGTGCCACCTCCCACTCGTCTGGTACGTACACTGCACAGAGAAATCTGGCGTTAATAAAAGAGGCGCCGCGGAACAATAAAAGTGTGCGCTGCATTTCTGGCATTCACTCCTCACTCACTTTCTGCGGCGCTGAAGTACTCGGGGTTGACCGAGGCGTACAGGACTCCATTTCCAAGCCGGTCACTGCTCCTGACCGGAAACAAAAACAGACCCGTTTACAGACGCACAAACACACTTGCACGCGCCTTCTCCCACGTGCTAACTTTTGGGATCTGCGTTATGTATAATCGTGCTACTTTCCAAAGAATATTGGCAAAACATTTCTGAAATGCCCACTGGGGTTGGATCAATTCAAAACATTGATTTAAGATTTAAGAAAAGGGGAAAAAAAGCAGAGAAAGCTATTATAGCATGGCGGTTGTTCTTCTATCACAACATTGTCTCCCAGCATTGAATCACATAGATATACGTGATATATTCATCCTCTTAAGTAAACATTTGAACACAAACACTTCCTAAACACTACCTAACAGAGGTCACATTCTGGCTATATATATGCCACTTAGACTGTAATTGTTCTTAGTTTGAGTGGTTTGTGATTGAATATGGATCCTTGTGTGACCACATCAACCATTAGCAACTGGTTGAAACATTGATTGTCAGGGAGATGAAAAGTAAAGCGGTTTCCTTGATTTCTCTGAAGGTAAACTGTTGATTCGTCTATGTTTCTCATTTAATGTCATGATCATATATTCTGTTGTATGCTGCTATGAAACAATCGCTGTGCTCTACGCATATGACCACAGTAGACAGGTAGACAGGAACACACACACACACACACACACACACACACACACACACCTTTTCCTGCTGAGGACCACCAGCGATACAACCAAAAGGCAGGCGAAGACGACGACGAAGATGGGAACTAAGATCATGACGTAGAACGCGTTTTCATATCCTGTTGGGTTTAAACACTTTGATTACTTCAACGGTGGCAGTCATCACGTCTGAGCTGCTTTTAAAAACAGATACGACTGAAGCGACATGACAGTGTGTGTGTGCGCGTGTCTTACGTTCAGCCACGTAGAGATCCGCACCGCGTGTCCACGAGCCGTTGCCAGCCAGGGAGGTGGCTCTCACTCTGACCGAGTAGTTTCCTGGGCCGAGGTTGGACAGCCGAACGCCCCGCTGGCCCTGATACATCTGACCAGAGACGCATTCGTGCTTCTCGGTCTGACACACACACACACACACACACACACACACACACACACACACACACACACACACACACACACACACACACACACACACACACACGGACAAGCACACGCAAACAAAAAAAACAATGCTTACTGTGGACTGAATTTTACAAACTCAAAATCCAAAGGGAATGTTTTTCCCCTTTACTGTGCAAAGAAAACGTTTACATGATTAACACTTTTTTTTCTTTCTGGTTGTGTTTTCTGGGACTATTTAAAATGAGCACGTACTATTTCTACATTATATTTAGTTTTTCCTGATCTACTTTGCACTACTAATGTTGCAACCACTAACTAGTGGAACGCTTGAAACTATAATGTACTTAGTAATACTTTATAGTGTGTATCGCCTTTATATTACAAAAAAACAGGAGGAAAATTAAAATGACATTTTTTTGTTTATCAAGGGTTTAAATTTCGATTCTTACAACCTAGAAACGAGGGGGCAACAGACTAGTTTAGTCTATGAAGCAAAGTAAGGTATGCTATGCACAAAGGGGTTATTGATTTTTCTCGGATGTGGACAGCGCTAATAAATAAACTCTAAACATTTCTGGAAAAACATCAGACTTTCAAATCCATTTTCTGGATCCCAAGTTTTTCGTTAAGAACAGCGTGTCCCCAGATGTTGTCTTACCTCAGCAGCCAGTTTGAACTTGATCTCATACATGAGGATGAGTCCGTTGGGGTGAGGCGGCTCGGGCCAGCGCAGAAACACCCAGTCCTCGTGGCCCTCCCAGGTCACTTGGCCGGGTATGTCGTCAGCCTTTTCTGGAGAGCCGCAGGGGAGAATATGTTATCATTTCCTCAGGGGCTAGTAAATCCTAACATTCGGTCTGCTACCCTTTAGTGTTGCCGAGGAAAATCACATGCCCGGAAGACACTACATTTCCGGTTGTAACATCGTTCCTCCTCTAACCTGCGGGCTTGGTCCTGGAGAAGACGAACTCCGCGGCGCTGCAGCTTTTGACCTGCCGGTTGCAGGCGTGGATGTCGATGCGGTACACCGTGAACGGCTGCAGGCCGGAGATCTGCAGCTCGCGCTCCGACACCTCCTGCTCCACAAACTCGAACTCCCTGTCGGCCGGCTCCAAGTCCGCCGCGGCGCTGCCGTTACCGGCAGCTTGGAGAGGCGGGACGGTGCTGCTGTTGGCGTACAGCCGGCTGCGGCGGGGGTGAGTGGAGTTGGCGGCGCCGAAGAGATCTCGGCGGCGACGATCCGGTGGCCTGGAGGCGAGAGGAAGAGCGGAGATCTAAGACAAAACATCTACATTCTACAAAACTAGAAGTTGCAAGGAGTTCTCCCCCGCAACTGCTAAGAGGGACAGCTGAAAGAAAATGGCAACGGTCAAATAAAAATATAACAAAGAGAGTTCCAGTTCTCCATGTGTGCCAGGTTTCGTTTCATCTGGAGCAATTTTATCTTTAACTACCGTACATTTCTCTTTTTAGGGCAAATGAGCAACGTTTTCCTTATCTAACTGTTTCAGACAGTCCGGGTCTGAGGTCAGCTAGAAATAAAAATGCAGGAAATATGTGAAACCTTCCCACCTGTTGCCTATCTTTAAAAGAAAATACATCCATCCCTCTTTTTTCTGTCTGCAAGACATACTGAGAACTAATTAACATCAACTGGACCGAGCTCTCTCTCTGTGTGTGTGTGTGTGTGTGTGTGTGTGTGTGTAGAGACAAAGAGAGATAATGTGATGCAGAAAAGCAGCTGAATCAGACAGAAAATAGTTTAAAAAATAGCTTTTTAAGTGTACATATGTTCATCAGTTTTTTGTTTTTTTCTACTACTACTGAGTATAACTATATAATTGGACAAATGAAGACCTGGGAGATTATACCCACACCGGTGCACCACAATGAGACGATGACAATGAGCCGCTCACCTCGGTGTGAATATGGAGTTGTGCAGGAAGTTCTCAAAGACCTTCCTGTAGGAGGCGTCGGCAGCTTCGGCCTCCAGGTCCTCCACTGATTTGGGGCAGGGGCAGCAGGGGCCTTTGTCCGGCCCGTCGGGGTCCGGCTTAGTGGGCTTGGTGTCCTCTTCCTGGTCTCCCACGCCTATGGCGGCGATCCTAATGGGGATCTTCAGCTCTGGAGGAGGAGAAGGAGGCAGAAGATGTGTTTTGACAGGAAGTTCTCCCTTATCTAACAACTAGCGATACAAGTTGAGAGTTTGTTGTAGTTTTGTACCCTTAGAGCAGTAATTGTGCTGATACAGCTCTCGGTCTTCGGCTTGTTGCTGCCACCTCACCAGGTAGTAAGTTTGGTTCCCGTTGGGCGAGATGGGCGGAGACCAACGCACCACCAGCTGCGTAGTGGAGTTTGAGTACGCTCGCACGTCCTGAGGCATGGAGGGCGCTGAAAGAGAGACGTGAACCTGAATCACTCCTGGTCCCGGAGCTCGGGACAGCAACGCCTGTTTTTTTCCTTGGCTTTTTCTCCTCGGTCTGCCACTGCAGATGCGATTCACACTGCTACGCCTTCACAGTGCAGCTGGATTGATTTAAAGCAATCTGCCGTTTCACATAATCATATTTTGTAAATCATATTTTCCCTCCCATCTCTTTGAGTTGCAGCTGTGTTTACTAAAACAGCCTTCCTCTCCATTCTCCTCACACACTATGTCTGGATCACATACAGAAATGCGAGCGCACTGCAATCATGGACCGCTCTCGCAATGTATTTGACAAACAAGCAGCAATGTGGACAGAAACATTTAGCCGTCTGACTTCTGACCCACATGTTAGTCACTTATTGTGCAAGGTGACAACGCAACGCATTGGAGACACTCTCCCTTCATTGCTGGCAATTATAGGCTTCGTGAAATATCAGTCTCGCTCTTTCAGCACCTCTCTGTTATTTGCAAACACTTGTAATATCTACTGCGACGATGCAGCCTGCAACCTCTGACCAACTGAACAGTCGGCTGCTTGTAACCGTGACCTACGGCGTTAAATTTACCTGAAGGGCTGGTGCGGATGTAGACCACCTTGCTCTTGGCACTCGGCAAATGTTTGTCCTCCACCATGAGAGTGATGGCCTTGACGAACACGGCGTACTGCGTCCAGGGCTTCAGGCTGGACAGCAGAACTCCGGGGTCCGAGTCCTTGTCCGGCCTCAGCTCCACATCCACCATGTTCCAGCTGTTGGAGCCGCAGCCGTCCTGCCCCTCGAACTCTGTGATGTTCTGAAATGGCCTGGAGGGAATGTGGTTCAGATCGATCGATTATTAACTTTTTGGGCTATGTCAATTTACAGTTATAACATTTTTTATTTCGTGCGCTTGTCATGTATTCATTTTTGATATACACCCGTTTTATTCTTGTGTTTACATACATCAGTGACGTAAACAAATCCTAAACAGCATTAGAAATAGAGTGTTTTCCGGGTTAGGGCAAACATTTTTACAGTGCTCTTTTAATTATTTCTCATTGAGCCCTCTCCTTCGGCAATTGGTTTAAAGCAACGCTTACGTCACGAAAAGCAACCAAATCAAAGAGTGAAATTGTGATATTTCATCAAAATCACTTTACTCTACAATTCTTAAAATGTCCCCCGAAATGAACCGCTTGCACTAATGAGATCCTGTAAAAAACATTACATTGTGTGGTCGGCAACTGGGAAGAACATGATCGACTCGTCTGACACCAACAGTCCCGTGGGACTGTGAAACCTTGACTGACCTGCAGGTTGCTTACACAGAGCAGAGAGGAGAGGACAGGAGAGGTAGTATTCCATATGTACAGCATGTGGAGCCTCAATTTATAGTTTTTCAATATCTGTAACACTTGTGGGCACTTATATACGGACTATAATATAGATTCCTAAGTTTTAGAATTTAAAAATGAAACTAGTTTTATTGTATTTCATGATATGTGACATTAAAAGTGTGTTATACTGTACAAAAGACATGTTATTGTTTTCTCTACCTCTAGCCATGATTGTGTCGTTTCCATAGAGGTGTAGGACTTAAATAATGCAGTGAAAAACATGGCCAGAGGGATACAAATGTGACCAGAGCAGAAAAATGCACTGAAACTGCTTGGGGTTAATAAGGTTAATGGCATCCGATAAGCTCAACTCCTAATATTCGCATGGAAATGCACATTAATGTGCTTTTTTAAAAAGAAACTTGGTTATTAATTAGTAACGTTTATTTGTTGTTCAGTGTATTTAAAGTCCTGTTAATTAACCTGATGGTGAGGGTCTGACTGGCCCCTCTTTGGCCTTTAATAAGCAGAGGAAATCAAGAGCCGGCTCCCATCATTGCTACAATAGAATTAAAGGAAAGGAACCAGCAACGGTTTGGGCGGTTCTCCAAAACGTACGCCTCCTTGTAGTAGACGATGAAGCTGATGAGGTCTCTGTAGTCGGGGGGGCGGTAGCGTTGCCAGGTCAGTTTGATCCTTGTACTGCTGGTGCTGTTGGACTTGAACGCCAGGATCGTACTTTCACCTAAACAGACGGGAATGAGGGAGTGAGCGTCAATATGTTTCTGTCAGTATGTGCACCAATCGGTCTAGTTGACGGAGCAGACAATGGTGCCGAGCAGCATCAGGCTCAGAGAGGCTGTTTAGCAAACTGTTGTAGAGTAAGTCCTGTACATAAAGCGGTACATGCAGTTTTTTCAGACAGAAGTGACCCTTACAGCTGGCTCTGTCGCCGTTGTTTCGGAAATCGCTCTCGTCGAAGCGGCCCTGGATGCCCGTCTTCTCCCACATCTTGCGGATCTCGGACATGCAGAGCTTTGGGTTGGCCCTGAAGAACAGCTTTCCCGCCTTGATGGTGAGGTTTTGCTGCTTCCAGTCCCAAAGATACTGCAGCTGCTGGTTGTCCACTGCCACGAAGGCGTACATGCTGGAGGGGCGGAGGAAAGAGAGGATGAATGAATGACAGCCGATCAACGCGCTTCTCCAGTCTACATCTATTCTATAATGTTTCTGAGGTGGTTTATTGTGTGAATATTGTGATTCGTGCCAAGCTGAAGGCCAACTTTCTATGCTAATTGTACAAAAAGGCAGCAGCGGAGTGCTCGACTCTTCTCAGTAGATCTCCAGATTCTCAGCTGGTGGTTTAATAACCCAGTTAGACAGTAGGGGGACACAGTACGATAAAAACGACCCGGGAAATCCGATTAACCAGGGACTGCTTTTTCATGCTGGAGAGGAGGTGCCGTTTTTACGAGTCGCTGGGTAACACTCAGACATTCAGGAATGACTGTAATGTGGGCCTTGGGACAGCGAGATTCCTGTGAAGTGGAGGATAAACAGACGGAGGAGGGAGTGAAGGCCTCTCCGTGACCCTGAGAGAACCTTTCCTTGGCCTGTTTTGAAGTCATGCTGCATTCAAGGACTTGTAAAAAAAAAAAGAAAAAAAAGAAACTATATTTATATAAATTCCCAGTCAAAAAAAAATGAAAAAAAGAGACTGATATTTTTATTTCAGTGATGATATTACAGTTACAAACCCAAAACAAGTAAGTCTGTCCGACATAAAACACTCTCCAGTCTGCACCCTCGCAGTCAAAACATCCTTTCCTTGTCTGTCCACCTTGATGACCTCGACTAGCCACATTAAAACACCAATGCTGCGCATGACTCGGATTGCTTACTACCCGAACCATAGAAATAGAATAGGAGTAGCAGGAGACACATCCGTCTCACCTGATAGCTGTTGGGGCTAAAACTGTTGGTTTTTTTGGTGTGTATGTGCTTGCAGGTAAATGTGTGTGTGTTTGTTTGTCCCTACTCGTCCAGAAGGTTTTCTCCATCGATGTGTCGGAGGCTGCGGAGGAAGGCCAGCGAGCTCAGAGTGTGGGAGTGTCGGATCCGCACTTTACCGGTCACCCTCTGGATCAAACCTGTGAAACTCTCCAGCTCTGCCACCATGTTGTCTAAACACACGCAAAGACAAAGACAGACACACTACTGTTATTACCTATTTTACCGATACATACCGTACCTATTACTTATTTCTTCTGAAATTGTAAATCTTGCGTTTATACTTTGTACTACAACATAGTATATTAATTTGTAGACCGCTGAAGGTTTGACAACTTTGTTTTTACTAGAAATCACTTTAAATATTAAATATCTGAATTAAAAAATGTTTTTTTCTATCTCAATTCTTTCACTTGCATTCATCTTCCTCCCCACTATCCCTTTTCACCCCCCTTCCTTTTCAGCCTTCTTCCTCATCCTCCTTAAGATTTTTCAGGCAACATCTGGAATTTATACACTTCCCGGAACTAAAAGCCCCGGTCTAGACGAACCTCGTCATCGCTTCTGCTTTGTAGACCCGTTCATGTTATCAGCGAAACACAACACTGCTTTGGTCAGTAGTGTTTTGGAAACAGAAATCCAGAGGTGTCACCTGTCAATATGTCAACACGCTAGCTGAGAAACTGCAGCTAGCAGAGGTCACGTGGAAACATTTCTGCTGCTGCTGCTGCTGCTGCACAGCGCGGTACTTACGGCCTCGGCGGATGTTGATGTGCAGGTTGCCTTTGATAACAGTGCAGCCCTTGAGAGACTGAGCGGCATCCACGGAGTCGATGACCTTCCCCTCGCACACTTTATCGCACAGACCATCGCAGGCTTTACAGGACATACTGGAGACAGACGGGGAGAGATAGAGAGGGGACAGGAGACGCTGTCGTTTTACTGACGTACATTCGTTCTCAAAACTCTTGTAACTCTCCCCTGACCTTTATTAGTTTTCCAGCCAAATGATGTCTAGGAGAGAGTTTTAACTAGAAAACCTTCATTATTTCACCAAACAACGACAGGTTTATAATGCGGCCATGGCTGGATGGATGGATGGATGGATGGATGCCTCCACAGTAACCGCCCTTTATTGTAGCTGTTGTATTATATTCAGAATTTGCCTTGAGGACATTTTTAGAATGGAAACTAATAGCAGCGAGTTGGTGCCGGTGTCAGGCCAACAATTACGTTTACCTCCACCCAATGGCTCCATTTCAGCCATGAGGGGGAGGGAGGGGGGGGGGGATTGCGGCTCACCTGTTGGGTGCAGTCTGCATGTACCCGTGTGGGCACTCAGACATGCACTCTCCGCCGTGGATGACGAAGCTGTTGAAGTCGGGGAGGTGGACTTTGGAGCAGAGCTCTTTGTTGATGCACCGCCAGCCCTCGAACTTGTAGGTGTCGCGAGGGCAGTCGGCCACGCAGCGCCCCTCGTGGTAGTAGTGTGCGCAGGCCGCACACGCCGTGTCGCTGTCGGGGAGCGAGCAGCTGCCCAGACACTGAGGGTGGCAGCACTCGCCGTCCGCCGTGCACGCTTGCCGTGCACAATTCTCCAGGCACTCTGATGGGGATAAGGAGACAAGGGAAGTATTACACTTATGCAGATGAGTAAAACACATTTGGACATCTGTCCAATACCATATCATATTACTCACAACTGATATGATTCAGTCTGATTCAGATATTTGTATTTATTTACATATTACGAGCTACGCCGTGCAAATTTAGCAAAGCATTCTGACAGCTGAAAGGAATAGTTCGACGTTCTGGGACATTATTCTTCTTCTCTTTTCACCGGGATTAGATGAGACACCCTCTCATCCACAAAATGCGGCAAATCAACATTTTGCGGTACGACCGTAAATGTCAAATGCCAAGCATCAGGATACAGTTCTAGTGCGGTACCAAAGTACAATGTGCTGTTCTTTGGGAATGGTGGGTTAACACACAAAAGGATGAACTGGATCAGGACCGGTTGGCCACATCAGCCCCCCCCCCCACAGTAAAGGGGTATTTCCCTACTTTAGGAAGCGTCAGCATGTGACGAACAAACCAGTCAGCCTGAATTCGCCCTCTAGCTCTATTGGCTACAGTCCCGAACAAATGATTTGCATTTAGTGGAGTGTCTGACAACTTGCAAATGCGTGCGCATCATCTCTCTGAACCCAGCTTACCACGTAAGGCGTGCTTCACCTTCAACCAACAACTTTGTATGTAAGTTTCTTATGTCTAAAAAAAGATGTAAATACAGCTGACAGAATCCAGAGTCCTCTGACAGGTTGTGTATTAGAGGAGACTGCTGTTTGCTTGGCGGCCTGGTGTTCAGCCCGATAGCGTGCATCCCAGATCCACAGTGACAAAAGCCTCTCCGCTCCGGGTTTTCCAACAAGCACTGCTACAAATAACTCCTCCAGTTGCTGTGGTGTGTCCCTCTAAATAAGAAGATATTGTAAAAAACTGATGACGGGGAAAACTGATTGAGACGCTCCAGAAGGAAAAACGCTGGACCGGTCTGCTTAGAGTAACGACGGGAGACTTTTAACACGGCTTTACTGACGGTGGCTCATCGGTTCAACGTGACACAGAAAACTGAAACGGCACCTAGACTGTCAGCTACAGAAACAAACAGGAATTGCTGTGAAAACACTTTGAATCACTGCTTGAAATGCTTTGTGTATGTGTCCTGTAAGGCATAAACAAAAAAGGAGAGCGGTATCGGAACCAGCAACAACTAGATGACCCCCCCCCCCCCCTCCCTGTAATTATGATTATGTCATCCACTTAGGTTAGCCAGGGCTGTGTTTAAACAAAGTGAGCAAAGTTGTTTATAGGATGCAGAGTGATAAAACGCAGAAGCACGTTGCAACATGTCGCCTCCGGCGTCTCCGTCAAACATATTGACGGCTCCAGGCCGGAGGAGATGCGTTCCGCTGCTCCTCGTGTTTATGTTTCACTGATGCGTCCATTACTCCAGAACCAATGTTTGAGTCAGGGAATCTGCAACTTGGACTTGCTTTTCTACCGTGTGCTCAAAATGGGTAAACTGATGCTGAGAGAGCTGCTCAGGCTCTTTGGGAGGGGCCTCCAAAAAACAGATGTCAAATTGGAATAGGAAGTCATTCCCGAGGCCTTAAACACAACGGAGAGGTTCCAATCTGCTTGATCTCTTCCCCCTCCAACTTGGAGCTTATGGCTAAAAGGAAGTGTGTTTATAGGAAAAATGTCTGCCGTGAAAAGCCCGGCTGAACTTTGTCAGTCAGGGTTAGCGCTTTAGTCGCATGATTTAGGATAAAAACCCTGCATACTGAAAAGACTGAAGATAACATCTGATAAGACTAGTCAATATTTACGTTTCGATTCACACAACACATGCTTAAAAACAACTTTTAACAATTAATCAACTGTCAAAATAGTTGTTGAAAATTGTTTCTGTTGACCGACCGACTCATTGCAGCTCCAATAAATAATGATTAACTTTGTTTGTGTCGCATTTCAGGACACATTTATGAGCTGTGAAATGACCAGCATCTCTTTATAACAATGCCCGCTTACACTTTTGTGTTGAAATTAAAATCAATTTATTCTATGTTTTTAGAAGCCACCAGGACAAACAAATAGAGGAAAAAGTAGCCATTTCAAGCAACATTATAATGTTTCATCATCAGTACAGACTGAATTACTGGGTTTTGTGCATGCTGCGCAGTCCACACTGCTCTGACCAAATATATGATATTGATAACAACCAAATACAGACTGAATTGATCTGTCAAACCAATACAAGTACACCTGCTACCTTGATGCGATGCCAACTGATGTGCTGCCAGTGAGTGACGGCTGAATTTGGGGCGTCGGAGAAATCTAACACCTTTCCGACATGACCATCGGGCGGTGCCCACGAGATGACCTTCCAGCCCGCCTCCTGACTCACACACACAAGCCAATCGGGAAGCCTCAGACCGCGTTTGTCCCACCAACCATTCAGCGGGCTGTTTGCGCGCAGCAGGAGGGAACCAGCGCTGCCACTTCTCTGGCACACAATGTTCTTTCCCTGCTCCGAGCCCCCCCGACTCCCCCTCACCCTCTGACCTCTGAGATGGAGGGGGGGCCTTGTTTGAAAGGTGTAATTTTGCAACGTGGTAATGTACAGCCTCGGGCCTGCAGACGGAGGAAGCTGAGGGAGAGAGGAAGCCGATAATCTGCAACGGACGTTTTGGCTCAGACTGAAGCTGTTAAGTCTGCGGCCTCCTGAACACAACTCACTGGCTGACCAGCACGGGGCGACATGAACACGCAGCGTACATCAGCATTCCACTGGACATCTGCAGCGTAATGACTCCCAGCTTTTACCCCTCTTTACTGCACTTTCAGGGACAGGTTGATGCAGAGCTGCAGCACAACGAGAGGATGTGGAGAAGTGTGGGGGGGGATGAGAAGGAGGAAGTGTAAAGGATGAGGATGAACTGCAGAAAGGTGGAGATGGAGGAGAAAGGGGGTGAAGACAGGGGTTTAAAGATGGAGATGGTGGAGGAGGGAACTAAAACAACACCATGATGTCTTTTTGAAAGCGCAACACACACACACACACACACACACACACACACACACACACACACACACACACACACACACACACACACACACACACACACACACACACACACACACACACACACACACACACACACACACACACACACACACACACACACACACACACACACACACACACACGTGGGGGTACACACAAAAGTGTACCGTTTAAATATCTAAGAATTCATAGTGCAACATGAACAAAATTACATTATGTTGTGGAAATGTATCATATCGTTCTTCTAGATATAACTTGTATCGCTTAAACCTGCATATATGCAGATGAGGCCAACCAGACTAATTTAAAGCCCAATAATAAATAATCTCATATCGAAGGTATTTTAGCATTTCTGGCTTGCTGTAATGTCTGATCTCACCACCTAACCCTCTTCTCACGGAAAGGCTGGGAACCTGGCCTTGGTGGAGGCATCGGCAGAGGAGGACGACATCTGCGAGGGGGGGGGGGGGTGAAGGGAGAGGAGACGAGATAACGTGCATATATACTCTGTTTTGTGTATTCATTGTTGTTAGACCTCCGAACCATCTGTGGGGAAAGAGCTCTATCCATTCAGCTGAATTATTATTAGCGTCTGTTAAATAAATATGTTTTTATATTTTAAGAGTTTTCTCATCTCGAATATTTGTCACCGGGAGGTTAAAAAGATTATTTTCCACCACACATTACAATCATTACAATTAACATGAATGTATTTTTAACAGTCCTATCATTATTTGTCATATACTATCATATTCTAACCTAAACATTTAGTTGTTCTATTCTTTTATATGTACATCGAATTTTTAATAATTTTAGTAATTATGTCAAATTTAGCCATAATAAGATAAGACTTCAGAGTCATTCATAATTCTGAATATCTTGCTTGCTGGCTGGCTACACAATGAAAGTGGCAGGTGGACTGTCTCTCTCTCTCTCTCTCTCTCTCTCTCCTGCTTGATCAGCTGATCAACGAAGAATTAAAAGCCTTTTCTAACTGTTAATCCTGGTGTTCAGCCCCCATCCTCGGGGTGTTACAGGAACAGCGTGTCCCACATGCAGACACAGACACACAGTTGGCGTGATGACGCTCCGGGCTTTAGCAGTGTGTACTACTCAGCAGCACGGCACAACAATAACAGGCAAAGGCAGATGTCTAGACTGATGACAGCCGAGCTGATTCAAAAACACAGATAGAGATCTATTGGCTTCAACTCCAACGGCACAGATGGGAAATCCATCGCTTACTGTAACTCAGAAGTGTAAATTCAACCCTCATGTGCTACTGATATTTGGCATCTTTTCCATCCGATTAGCAGCCTCAGTCGTTGCCACGTCAAAAGACCAGCAAAACAGATCACTGACCTGCATTTGACAAGTTTGTCTTGATTGCTAAGTTAAATACATCACACGTTTTGGGTTAAGAGTAGAGAGGAGGTGGATCAGATGAAATAATAATCCCAAAAGTTCTGTTTTAATGGGATCAACAACCTTCAAGTTCAAACTTGTTTTTTGGGCTTTGTAAATAACAGTATTTGATCAGGATGTCAGATGGAAATGGCTGTAGTCAATAATGGGATTGTGATGGGTTTTTTCCATTAATTGTGTTGCCCTGGTGACAAAGACTGCCAGGAACCGGCCCCCTGGGGCTGCCTCAACTTCCTGTATGATTTGGTTTAATTACCCTAACCGATACGGCTGGGCTGCATGTCTAAAATGACAATTTGAGGCAATTTTTGAACATAACTATTAATCAAAGACCGATCTGGCTTATGTGTCTTCCAAAACGATATTCAACAACCCCTTTTTGCCTCACGTCAATATCAAAAAGATTCCTAACTTTTAGTGCAAGATTTGTTCTAAATGAAATGATTCAGTGATTCTGGAATGTCAATATTGTGGGATGTGTGAATGCAGAAACTAAACTCTCTATATACAAACCCTCCATGGAGAGTAATGGAACAATTCTTATTGACCATGACGTGTCAGGCTGTGGATGAGATGGTAATATAAAAGAACACGAGTTCTACTCTAAACACGTTGAAAATGAATAAACTAAACCACTCACCACTACCAAAATAAAACACCCGCAACACATTAATGTGTGACTACTGATCGCAGCGATCAATAGAATATTGATCGGCACCGTTTCATTCATCAACATTCAGACTCATTCACTGTATGTGCACTGCAGCTTTTTGAACTCAAATGGGTCTAAAAAGCATTTAGCGTTTCGCTGTAATTTCTCTTTAATTCCTTCAGGCTTCATCAGGAGGGATGTGATTTAGATGTTATTCTTTCCCTAAAAACACAACATGCAGAGACGCATGCTTGTATTACAGGGGTTCACATCTGCTGCCTCGCTCAAGCAACACTTTCTTTTACAACTATGAACATGTTCCTGATTACTGTTCCAGATATATGCATTCATTATTTTACCGCAAATATACGGAAAACACAAGCAAATACAGAACGCAGTAGTCCTACTCAACACAACAGAAGCTTCCAACAGTCACTAAAAACGGACTCATTGTTGACAGACAAGGTATTAAATGTCTATTATTACCCGTCATTTTAGTTTTTAATCATAATAAGATATAGGCAGATTTAAACCCACTACACTTTTTTGAATCATATTCAGTTGTGGTCACCGACTTGCTCCAAGGCCTCCAGTCTGTCAAAATGACATGTGAGCCCCGTGATGGACCGGCGACCTGTCCAGGGTGTAACCAGACTCTCGCCTAATGTCAGCTCCAGCCCCGCCCTTCAAGGAAGGAAATAAACAGGACCAGTACAGTCTCCTCCTCAGACTGAACAAGAAGTTGATGATGGACAGAAAACACAACAATATAGCTGTGTTTTCCAGTCTCGTACAAAGCCAGTTCTGTTACAGCCAGGGAGTCTGTCAGTGTGTAGGTTCAGTCAGTGAATCAGTCATTCAGAAAACCAGTCAGTCAGTTAGTCAGGAGTGTGTGTGTGTGTGTTGTCTACAGGCCGATCCGCCTGAACAAAGATCTCCATTATTTCAGTCCGTTCACATCTCTCCATGGCTGGCCAGCACTGTCCTGTTCACCTCTTGAACCTCGCAGCAGATGACACAAAAAACAAAACCGACCAGCTGCTTCGAGCTCGCCATCGACCCGAACGTTCAGGTTGCCAAAAAAACAACAACATGAATAATCAAAATTGTTATGTTAACATAATAGTAATATGTACCAGAGAACTTGCTTTTAACATGTGAAACCATTTGGATGGAAACAATGATAGGAAACAGGACAGAGGAGGTATAGTTTTCATCAGCTGGTGCAAAGGAATCCTAATTCGATGACTCATGGAGACGGCTTCACTGGGTCTCGTCCTGGTTGGATGAATAAATTAATCACGAACAGGAGGGTTTTCCTCGTTCAAAAAGGGCTTTGCTACACTTTTTAGCGGAATCAGATGTGCAGATGTGCTACCGCGCCGCCCCTCCAACTGTGAGGAGACGTCCCACAGGAGATGAGTGGTCTGACGCTTCCTGTTGATAATTACAGTGTGTTCAAAGTGAAAAACACTAAAGCCAGGTGAAGCCATCTTTCCCCGTAAGCGACGAAAAGCTGGACTCTTTCTGGCTCTCTCTCTCGATGAAGGGGGTGGGGGGAGGGGGGTTACACAGGGCTGTATGTCACCTCGTAACATTACACCAAGACGGACTAGTTCTCCCGAGACTGTGGACCGAATCTCATTGTTATGCTTGCTGAGTCATGTTTCACGGCATAAATACAGGTCTCTACCTGTAGCGGCCTAGAGTGGTGATCCCCAACCAGGGAACCAGCACCCCAAGAGGAACTTCTGCAGCAGCTTGGGGAGGCCTGGAAAGATTGTAGAGAAACTCAACTCATTTAGTAAAATAGAAACTAATATTTGAATAAAAAGATGTATCTACAGATAGATCAGGCAACAGAAAAGCTGTTTCTTAACATTACGGTCACACAGCACCTTACCAAGTCTGTGCAAGCACAAGTCATAGTTTTGGGAAAATCCATGAGGTATGTTGCCACAGTGTGGGAATGAATTACAAACCAGTAAGTCCAGTTTGAAGGCTTATCAGAGAAGGACAGAAGAGAACAGTTTATTCTCCTTCGAAGCTGGATTGTACAACAATAATTCTTCTTTATCTATAGTTTTGTTTTTACTCTCCAAAGTTTGGACCCAATCCTTCACCGGCTTCCCGGCTACAAACACTATTGTAATTATTTTCGTTATCCGTTAGCATTACCTTATAGTCAAAGCATGTGAAACATCGGGAAAAATATTCTGTTGAAGCTAGTCACAACAGAGCCGACCGTTGGCCTTGTTGGGAACACTGCGAGAGAGAACTACAGACAAAAGGAATTCCTGGCATCCCCCAGCTGACCGACTGGGAAGAGGCGAGACAAATCAAATAGGCTGATCCCCAGAGCCTCCACAGAGGTCAGACAATAACAAGGTGGGTGAGGCTCACAAGGAGCTATCGCGTTAGCTGTTCCCTGATACCGACGGCTCCAAGATAAGGCTCCATTACCAGAGCGACAAAGAGAGTTGTCGAAATAACAATGGCCACAATAAGAATACTTTATAATTAATATTTTAATACCATTTTATCATCCAAAAGACTAAACCCCCAATGTAAATACGTCGTATACAGACAGCTCTTGATTTGGGTGATTTGTGTGGGTCTTCATGTTTGTTTTCGAGTGCGTGTCGTACACTAGCATGAACATAATTGGAAGCATTGTGCTCGAAAAAAAAGAAAAGGAAAGTGCATTCGCTAATGTAAACACATTATTCAAATTGTATGCAAAGCAAAAGATGAACATAAGTTCCTGCAATGTAACATCCACGTATCACCAAGCTACAATTTCCGGGTCTGTCATGTGATGCCATACTTTTTTCTGATCGTCAGTGTTGAGCTGTGGCAGCAAAGAAGGAAAAGGAGGAAGAGGACTGAGCTCAAAATCCGGTAAATAAGGAGACAATCTCGACCACTGACCTTGGATCACAGCTGTTTTCAGTAAACACAGATGATGCTCTCCGTCATCACGAGTGATTCCACATTCACAACAAAAGCAGGAGCTGCAGCTCCTCTGTAGGGCATACGGTAAAAATAATTATTGAACAACAGATCCTTAATTGGTTGAAGCCTTTGTAGTTGCTGTAATGATGCAAGTAACTGAAGCTCATAATGAAACAAGGCGATGTTAGAGTAATTGTCTTGAAATATCTCGTTGTTTCTGCTCAGGAGAAACAGGACATGGCACTGAGCCCAGGGTTTCCCTATCAACCCCCCCCCCCCCCCACACACACACACACCAAAGCAGCTTACTTTGATGAGAGACTCTCAAAGCTACACTTTTCTGATGCATTAGCTTGTATGAAGAAGGTTATGTATGTGAACTTCTGACCAAACCCAACTAGACCAACTGTGATTAGAGGTGCAACTGAAACAACAAGAGGTCAGTGAAACAATGCTGTTAAGGTTGTTATTATAACTGATAGCTTGCTGGACTGGATGGACCAGGTACTAAATACCCATGTCTACTACCAAAACCTCCTGGAGACTACTAGCAACAAATGCTCCAGTTGCCCTGAGATTGACCCTTCGCTAAGCCCCTCCCGCCTTGGTTACTGTTGCTAGGCCTGTCTCGCTTTCGCACCCGGCATCTCAAGGTGGCGTTTTCAAAAACCATCAGTCAGAGATATTCTGAAGGAGATAACAGCAGATTTCTGCAATACTAGTTCTGAAACATCAGAGAGAAGAATACAGAAAGAATCACAATATGCATTTCAGAGACGCATTCATGTTTTAATTTGAAAGGACAAACGCATACAGGAAAACAATGTTCCTGCACAACAAGTAAGTGAAAGTAAGTGAATACATTGTTGTATTTTTTAAGCTAAGTTCACGTTTACTGATAGTTATGACTCCTTATAGCTTTCACTACCTAATATAAAACTAAATTATCCTGCTTTTCCATTTGTTTAAAGCACGCCAGGATACTGCATGCACATTGGGAGCTTCATCCATACACTGGATATCATAAATTAATAACAATTAATATTCAACCGTCTTTCTTTGCTAACGCGTTAAGCTAGCTAACGTTATTAGCATGTTACTATGGATTCAGCTGTGAGCGAGGTCTTCAACACTGTATAATTCGTGTCCGAAAACTCTCCTCCTGCGTTTTTTTGGCTTTGGGGAAGGCGTGAAATCCGACACTCTCCTCTAAACTTTGAGGATATCTGCTGTAGGACTTGCAGGATCCACACACACCGCCGAGACCTCGACAGGCCTGCTGAGCCTAGCGACGCTTGCTAACGAATTATTGGACAGTGGCCGTTCTAGCGAGGAGATTAGTGAAAGGTCAAGTGCGGCAGGAATGCTGGCAAGCAGCGTCACGTCATATGGTTTGAGAAGATGCCCGTTTTGGGCGAGCTATAGCGCGGTGAAACTGCTTTACGGATTACTTAATTTACGCAGGAGGGTTCTCTGCCATGTTGCCAGAACAAAACTTCAACATCAGTGTCCTGCATTGTCACTGCTATCCGTGTGTGTGTGTGTGTGTGTGTGTGTGTGTGTGTGTGTGTGTGTGTGTGTGTGTGTGTGTGTGTGTGTGTGTGTGTGTGTGTGTGTGTGTGCAAAGAGGCAGTACAGCCTCCCGGCCCATCCTACTTTCCCCCGAATCAACACAAGAAAAAGAACAGAATAATCAATATATACAATTCGATAAATGTATCAACAGTTTATGTTTTTGCTGGAGTTCTTGTCACACCCCTGACAAATACAGACGAACGTTACCTCAATTACATATAAACAGTCTGACTGACTCTTTCCTCATTCATTGTAATTCTACCGTGATCACGGCAGAGTGAAATGATGGGAAATGAGCCTTCATAACAAAACATAAACTATTGCAAACGGCCTCAAAATCCACAAACAAGAGACTCCTCTCGGTCCCTGGTCACGGCTCATCCCGATCTGACGGTGTTAACAGAGCACAATTAAAGGCCACATAATTACAGTAGGCACTTCAACACAGCCAAACCAGTAATGTTCTCTTCCAGGAATTCCAGGGATGGGTGTGACTGTTCACTAAAAGTAGGCATGGATGTGCCTGGTTTACAAAGCGTTCCCTATAATTACCGGCCCTGACAGCCTCCGGGTTCTGGGTCAGGGTACGGGGGCGCATGACCCGTTATGCACCATCAAGTGTTAGGATTTTTGTTTTGTTTTTCCGATGACCAATAACTGCTTTTAGAATGTCTGCTGTGGGTGAAAACAATAAAACTGTTAATACAACTCCCAAAGGACACGATGTCTTTCCAGATGTTATCTAGTGTTAATATTTTATTTTACTGATTGCTTACAAGAAGAGGGTCTGAACTGCAGTTTCCTCGCACATCATTTAACCACATACGACGTATTTTAGAAGGTGTGACTAGCAGTTTCAAAGCCTGGATTCAAACCAAAAGGATGGACATGCCAACTACGAGTATCTAAAAACAGGGATAGACGCAGCTAAAATATTTCAGGCTGAAGAGGGAAGAAGTTTTACGAGAATAACAGATTGTTTTGCATCTTCTACTTTCGATTCATCGCGGCTTGTTATGGTACGCTACAACTGGCTGTCGCGTCCTTTTTACCGTGTAAATTCTGGCGTCACTCCAGCTCCACCGATTAGTCCATTAATCGATTGGCAAATATTTTGATAATCGATTCATCGTTTGATTAAAAGCCCGTTTTTTTAAGCAAAACTTGAAAATCATTATCTGGCTTTTTCAGATTTGTATCACTGTAAACTGAATATCTTTAGGTTTTAGACTGATAGTTGGACAAAACAATTCTTTTGAAGACATAAGAATAAAATAAAATCAAAGAAAAAGTCATTTAAAATGATCTGTTAGCTCCTTTAGCTGTTTAGCATGCTATCACAGAGAACAGACAAAAGATACGTCAACAAGCTAGCATTTCATATGCAATTTTCTGTTAAATATATGCAGTTTTACATGCCTTATCAAAAGCTTTGTTGTGAATGGAAAGGACACACCCACAAGCGGAAGACGGTAACCTGACAGCAGGTGATGTAGATTTTTTGGTCAAAATGAAGGCAGGTATGTGTTGAGTAAATGTATTGCCTGCATTGGTCCTTAGTGACATCTCTGCAGTAGACGCTAAGGGACGCAAGAGCATTTCTCAATCCTTTCCCCAACCGTTATTCCTGGGGGCAACCACGTGGTCCCACGCCAGCTGCATCAATCCCTGAAATGACTAGCGTGTGCAGATCCACTGAGTAAGTGGGTGTCTGTAGTCAGCACACAATGGTATGGAGCTAATCATAGAAGAGATTAGACAGACATCAGCTGAAACTAGTTGTCACTTGGCTTCCTTAAGCCCTAAGAACTTGGTCACTCAAGTCAGATTGTCTGGAGCTGGGCTTCCCTCGCTGCGATTTACTCCGACCAAAAACGCCTCCACCCTCTCCTTCTGTTTCCTTACATATTGTACACACCACACATTGTCAAACCCTAACCCTGCTGTTCCTTCATGTGGTTGTTCTGCATGTGTATCAGTACGTGCCATGCTACTTATTCTATGTTACAGGACCTCCGTCACTCTTTCAATACCTTTCTCAGCCCTTTTAAGATATTACCTAATCCATCCTTTCATTCCTATTTTGGTAACATCCAATCATTCTGCAAACAGATGTGCGGCCAGTTTTGTTGGTTGACACACAGTCTGTAATTCAGTTTAATATACATTATGACTATTGTGTACTACATGCTACAGATGCTGGAAACAGACCAGCAAACCTGGCTGTAAAGTTTTCCTATCGGGAAAGCACTTTGCTATCGCCAGAAAACCCACCAATCACAGCACAGTAGGGCGGGACAAGGCACAACACTGGAGAACAGCAATTGATTTCATTTGTTGCAGCAATGCGGGTAACAAAATAAAGCAAGAATCTATTCAAATGAACAAGTATGTGTAAAATTAAAATATTAGTAAACTTAGGCATGTTATCTCATCGCCAATTTGTTCTAATTTTAGATGAAGTATTTTTGTTAGATCACTAAAAGATATTGGGTGTTAGTTCATGTGCTGCAGTGATACGAGCTTCACGATCTATATTTCTTCCGCGGACAAATCTTGGCGGGCCGCTGGTGAAACTGAAAGAGAGGCCCGGCCTGATCGATGAATATAGTGCCTTTCGCATTGTGTAAACCAAAAATTATAATCGAAACAAAATATGAATAATATGAATATCTGAGTCCACAACTCACTCACTCCCTTTCTGTTATGCGACTCTCTTCAGCTCACACCGCTAGACAGCTGACAGTGTGTCGCCTGCATGTCAGCTAATGCACAGTTTCACTGATGCCGCGGCGGCGTAGTCAGCATTTTAATTAGAAAAATCACAGCGACACTTGTTTCCGCAAAAAGTGTAATGTGATGTGCTGAGATTTGCTGGAAGACTTTATCAATGCAAACTAAGGTTAAGGGTACATTGTGTCTTAAACACCACTAAGTCCCACCTGGTGCTATATCTTTTAAGGTGGATAACGATATTCATGTTAGACAGTGAAGAAGAAAAACTACAGCAATATATAGGCCAATGTTAGATCTTTAGCTTTATAGCACAAACACACAACTTTAATAGTCCCATATTTGTGAAATGTTTTTTATTATAAAGCAGGTGTAGGCGCTATACAAACACTGTGAAGTATGGAAGCGCTCGGCCCATGGAGGAACCCACACAGCCCGTCTTCACAAACTGGGCCTTTAAAACGAGCCGTCAGCATCGCGACTGTACAACATAAAGACCCTCTCACAGTCTCAAACATTCTCAATGTGTTCCACTTTATTTCAGGTTGCCGTGTCTGTGAGTGACGTCAGCTGACAAGAAGTCAAACATGGACCCATGCTGTTGCCTGGTAACGCAATTCTGTTGACACACAGAGGGGTGAATGCAGACAGACAGGACGAGGGCGATAAAGCATGTAAACATGTTGTAGTGGAAACACAAAATACATACACAAACCTGCATATAAGCACAATATGTCTCGTTTTAATACATCTTTTGACAATGACCCCTTATATTTAGTTACCAAAAGAATAAAAATAGATTTGCAAGTGCTCACTGCTGGACAAACTATGTATTGGTGACAGCGTTTCTAAACTTGCTTAAAACATACTTATCAGCCAATGTATACATCATATAGATGAATACATGCTGTGAGCTAATATATTGACGCAGCTGTTACATACATTTCTAAAAGAAACAATGTTGATTATTTTCTTGCCTGCTGAATAGAAGTGATTAAGCTGTTGAGATTTACAGTGAACCAGAGTACCTGAGAAGGCTTTCTGTCAAAACTACAAATCTGTTGCAACATTCATTGTGACCTATTGAACTTCGAGTTCGCACAGATCACTGTTTTTACCTCCAAGTTAAACTGTAAGGAGACGTTTTATGCCCTCTACCGACTCCATCCAAAAGTTTAGCATTTTTCCAAAACAAAATCACGTGGCAGAACCAGCCCCGACTTGCTCACCCAAAAAAAGCTTCTTTTTTTTATAAAGTTACACTTTAGTCATAGAAATAGTTGCTATGGTGGTGGAGGTAAGCAGGTTGCCCCGTGTACTGCTGGGTCTTTTTACCACTAGAAGTCGCATGAGTCCAAAACTTTCAAACCCGACACAAAGAGGCCTAAACTTCAGAACTTTGTTGCCATACTTGCTTTGCATCTTGACTGGCAACGCCGCCGTAAACTGACTAAACACTTTGAAAATAAAAGAGCAAACACCGACATGTACAGTAAATAGATGTTGCAACAACGCCGTGGACGATCCCTCTAGTTTAATGTGTAATCCCTTCGGCCAGGGGTTAACAAAAGACAAAAAAAAAATTCCTTCCAGTAAATCCCTGAAGACCTACTTTGTACTTTAACGATGTGCTTTCATCTCCTCAGACCAAACAAAGCACCGGAAAAACATCCCCCATGCTGTTCAATGAGAGAGCGTGTGTGCGGGTTGTGTGTTTGAGAAAGAGAGTGAGTGTGTGAGAGAGTGTGTGTGTGTGTGTGCTTGTTTCCCAGCATGCACGGACATGGCTCTTCTTCGTTATGAATGAGACAAAACACCCAAACCAGATTCCCAAAAAAACAAATGAGGGAAGTAAACATGGGAGAATGTAGCCCCCCCCCCCCCCCCCCCCTCCCCACGGCTACAAAAAACACTCCACTTTCCCAGGGAAGGAAAACAGGCTTTGAACCCTCTTTTCCTTGTAACAGTTTTATGAATGAGTTCCGGCTGAAAGAAGGCCCTTTATAGTAACTCAATGAAAACACTTTCCCCTTCCGTCATTTATTGATCCGGTGAATGACCGGGGTCTGGAAATAAAATGCCTCCGAATACAACGATGCCTCTCATGCCAGCGCAGCAGAAGGCCTGTGAGCCAGGCACACACTCAAAACAACAGATCCCAGATAAGATTACTGAAGCTTGATACGGGGCGTTATCAGCAGAGACATCAGAGTTTGGTCTTCTATTGTGTTTGCCGATACAAACACACTTGATTCTAGCAGCATCAGGCTTTAACACACCGGATTGTAAAGCTTGCGGCTGAGGGGAATGAGCACTGTTCGGTCGGCCAGCTCACCCACTCGAGCCATCGGCCTTCCTCCTTTTAATGAAGACTGGTTTTAGCACCACCGGACTCCTCCAATAAAATGCCCAATAAATAGCACAACAATGCGGCCTCTGCAGCGGGAGCAGCGGTGCTCGTGTTGTTTCAGATCAATGCTGTTTTAAAAGGCAGTGGCGGCAGCAAATTATTTGCCCGTTCGCCCCGGGCCGACTCTCTCCCTCAGGAACCCCCCTCGGTTGGCTGCTTATGAGTCTTCGCGTCTTCTATTTTTAGTCCGCTCAAACCGACTGAACAAAACACGTCGACCCGTTGGGATAGGACGATGCCAACTGTGCACAAACACACCAGCCGGGCCCAAAAGTGTCTCATCTGTCCAGTTAGTCTGGGGACGAGCTGCAACTATGAGGCCTTGGGGCCAAGTGTGGTGAAATCATTATTCATGTTCTGGGTGGGCGTGCTAGTCGGCCGTGATGGCGTTTCGACCCGTAAAAGCGTCAAACTTTTTACAAGGATTTTACAAAGACAGCCAATTTGTATTTTAAATACTTTAGACACCGGAGGACTTAAAAAATACATTTGAAGATGTATTTTGCAGCCAAACCAATTTTAACAGGATTTGCAACCTTTGGTTCTTTATAATGCATTTAATACTTGACTTCTTTTTTCTTTTCTTTTTTTAACAGGGCTGAAAAGGCAGTAAAGTAGTCCATGAATTTGAGATATGCGTTTACAGTTCGCGGGCTCAAGCACCATCTGCGAAGGCTCGCACCGCAGTGCCACGCAAGTATAAACTAAACTTAACTCATTTCCGGGTATTAGGACCCCAGCACTAGTACTTGCAGTAGTGTTGAGAGTAGGCTTAGTAGCTGCAGTGGAAGGCCAAGCAGTATCACTAGTAACTGTGGTAATCTCCCTGGGACAAGCAGTAGTAGTAGTAATAATAGTAGCTAGCAGCAGCAGCAGCAGATGGCGTAGCAGTTGAGACCGTGGTAAGAGAAACAGTAGAAGCAGCAGCTGTTGCACTAGCACTGGTAATAGAAGTATTACTACTAGCCAAGGCATTTAGTTATTGGCTATTTAAAAAACAATATCCAAATCTATTTCCTGTCTCTCACAGCCCCGGCCCTCTGAAAAACATGTTTTGGTCTAGTCTCGACAGAGTGGAGACAGAAAGATGGCCCTGTAGTCTGAGCAGAGCTGTTACACTTCACCTCCTTACCACAGACTTGTTTATACAGACAGAATACCTTCCTGTCAATATGTCATACTATCATATCAGAACAGTCCGATAACATCCTGCACAATGTAAATACACTGATGAACTTTTACCTCCAAGTTCTAGTTGCGTGTAATGTTGACGATGTAGGAATTGCAGCTTATTCGAGGACACAAATGGTCACACGAATGAGCAATTTAGATTGTGTTGTCGAAGCAACGCAGCTTTCTGGATGTCATTGAGTTGTTGCCGCAGCGGCGGGAAAGAGGAAGGACGGCGGGAAACACCAAACTTCGTCATTCGTATTCGCGCCGCCAGTCTCGCCGGGGACTGACTATTTGTGTTAATTTGCGCAAATTGCGCTGGAGAGGGGGCGTGGCTTATCGCCCTGAAAGCCGTTCAACTGTCCGCCATCAACCATGGAAAAAATAACCTGTATTTCTACTTAGTACGTGTTGTGGAAGTCACAGATATCCCGGGAAACTAAACGCCGTCATGTCTGGGTTCATAACATTGTCCAGAGGAGCTCCGTGGATTTTATCGAGGTGTATTCACTGTGTCTAGCAAGCCACACGTCGCTGTTTACTACGGCTGTATGAACACAAAATAAACTGATTTGGCTGTGATTTAACGGCAATAAACCGACAAAAAGGGACTCCGAAATAACTACGTAATGATGCCGATTTGTACTTGTCTTCTCAATGGAGCTCGGATGGATCGGTGCTAGGCTATGCTAACATTGTAGCAGCTCCACCAACACTCAGAATAACGTCATCTAGACGTAAATACGGCAGCGTCTATTCATTGTTTGTACCATATGGTTTACACACACACATTTATACACATAGTTTGGTCCGGTCTCTATTGATATGAGGTATTGTAGAGCTCTGGGTGAACACAGACGGCTACAGTATTTATTATTTCCTGATTCAACAATCAGTCAGTCAGTGATGACAGGAGAAACATCTCAACGCTGATAGGCTATCGCGCTGGGGCGTAACGCGAATATTTTGCCGAAGTTGAAAAATGTCAACTCACGCGTTTGGGGTGATTTGGCGTTTGCCGCGCCATCGCAAATTCGCGTCACTCCAGTCTCATCGCGCCTGTGCATAGACTTTGTATGTAATCTACTCGCACGAATAATTCGCGCGGCGTTTGGTGTGTGTCTGTGTGTGTGTGTCTCTCTCTCTCTCCCTCTCCCTCTCTCTCCCTCCCTCTCCATCCACCCAACATGTCTTCCTCCAACGTCCATGTCCATGTCACAAGACCGAAAACATCAACATGCTGAGTCTGCAGCAGGGCGCCAGTCACCGGGGAAACAACAACTCGGCCAGACACACACACACTCACACACTCAGTCAGCCAAAACACGTTGTCTGAAACGAGTCATCTGAAACGCTGCAGTCGTAAACACAAAATTAAAAAGGTCGGGTTTGATTAAACTCTAGACACTTTGATTCGGTTTTTGTGGGCAGATCTGGATTGAACTTGGATGGAACCAACATAAAACACCTGAATAACACCCGAGTATGTGAGTAAACAGAGGTTGTCATCTGACAGCAAGTACCGGTAGTTGCTCACATTCAGAAAACCTCGCTCGACGGAGACATGGACCGAGAGCTAAATCGCAGACTCCACCGATACCTCCGTTTAGCTCTTTCCTCAACCTGAATAAACACCCGAGATATATTACAGCAAAGATCTGCAAGACAAGTCGATCATGCATAGCAACACACACATCCCCCCCCCACTGCCTTCCCAAAACACAACAACAAGAGCAGTTAAAGCGACAGGTAGCAGGCCACAGCTGTAGCTACAGAGCCGTTCATTACACTACCAAAATCACAACCACGCAAATCAATTTGCAATTCAAATCCCCGGCGAGCAATCACACGTGTGTGTGTGTTTGTGTGTGGCAGCCGGCATTACCTTTCTGGCAGTAATTGGAATTCCAGCAGCGGTAGTTGTAGTTGTTGTTGAACATGGTCTTCTTGCACTGGGGGTTGTTCTCCATGATGCCCGGGCAGACGTCGCTGCACTCCTTGGACTGCTTGTTCCCGGCGATGTAATTGTTGAACTCGGCGTCCAGGATGAGCGACCAGTCGATGGAGTCCAGGTAGCAGAGCTCGGGGTTCTTCTCGATGCGGATGGCGCCACGGGTGATGTTCCTCAGGTTGTACAGGCCGATGTCCTTCAGGCTGGTCATCTCGAAGATGACCAGCGCGTAGTTGTAGAAGAGGTTCCGCCCACGTATGACGGCGAGGTTGGGGAAGAGCGTGCTCAGGCTGTCCAGGCCGGACACGCGGAAGAGCAGCAGGTAGTCGGTGATCATGGTCAGCTTGGGGAAGCTGAGCGAGCGGAAGACGTCCTGGTGGACGTTGTTGTTGTTCTTGTCGCCGATGAGGAGGATCTGCAGGTAGCCCTCCACCACCGTGCAGTTCTCCAGGCGCCTGAATTCGCTGATGTCATTCCCGATGTCGATGCTGGGACCGCAGACTGCAGGGGGGAGACAAAAAGCAGAGGGTGAAGGGGGCAGCAATCCATCAAACTCAACAGTAACGTAAACCTCATTTGCTCTATTATTATTAATTTCTTTGCTTTCATTTGAGGCTCTCCACAATATAAAGTCTTGGCTACATCAAAGGCAAAACAATTACACAAGAACATATTCTTTCAAATGATCTGGATATTTCATCCTTTATTTACACACTCTATGCTATAAAAGGCTGTTAAACGGAGTAATTAACAAAACAATGTTCTCAAATTTCTGAACTGGTGATATTTATGAAGAGATGCTTGTTTGTGCATTTTCTAAATATTGACGGTACACTTGAGCTGTGCGGTTGTTGACACAACATGTTTGCCTGGCAGTTCTCATTCTCAATGCCATCTTAACATGGCGTGACAAAGTAAATACGCGAGTCAGATTCTATTCAAGCTCAGGTAAACGGCGCAATTAAGTTGACATTGTTGTTGCTCTTGTGTCCACTTTGTATGACCCCGGTTTTTGGCTTCACGCCGCTCCGCTTTTGTCGAGCTTTTATAGCACAATGACATCAAAAGGCATACAAATTATTCCACTATCAAAGACATCCATTGAGAGAAATGTACACACTCTAGTTTGTTCAAATACAGCATATGTGACAAAACAACTTGTTGAACGAAGGATAAAATGAAAAAAAAAAGTTTGGTAGGGCACGTCGGTGATGATAGGTGCGAGAGTGTTTGCCTTTCCCACTTGTACTGCCACCTGTGTGCTGTGCTCTCAACAATACTTGGCCTGAAGCCCCAGCAGCACCCACAGAAACATGGAGGCCATTATCGCACATCAGTGTGAGGATTCAGACTTCAAAAGCTGGTGGGAAGTGAGTCATGGAAAACTCACGCCGAGCAGCTCACAGGTAGTCACACTACTACGTTAATGCTGGTCTATAAAGTTTTACTGCATGAAGGTGACGCAGAGGGGTTTGGGAGAAACAATGCATGACAAGAAAACAATTCATTGCTTTCTTAATTACTACATTTTTAAAATTAAACATGAGGGTTTGTGTTGCAGGTTTAATTAGTGTAAATATATATATATTTTTTCCTTAAGGCAAAACCTGGAGCTAGAGCAATGGGCCAACGGCTATACAAGTTCCCACAATAGATGTCACACAGCAGGGCTGTCGCATCACTGTATAATCGAAGAAAATAAGTTGCAGGGATCCCTGCAAGGAAGAGGTTTTTTGTAGGCCAACCCTGAAAGTTAGCACCAAAAAGCCAATGGGTTTTTTCCCCATTGGCTTTTGGGTTATTGGTTATTTATTGAAAAAAAACAACAATATAATCTCTGCACCACTTTTATGATTTTTGAAGCGTGATTGTATTTGGCAGAAGTAAAAAGCTACGGTTAGCCCATAAACGAGCTACACCACGGTCACCTGAGCGCGAGTTTACAGAACTAGGTTAGGCGGACTAGTCGGCGTGATGACGTTTTGTCGTCTCATTTAGCCACTTGTTAGCAATTGCCTTTTTCAAGATACATAGAAAATCACGAGAGGAGAATTTACTGACGTACTTTATATCATAGAACAAAACGTTAAAATCTCTTAAGCTTGTGTTACCGACATTATTTCAGGCATCTAGCCAAAAACCCATTGACTTCGAGACAAGGGAACTAATTTCCAGGTTTTAGGATTCAATCCTGCAACACTCTTTTTTCTAAAAAAGTAGACGATCAAGTATGCTTTATGCATTCCTATTTAAGCAAAGCTGCAGTGTGTAGGATTTGGCTACATCTAGCAGTGCGGTTGCAGAGTGCAACCAACTGAACCTTCTCCCGAGTGCCAAGCGGGTAGAACTACGGTGGCCAACGTGGATGCTCCTATCTAAAGCCAATGTTTGGTTTGTCCATTCTGGGCTACTGTAGAAATAACAAGGGCTCATTCTAAGCAACCATTCTTATTTTCAGGTGATTATCTACTAAAGGAAACGCACTTTTCTGCCGATAGATCCCCCTAAATGCGACACACTGGTCCTTTCAAAGAGCAGAACGACAAGTTAAACAGTACCGTTCAAACTGATGTGAAGACCAGGAAAGGTCTCCATGCAGAATACTATAAAACAGTATTGCTGATACCAGAATCTGTAGTTCCCCAAAGCATATGTGCTGTTTCTTCAGAAACTACACTGTTACTGAAGTGGAATAATGTTTAATTTCCAAAAGAACACTCTGAACCGTTCTGCTGGCAATGAACGTGTTTTCCTAAACCTCTTAACGTGGTTTGAAGCACAACATGACATACCAAGGTATTGAAAACAGGTCTATAACTTACCAGCTACACACACCTATCACCATTTTATATTCAATTTTAGCTTTAACAATCGGTAATAATTCATTACTGGATCAGAACACAAGATATACAGTAGTTAGTACACTTTCAAATTAAAACTCCTTACAGTCAGCGCTACATTTTAGCCCTGGTTTGCTTAGAGATCTGAAAACCCAAAGGGCAAAGACAAAGTGGCATCCTTACATTATATTACACATATCATCCAGTTCAATGCCACCTCAAACATCTGCCGCTTTGCTCCAACCGGTACGCTTTCAAGAACATATATGTAAACGCCTACAGCGGCGACAACAAAAAGGGCAAAAAGACGCAGATGTCTTCACTGAAAAAATACAAAAGAAAGTTGGGCCCGTTTGTTCCAAAAAAAAAAAAAAGTTTTAAGATTGTCCTACAATTCTTTCTCCAAAAGAAAAAAAGCATATTTCACCACAACTATACCCAGTGTTCAAACTTTCCTACAGTCGACCTCTTTCAAACCTCGCTTGTGACATGAGTTTCAGAGCTGTGGCTTGTGCCAAAGCTCGGCTCAAATGTGATAAAGCCGTATCGCCTTTCTTTGCATTCGGCATTTTAATCGGGGATAATTCGGTTCTCGCATAAAAAACAGAGAGCTGTCGGCATTTTCGACCAAAACTGCTGAGAGCGTTGAGTCTTCTTCAGCCTCTGGTGAGCCGTTATGAAATGCCTCTGGTGTGATTCAAGGCAGGCAGGCAGTGTGCTGGTATGCCCTTTATGTCTTTCTCTATAATCTACTTGTCAGTGCACACTGTCAGCAGCCTTCAGCGAGCTGCATACCTGTTAATACAATCCCAAACACCCGGGCCTGTGAGACGCCGATGCGCCGACTGGCGGCATTACGTCACCGCAGCCGGGGCGCTTTCACCCTCCGTGGCCGGGGGACGCTTTCATGGGACACTGCTCCTAGACCACGCTCGTGACGACAGAAACAAAAAGTGTCGGATCAAAAGTTTACACCTTGCGCTCAGTGAGAATACCGCTGGCAGGTGTAGCGGCTTAATAACCCCTCTCAAACCCCTCTCCTCTCACACTGACACATTTCTAAACAGCTGAGTACACAGGCCTATCTCTACAGCTTCCGATGAGCCTCCAGATCACATATTTGCTTTTGATAACCGTTTCCTCCCCCCAACTGGCTGCAGCACCGAGACAATCAGAGGAAATCCACAAGAAGCCCAATAAGGTCGAAAAAATAGGAAGCAATTCGCCCCTCTGAGCTGGTGCTTCATACACTGCCACCAGCATTGAGAAGGGGGGGGGGGAGCAAATACAGAAATACATTTCCACATGAGAGGCAAGGTGAGAAGAAAAATAAATCCCTCTTGACGGATAAAACTCGCTTGGTTCCTCTGAAAAAGGCCTCGTCTGCAGCAACGGAGCTGACCCCGGTTTACCCGAACCCTTTAGTCTCAGCTGATACAGCAAACCAGCGGGAATGCTTGAGAGTTTGGCCACACAAGGAACCGTTAGAGACAGACCGACACACACACACACACACACACACACAAACACACACCAGTAAAGTAGAGTTTGGGAGATCTGCTTTTCCCAGGTTTGTCCTGTAACCACTGGGGGGGGCAGTAAACCCCATGACACACTCCTCACTCTTTCCAATCAACAGAACGTAGTCTGTTTTGCGTGCGAGTGTGCCTCGGCTTGTTCTATTTTAAAACTCAGACACTGGTTCAAACCCCCCCTCCATTAACATTCACCCCTCCCCGACATGTCACGATGAATGGGATGAATCAGGGAAGCCGAGTTTACGGTTTAACTGGAAACGTGGGAAAAAAATTCTGATCGCAAAATGAGAAGACATTTTGATATAGAAGCTTTACATTTCTTGGATTTGAGGGTTTACATGCTGAGAAGAAGTTGTGAGCTACAATAAAAGACCACCTCAAAGTTTCAGTCAAAGAAGTACTGAAGGTCTACTTCAACGGATTATTGCGTAACTAAAATCTCTGACCTCAGCCTTGTGGTTAACATCATTTGGCTGATGGGAGGATGTTGCAGCAGCATGGTATTCACGAGAATATTTCCACGGTCAAGGTGTCCCCGAGTTCGTTTAGTAAAGTAGAGTAAAAGACTGGGAGTATTAAGTTATTAGTATTAAATTAAAACCCCTTTTGGAAAGAACACTGACACACAAAATAATGCCAAAAACTGACAGTACCGTATATATATATATATATATATATATATATATATATATATATATATATATATACACATTTATATACATATATATGTATATGTATATAAATAAAACTTGACTAACTATCTCCATTGGCTGAGTCATGGTAATGTATTTACCAACACACTTACACTGACTCATTTTCTGTGGCGAGTTTCAAAAACCAAGTTACAATATTACAACCAGACTTCCTACAGTCTATCACAGAATAACCACACGTCTTTGCACATATATTAAAATGCTTTTTTCCACTAGAATCAAACTATAGTTACATGCGCATATAGTTTTATACTATGTAAACACAAACTGTTCCTGCAGTAGACTTAATGCAAATTAAAATAACTTATTAACCGATAGTTGCATCACTACATTGTGATGTAAAGCATTATTTCTTCTCTATTTACAGTACTCATCTTTCTAAATGTGTTTCAATGTAATACATTGTACAGAAAACATTGCTGTCTCTATTTACAATGTTGTACTATAAATACGGTGTATAACGTAAAGCATGTTTTAGTTTTAGGCATGGAAAGAGCAACGTTTCCCCGTGTGTGTGTATAGTGTGTGCGTGTAGTAGCATTACTTACTCTCTGCGGTGGCGGGCCGGAGGCAGGACGACAGACCCAGCATCAGACCCCAAAACAAGGTCACGCGGCTCCTTTCCGTTCGAGACCTCATTCCTGGATGAGTAGATCCTTCCAAATCCTGCAAAATAAATATGTTGAGGGGGAGGAAACGTGGGCAAAACCTGCTCAGAATTATTAAAAAGCTTCTTATTTAAAAAAAATCTCCAGCCAGTACCTTTGTAGCAGTTAGCCGGCTAATGGAGCTAATAGCTACTACCAACAGGCTAGCAGGATAGCCTCCTCACGTCTCCTAACGGGTAGTCCAAAATCACAGATGTATTCCTCTGACTAGAAAATACGTATTCATAGTTCGGTTTTTATTCCCGCCCAAAACAACACCGCACTGATGTGTACAGTGAAACCAATGCAGTTAAACGGGCGGCGGGCATTCCTCTGTAATCCGCATCACCACGCTCTATATCTGGAGGAAAACCGTTCAACGTCCCGCTGCTGGAGGATTCCTCGGGAGGCAGAAAACGAGTCAAACCCGCCTCCCCTAAAATTGGGATGGAAATAGACCGTCTATGGCGTACAGTAACATGTTACATTGATGCGCCAGCCTCCTTGTGTGAACGACACGACGTTTCTTTCGAAATATCCAGGATACAATCTAGTTTCAGACCGCAGCCTCCTTCTCCTCCTCCTCCTCAGCCGCTCATCATGCACACACGCACCGCGTTGTTGTGGTCGGAGTAATTCACCTTCATATCAGCGGAAAATTTGATTATTTGACTTTACTGCTCCGGCTCGGGTCAGGTACTGTGGTTATATAACGTTAATGCCCTCCGTCGATAGATAGCTGCGTGGGTAGCGTCCTGAGACAGATTAATGTACAGGTACATACACAGTCTCCTTCGACCAGTCTGCAGTCTGTCTTGTTCGCTGTAAACACGGCGCCCTGCGCAGAGATCGTCTCTGTTGCTAAAGATGAATCACTCCTTCCAGTCTGTGGAGGTGGGCGTCGCTCTTACTGCAGTTTGGCGACAATATGAGCGCAGTTACCATAGTGACTGGTCTGGTACTCACAAGAAGTCAGTTTTATCTTTGTGTCTTTTAACGATATTAATATCGATATTAACTAGAGGACGCCACATGTCATTGCTTTTCATTATCATTTGCAAATTTACACAACGACCACTTCACTACACCAACTTTCCTTGTACATTCACACCAGACAACGAGGCGGTATTTATAATGTAGACCGTTATTAATCTACGAGTAGCCCAACACATTTTCAATTCGCCGAATGCGTTAATTTTCGCGCTGCTTCTTAAAAGTCCACCTCGCCGTAACAGATCGAAAAAGTGCACAGAGTGAGACTTCAGACTCTACCTTCTCCTCTCTGGTCGCCGCCGTAGCAACTCTGTTTACGACGCGGCGCGAAGGAAATCCGGGATGCTGATCCCGGATCGGGGTTGTTTTGCTGCTCACAAACACGCAGCAGCGGAGGGCTGCCTATACAAAGATCGTGTCTGTCTGCGCCACCTGTAATTACACTCTTAATTCCACGCAGTCACAGCTGTGTCTTTATATCTGCGGTGTTATAAGCCTGTCATTCATCGCCTTCACGTGCAAATATCACTCGCGTCTTGATATTCACATATTGCTTTTGAGTGCGTGTGTTATATCTGTCTTATTGTTACACAGGCAATACAATAATATGTGGGCATGGTTGTGTTTACATTATGATATTACATTATAGTATTTAACTTTGTTTAATGGATTAGAATATAAATCATATTATATTCTAATTTACTATAACAAAATTGCGTTGATCTTAACCCCCATGTCTTGTAGTATTATATCACACAATTCATCACGTAGTCATGTCTTTTGGAGCTTGCTTGGTAGCAGCTCATGCAAAAACATTCGGCGCTGGGTTTCCCCTGAAAAAACACCAAAATGCTGCCATCTTGAGGGAAGTGGACACAACTGCAAGCTTCAAATCTGCAGTCAAATAAGAGGGAGGGGTAAAAGCTCTAATTTGCTGAAGCAAACTATGAAAATATGAATGTATTCCTTCTTGAAGGCATGGTTTAAACTATGAATTATTTTTGTCTTTGCGCATGTTGTTATCATGGGAGGTCACGGTGGCCAACAACCCTGACAGTGCTGAGCCGTAGAGCTAAACAGGGATTTCAACTGTTAACCTTGGCCTTGCATGGCCTATTGAGCGCCAAACACATCCACAAAACTGAGAGGCAAAATAATACCATACTGTAGCCTTGCAAGCTAAATATAAAGGGAGACAGTTACCTCAGTCGTTTGTCAGGAATTTAAAACAACTCACCTCATCACACTTCGTTTGAGACGTGGACAGGTATGGTTGCAAGGCTCTTCTGAGGTCCGAGGCCACGGGCCAGCAGCTTACGGTGCTGTGAGAGAAGCAGACGGTAAACAAAAACCGCCCACAGAAGAGCCCCTTACAGTTTTGATTATCCCCGTAAATACAGGCCGCTTTGATCACTTCACAGAGCAGGAGCACAGAGGCATTATTCGAACGCCGCACATTACCTCAGCTCTGGCAGACAGCACTTGGCATCCGTCACAATCCAACAATTAGCACTGAATGGAGGGAGACAAAAAGAAATGCACATTAAAACTGAAGTGAATATCAGTGGCCACCCAAGAGTCCAGCATACAGTGAGTCACCCTCTAACAAGTGCTCACTGTACCAACATGACCTCCCTGTGCCAGAGAATGTTGTGCCTGTCCACTTGCATTTGTTAAGTCCCCATTAAAGTCCCCATGAAGGCAGCCGGCGGGCCCACCTACCTCGGCTGTCCCGGTGGAGTCCATTCTCGCACTGCACTCATGTGGAAATAAGCCTGTTTACCACCAACGGGTCACACATGCTAATGAGCGTCTGTTTGTTTTCTACTGTGCTCAAGCAGGAGGAAGGGAATTTAGAGGGGAAATAATAGACGATATGCAGACAACAGCCCGGGTGGCTTCGCTGCACTAATGATGAAAAACGTACAACAGAGAATTAATGGATTTGAAATCAGAACAGGAAATGCGGTCTGACGGTTTGATGTCGCTGGGTTCTGATCACGGAGAAATGCTGAGTGTCAGCTGGCCTGGTTTGGAAGCAGTGGGGTAGTTGTGGTTCAAGAATCCCCAAGGTGGACTGACAGTAGACCCAAAGACCCAATAAGCTTTGCCACAGGAACCCCCATCTGATAGGTAAGGTAGGATATAATGTAGAATTAGATACTTGTCTAGACCATAAACTGTAGATCCTATACTGATGACACAGCAATCATCAGAAGTCCTTTTGTATCTTCTCCCCTTTTGCTAGTGCAGTGTCTGTTGAAAACATGTCTGTTCAGAACGGGCCGAATGCTTGGCCTGTGGTGACGCTTTCTTCAGAACCGCTCATCCAAACAGTGTCACACTCAACACTGAGCAGTACACCTTGCAGATGACACTACCGTCATCGGGCCGGATTACGAACAATTAGAGTTCAGAAATCGACAATCTTACAGAGTGGTGCTCAGAGAACCACCTACTGTTCAACGTCAGTAAAACCAAGGAACTGGAAGATGCACACCCCTGTCTATATCAATGGAGCTGAGGTGGAGCAAGTTAACAGCTTTAAGTTCTTGGGAATCACAAACAACCTGACACGGTCCTCACACATCTCCATCCTAGTGAAGAAAGCTCATATCAAGCTGTATTTCTTAAGGAAACTTAAGAAGGCAGAAGTCCTGTGCCAAGTTCTTGTCAACTTTTACAGAGGAGCAATAGAAAGCATCCTGAATGGAAACATTACAAACTGGCATGGGGTGTGCATGGCCCAGGAGAGGAGGGCTCTACAGCGAGTGATTGAGACGCCCAGAACATCATTGGTACCCATCTACTGAGCATCGGTGATATTGGTGACAAGGGGTGCCTGCGAAGAGGTGAAAGGTAATTAAGATAAAACCCAACCCAGCCACAACCTGTTCACCCTGCTTCCGCCTTTAGTTTTACTATTATTGTTAGTTTTAATTTAAATAAAATGTTGGGTACTTTTTTTACCACTGCAAATACCCATGCTCCAAATTAGAGAAAGAGTGAAAAGTAAAGCAAGACAGTGTGTGCCTGGGGCCCCAAATCACTGAAACCGACCCTGAAAACATGCATTCAGGTCAAGGTTACTGCAAATAGTTTGCCAATGTGCAGCACACACATGAATGCACATGAACACAATGGTGTCCATTTTAAACACGGCAGAAGTTAAGGTCCCAGGACATTCAACTTAAGGCCTATTAACTCCTGCTAAGATGAAAGTAAGACATTTAACTTCTAATAGGATGAGCTCCGGTGTTACCGATTACATTAACGATGGTTCTCTTCCATTCAAGTGGCCCAGCGGGCAATGACCAGCATGCTGCATACACACTGTCAAAATGAAGCAGATACATTGCATTCAGCCATTGTTCATTTTATCTTTTACACCTGTGCGTTTCCTGCTGTTTTCACAAGTCCTCTCATACACGTTAAAGTGCCTTCATTGAAAAAGGCCCCTTGCCTTTTGATGCATGACGACCTTTCAAATGATGCTTTGTTGCACAGGGTGGTCACCATCGATTTAAAATAAATTCAAGCATTTGGGAGACAGCAGTTGGTAATGCAGTTAAGGAAAAATTAGCTCAAGAGTGTTGTCGGGGGTGTACTTATCACCATTGTTCCTTGATTGATTTTGGAATCTTTTGCCTTTTACAATGCACGCTGTTGCTTTCGATCAGATTCTGCCGACTGCTGTTGGTCACGACACAGAAAGGTACAGTGTGACATCACTGCTTTGAGATTTCAAGGCAGCGAGGAGACAAAGGTACAAAGGGTCCAGTAATTAGCGTGGTGCCTCAGTTGCTGGTGCATTAGTCACAAAGAGTGCGAAATTATGTAATGTGGCGGTAGGAAGTCTCAGAACTCCTGATGACACATGGAAAACACAGAGGAAGAGGAACAGTGTAAACCCTCAACAGTGCAGACACTGAATGGGGAAAAAAAATTATAAAATAAAATGAGCATCAATAAACTGCTATACCACAGGGCTCCTGTATTAGATTCAATGGTGTCTACGTCTAAAGATGTGTCCTACCAATGTGTTTAGAGAAGTAGTTGACACACAAGGAACAATTCTACAAATGTTTAGAAGAAGCAGGGACACACAGTACATTTCATATCCTGCATGTTGATATTTCGAGTGAATTAGAGCCACAACGTATACTGTAAATCCAGTCATCTTCACATTTACCCAGCACAAATGTATCCAACACATTGTGTCTGAACTATTATTATTTCTGACTGATTGATCACCGTAGATTGTGTCCACTGTCCAAGTTTTAGCCTGATCCTGGGATATGTTATTAACATGGAAAATTAGAAACTTGGTTCTTCACATCATTGTTAACATGGTTCTAACACACCCAGGTGTCTGATCATCTGGGTGCTGTCGTGTCTTCATTTCTGTCTCTCAGCGCTCTTCCTGCCCGGAACAAAGAGTTGGAGGTGTTCGTCAGAGGTCGACTGATGAATGTGGAGACGCAACCGGATGTAACCAACTAGCTCATCCGGCAGCTGAGAGAGCTTTTAGCATCCTAGCTACCGTAATCTAAGCAGCAAAGACCGTAACATTTTAAGAATAACTCCATATTGTCATTTGACAACACAACAGAACAGACATGATTAAATCCATCCTGATATTTAACAACCACGGAAAGCCGCGGCTGATCAGATTCTATCAGTATTTTGTAAGTATTTGTGGGGGGGTCGCAGTTCAAAACATTAGCATCGTTCTGTTGCTGTGTTTACTCATTGAGCGTTGTATGACCTTTTGTCAGCTAGTGCACAATCCCCATCACAAATGTCCAAGATCTCGTTATATATATAAACATATGTATATATGTCTGTCTGTGTTCAAATGGTTTGTCATTAACCAATTTACAACTTATAAATAACGTTAGCCGATGCTAGCTTGCAATGGTGTAGGGGAGCAAACCGCAAAGCTAATCTAGCCACTTTTTAGTGTCAGTTCCTCTTATTGAGGCAAACATCTCTCTTTGTAACATATTTAACTATGTATACTTCCCTAAGCAGCATTAAACAGTTGGAATTTAGCCGTATTAAGATAAAACACAGGTAACTTGTATGCTTTGTACAAATACATTATAACTACGTACTGTACTTATTGGCTTAGTTAGCTAGTAAATCACAGACTTTGGATCATTCACGACCTGTCTTTTTACGCTTTTAGCTTATAACTGCAGGTAAAAGTGGCATATGAATCAAATGTGAACATCAACACTTATTATTAATAATAACTCTTCTCCAGTAACTGTTGCTTCGGTAGATACTGTTACATTACACTCAGATCATTGTGAGTGGTTTAGAAAGATTAATGATTAAATTGCATTATTCCCAAATGCCAATTGATCAATCAATTAACGGAGAAAATGATCAGCAGATTAATCCGTAATGGAAATACTCGTTAGTTGCAGTTCTTTTTACAAAATAGTTAAAAAAGTAGCTCCACTTCAACTACATCAGTAAAATCTGACTTTTATATAAATGCATGTGTAATAATGATCTCATGATAATATATAATCACAGAGGCCATTTTTCTGCATTGAGTACTTTTACTTTTAATACTTCAATACATTTTCCTAGTTATACTTACATTCTTTTACATAAATAACATTTTCAATGCAGGACATTTACTTTAGTTGTTACAGTGTGGTCTTACTACTTTTACCTCAGTAAAGGATCTGAATACTTCCTCCACCACTGTCCACAAGTGACCAGATAGTGTGGTTATCAAGGCTCTTATCTTAAACATCAACCGTTCCAATGATGTGATACTATACTTCTGCCTATTATCTGTGAGTGGGAATTTACAAATGCACCAAAGTCTTATCAGTTTGATAAAATTACGTTTTTGTGGAGAGTTTTGTGTAAAATACTTTCATTTGGTACGACAAGACAGTACTATATCAGCCAAGTAAAAGTACAAAAAATGAAATATCACTCAAAACAATGGCGGGTGCCTGTAGAGTGAATTTATTAACCAAACACAGACTACATTTCCCAGAATGGTTGTCACTTAACAGACTGTGCAACATGTTTTCCTGCAGGCGGAGGAGATGCAGCAGCAGATCATTCGGGAAACTTTCCATCTGGTATCCAAAAGAGACGACAACGTCTGCAACTTCTTGGAGGGTGGAAGGCGAGTATCGCTGTCTTTTTGGCTACCAATCCATTCAAAAAATCACGCTTTGACAAGGAAATAACCGAGCTCGTGTTTCTACTACGTGTGCATCTAAAAAGACCGTCACTGTGTGTTTGTTGGTGGTGATGGATGCAGGAATTGCAGACAAGCTGCTGCGACTGAACTCGTTTTTTTTACTTTGAGACTGAAACACATGACATGTTGACAAAACTCCATGACTCATAAAGTGACTTCATGACTCACTTTATACTCATTACTATAAACCCTGGGCTACCAGTGTGGACTTTGTCAGTCTGGTTTGATGTCACTTGGCAGCAAAGACGAGCAGCTGATCAGCAGCTGACTGCAGCTGCAGTAGCATGACTTTATCCAATAGATGGAGGCAAAACTCACAAAAGTGGACTCTTCTTTTCATTTCTCTCATCAACTCATTTTCACACCGAACCATAATGTGAGTTTTATAGCAAACACTTATTTGTTTCATTCCCCGCTGTCACCATTACTCAGAGCACAAAGCTAGAATTTTCTTGTAAGGTTGCCTTTTTTTTGTAATCTTCTTTCAGTCTCATCGGTGGCTCCGACTACAAGCTCATCTACCGGCACTACGCGACCCTCTACTTTGTCTTCTGCGTGGACTCGTCTGAGAGTGAGCTCGGCATCCTGGATCTGATCCAGGTCAGCTTCTACTCTGCTTCCAGACATATTTGTTGCAATGTGTGGTTTCCGAAGGTGGAAAGAAGACTCTTCTGCCTCGCACCCCCGAGCTGCTTAACAAGCTCCTTTCCATTACATTATGCTGCATCTGATTCATTTTGGGAATCGAACCCGTTGCCTCCTCACTGGTTGTTTTTAATGCTGGTGGATCTGAGAAATGAAACTTAACTCTGTTGCTGATCTCGATGGAAAATCTCTGTGGATGAGATGGTAAAGAATAATAAAGATGTCTTTATTGCACAAGGGATAGCTCGTAACAATTAGTGCCCTAAAAGTTAAGCAATGCCACCGACCTGCTCAGTCCGCCCACTGAACGCTGACATCAGATATTTATCAGCGACAAATCAGCGTCATCATCAGTAAAGGGGAATAAAAGAGATACAAAACAAGCCACAATTACACAGAGAGTCTGCCTGAACCTCATCATCTTAACCAACACAAAACCCTACAAAAGTAGGAATAGTTTCAATAAATAACCTGCAATTTATTAATGTTGTCATCGATATTGGTTTCATTTGCGAAATCAGTCGCCATTTCTGTTGTTTTTTTTAAATGTTCAGAATGAAATATAACCACTGGCTTCCTGCAGTTTTGGACCAGCACCATCTTTACTTCACTTTTCTAATTCAGCAGATTTATAAGAACTATGCTAATTAACGATAATCTCAGATTTTTTTTACACCCTCGAATATAATCAAAATCTCCAGTAACGACCTTCAAACCATTTCTCTGTACAATAACAACATTTTAAGTTTATTTGAGAAGTGAGACGATTCACCGTCCAGATCTTCTTCTTCTTCTTCTTGATTCATAGGTGTTTGTGGAGACGCTGGATAAATGCTTTGAAAACGTCTGCGAACTGGACCTCATATTCCACATGGACAAGGTGAGTGGGGGTCGAGGCTTGGAAGCAGTGCAGACTCTGCGATAATAGAAAGTATGACAAGAAAATGATTTCGCTGAGTGGCAGCCGCAGGAGGGCGGTGACTCAGTCACTAGAGGGTCAGTCGAGGCCGGAGGGTCAACTTCTACATGGGAAACTTCTTCTTTGCCAGTGTTTTTGGGTGCGTTTTTATGTTTTATTAAAGTAAATTGGTGAGGCAATAAAAAAATAAATAGAACTATTAAAAGCACATTGGCACAGTGCACCTTGAAACATGTAGCTTAGGTATCTGTCAGACCATGGGAATGTTTTTGTTCATGTTTACTCCATTAGGTTTACTGTATGTGTGCCAAGTCTGCAGCGGCGATTTGTTATACCCTCCGGCCTCGACCCCCCCGCCCAAGGTATCGTGCAGTGTAGTTGTGTGTGTGTGTGACTTCTCCATGCAAGTCAGCTGCTTTTCAGAAACAGCTGCGCTGCTATAATTGATCCACTTCCTTTCGGTGTATGGGCCCAGAATGTTTTTTATTAATACAGTAAATCAAACTGGGCTTGTTGAAGGTGCTCTGAAATGCCTCCTTTGCTCGACAGTTTGTCTCGAGAGCTGCATTTCTTTGTTTATAAATAGTCCAAACCGTCGGTGTTCAAGGTTTCTCCTTGTAAACGATATGGATTTCAAAGAATCGCGTCTGAACAGTACGCAGGCTCCTTTTAGAAGGATCGCCCCGCGTTGTGTTCAGACTGCAACGAGTGTTGCAGGAGACTAATAGAGCACATTTTTACGGCCATCTTGATTGAATTTGCCCGGCAGGAAGTTGATGTCATGTGGTGCTGTGGGGGTTTGGCTGGAGGAATGTTCCCAAGATGGAATTGGGAAATACTTCCACTGGAGACTAAAATCTTTTGCTTTCATTAGGCTTTCCTGCCTGGACAACACCGCCCTGCTTTGATTTGTAAAACTCTGATTTTGGACTTATGCAGATTGACAAATTACAGATCGAGGCTGTTTTTAATTTCTTTTCCTCGTGTCATTTCATGCAGCTGTAACTGCTTTTTTTGCAAGGAGAAAAATAGGAATATAGCTTTATGGAATATTATACCTTGCTGATTACAAAGGCATGATTGCTCTAGTTAATCATCCTTGAATTGAAAGCAGTTGTGCATCAGAAGACAGTCTCATGTTCCCCCGAAATACTTTCTGCCCAAAAGGAATTCACGACTCGAGAGTGAAAATTTAAACTGCTATTGAGCCACGAGAGCGACGTTTTAGAGAGGACTGAACACTCCAACATTAGTTTTTTGCCTCTCTCGTCCCCTTTTGTATCATTTGGTGTAAAGAAACACAAATGAGCTGAGGACTGTTAGGGTGCGGGATTGTGAAATGCCGAACGTCACACCCGTTTAAACCCTTGCGCCTGGCTGTGGGTTTTCATTGTTGGATTTTCTTTCTGAGGTCATTCAAAGTGTTCTGCTGCATTTCACAATGTGCTCTGGATGTCGAGTCCCAACCGGCATGCAAAGAGACCTGTTCCAATGATGTGTGCTAACCGCTGCGAGGCGTCCGTCCGCAGGTCCATTACATCTTGCAGGAGGTGGTGATGGGAGGCATGGTGCTGGAGACCAACATGAATGAGATCGTAGCCCAGGTGGAACTGCAGAACCGCATGGAGAAGTCCGAGGTCAGTCCGTCACCCACGTTAAAGGACCATGCCAGTGTCATGACATTAAACATCACCGTCATTATTAGCCTGGTAGCAGACCTCTGAATCGCCGTCCACATCTCGGATGTGTCCAGCGATCCAAAGAGGTCTGATGTTGCTGTTGATGTTGTTGAAACAACTGACCAATCAGGCCTAGTAGCTAGGAATGTGGACATCAGCTTCCCACAGCTAGCTAGCAAGCTACATTCATGAAAAATACAGACAAGCATTAATGAGACTGATCCAGCTTACAGAAATAACAAATGTTTAAAGGAGTACTCCACCTTTTCAATTGTAGTCTTCAGCCCCAACCAAAGCGGACTCAAGTGACATCACTTGAGGCTATTTGTCAGACTTTGTGAAGCTTAAGACAGATATGCAGCAGTATTCCCCAAGACCTGGAAACAGACGTTGGTGTGTAAAATCAACACATTTCTTTGATCGTTGGGAAAACTGTTACGCTAACTTTCCTTTTATCGACCGCTACAACCAGGAGAGGGTTAGCTTAGCTTAGCATAAAGACCGGGCTTAACAGCCTGCGGGACTCCGTCCATAACAGATAACAAGATAACAGAATCTGCTTACCAGCACTTCGACAGCTCCCTAATGTACACGTATCACAATAGTTAAATCTGTACAAAAACTGAAGTGGGTCTGGACTACCGTAATTCTTGGCAAGAAAGCGAATAAGCATATTTCCGAAATGTGGAACTGTTCCTTTAAGGTTGCATTTCAGTCTCACATCTGTGAATTTGCTTGTAAGTACTGACAAGGAAACATTTCCATAACGGTTCCTCAACCACATCATGAACAGTGTTGGCGACATGATCTCTCAGGCATACTTTAAATATGTTAAGTATGTTCAATATGTTGTAAGTAGACTAAAAGATGCAAAAAATATTCGTCCAGTATGGTTATTTCTTCCTACTTTCATAAAATGCTGACAGTAGTCATACAGGAGTTTTTTTGCCATAGAAAAAACAAACATTTGCCAACAATTCTAAAGATGCTGTAATCACCCAGATTCCGCTCCACTTTCCCATGTCTTGTTTCGGCAGGGAGGTCTGTCGGCGGCCCCCGCTCGCGCCGTCTCTGCCGTGAAGAACATGAACCTGCCCGAGATTCCCCGCAACATCAACATCGGAGACATCAATATCAAAGTGCCGAGCCTCTCCCCGTTCTGAACGGCCATCCCCGCTGAGCTCCGCAGGGCTGATGTACTACTGATGCAGCTCCCCTCCACCCAGTTCTGTTGTTACCAGAGAGAAAAATGTGTACATGTGTATCATGGGACCACAGCAGCTTATTCTCTCCCCTTATTCCTATCTTTTCACATGAACTGGCGACGAGCAGTGGATTCCTTTCGAGTTCTGCTGTACACAAGTTACAGATTAAAGCCTGTTGACGGATTTGCACAATAATGTAAAGTTTGATTCTATAAAGCATCAAGGGGAATTTTAATATGTACGTATTTCCTGCTTTTCTCTCTGTCTATGTGTTATTTTTTATTTCTCCAGTTGATTTCCTACTCCCGCCAAAAGAAAGACTGCGTTGGCCCGGTGCCTATTTTCTTGCACAACTCGTCCAAATGTCTGACATTCATCAGCGGTCGTAGCGCTCGGGGATCGAAAATGTTCCCCTCTGTCTGGATCGAGCTTTGTTGGACTCACCGTAATAAGATCTTTTTTTGGCTTCAGTGTTGGCTTATAATTACTCAAACACATCTTTATCTCCTGTGTGTGTGTGTGTGTGTTCATACGGACTGGGATTAGACTCCTCCGCTTGGCTCTTGTCACAACTTGTTTTCCTTTCTCTGTAATATATTGTGTTTCCGACGTCCTCGTAAATTGCAAAAGACATTATGGCTCTCCAGGGTGCAGATTGTGCTCAGTGCGGCAAATGTAAATGCTGTCTAGTTCTAGCCAAGTTCCAATGTGCTGCAATAGGATCTTGCCAACATCTGTTCAGAGAGGCAACAGGCTAACTTTTCCCCGTTGTGGATTGTTAAGTGTTTGTATAACGTGTGTTTGTATCTTTGTCGGCTGGTAATTTTGTGATCACGTCCATGCCTCTGATAAAGTTTCACTGTTACGTCCTGTCAAAGACATTTCTCGCCGTTGTAAATTAAATAAATGAAAATACATTCCCCCATGGCTGTGCTTTGCTCATTCAACGTGGAGTTTTTTTATGCTCGTCAGCAGGTATGCTGAGTCACCGGGCTGTGGTCAACCAGCCTCCCTGGTCAGAATACTCGATACCTCTGAGGATCTGATTTCTTTCTGCTCAACCACAATGTCTTGTTGATACAGCCGCATTCTTTCAGTCCCCCCCACCCTCTCACTAATTTAGGGATTTTTTGGGGGGCTGGGGGGGGGTTTGAATTGAGGGAGCTGTTCCCTCCCTACATCCCCAGGAAAAACCTGTGGTCAGCTCTCACCACCTCCCACATCCACCCTCACAGATGCAGGCTGCGAGTGTTTCACATCATCCCCGGGATCATTCCAGCTCCACTTCTGCGTCTCGTGCAGACTTAAACCAGAGCTCGCGGTGGACTTCCAGCTACACAAGGTTTGGTATGTACTGTTCTCCCACATGTTATTTCAAACGTGCTGCATGCTAAGTTTACTCCTTAAGTTGTGTCTGATACTACCAGCCGGCGTCTTAGCTTTCCAGCCTTTGGCATCTGGTGCATTGTTGCGCAGAAGATAGTTTCTCAGAATTGGTCTGCAACAAAATGATTCATCCCTGACTGTTCACAAATGGTGCATGAATTCAGTGTAGGCAGAATACATCCGCTGGGAAATGCTGTTTATGAAAACGAAGATGATCACTGACCATCAGTTTCAGTTCAAATGCAACATATACCAAGGCTGGTGACCACTTTTTCAGTAGTATGCAAACAGTAAATACAGAAATGATAGTATATTTGAAGTCCCAGTTTGACTTATTGGCTCTGCTGTGGATTAATTGATTGCCAACATCCAGCGTGGGCTGTACAGGAAGTAAACTCTGCAGCTGGCTGAAGTTTGTCAGAACAGTGTGGAGCGGAGACCGCACAGAGCTGATAGTGTGGGTCACAGGTTCATGTGCAGGTAGAGCGATAATGCAAAAGCGTGCATGGCCACTAAAAGGTATTTTACCGTCACATTCTTGAGATAAGACGAAAAGGGAATCTGGTAGAAAGGGCAAAGTGTGAGGGAAGACAGAAAACCATGCAAACAAAATAAGTGCGAGTCATGCTGGTGATTTATTTCTCCATATGAACCAGATTAAGTTTTACAGTGGAAGGCAGGTTAAGTCCTTCCCAGATGTCTTGACGAATTAACAGTCCACATGCCAAAAGCAGAATATGTCTGCCATTACTAACAAAGGAGCCATTGTGCAGGTTTTGACCAATATGAATACACAGCACTTGTAGGGAGCCAAAGAGGAGAGTCTGTTAAAATCACTTCGCTCTTTTGTTGTCATGTTTTACTCCATTAAGTGATTTTGTGCGTCCAAGATAAACATTTTCCGCTCACAAGATTAACCCGCTCTCTATCGGCTCGTTAACCCCCTGCTATCGACATGGACTGATTGTGCTTCACCTTGAAAAACAATGACATACTTTTTTACTTTTAGCACAGACTGCACCTGGAAGAGAATAGTTGTGGTCTGTTAAGATTTAATATTGTATATCTGCAATGATTTGCATTTCACAACAAGCCCAACCTTACCCGTTATTACCCGATTTTCTAATAAAAATGTAACACATTTTGTTATTTCTCACACATTTTCAAACAGACGATGACTGATTTAAGGTAAATAGCATTAACTACATATTTGGTAAAAATGTAGTTGAGAAGACTTTAATTTGTTTGCTGTCTGTAGTCCAAACAACATATAAATATGCAGTAACTACAAAAAAGCGCTGAAAACTAAGCCAAAACACAACAACTACATAGCCTAGCCTAAGCACATGCTAGCTTGTGTGATAGATTAGCATTAGCTAAAACTAAAGCTAGATTTGTTTATTTTTTTTAATTTTTTTTCACCTGGTTTGTGTGAATGACTAATATAGATTTTCAAGAGACAGACATAGTATTTAAATTCAGTTTGTTAGCCCCCATAACAAAATGAGGCAGTGACTAAATCCAATCCTGATGGAGAAAAGCAGCAGCTAAACTCCTGCTAAAGCTAACTAGCAGGTCTCCGTAGGATAACTACTATCTTGGCTTTCAGCTCATATGTTGTGGTGAAGCACTTACGTACTAAATTGCTAATTAATGAATGATATTGATTTCAATATGTATACATGTTAATAATAATGAGGCAGACATACATCCTAAAATAATCAGCCAAAAAAAAGGCATAAATGAATGGCACTACAAGCTTTCTATTGGTTTCACAATTTGCTGTAGCCTGAAAATTTCAAACCCCCTTTTTCTCAACTTCACTGCTTATGTAGCTACAGCACTCTGCCTTTGTACCGGAGATGTTTTTATCTTTCAGACGCTGCATGGTGGAAGCCGAATGGCTGAGGGCATGTTTCATATTATAGAGAGGTCCTAGAATCTCTGTGTGGTCTTGGTCTGCAGAGTTTAGTCAGATCCATAATTTCCAGATGCTCTGTAGGCTACATGCTGGGAGATGAGTTTCAAGAGTGGCTGTAGAATATTTTTATTTTGTTTTCTTCCTTTGGTGCCTGAAGGATTTATTGATCTTTAGATAGCCCTGATAAAGTGAATCCAAATTTTGTTATTTACTCAATTATTGCTGCCCGATAGCAATAGGCTGAAATACCAAAACAGGTTAGAATTTATAGGAATTAAATTAAAGTTTTGTACATTTTTCCTCAAGAAATGTCTGTTACCATCATAATAATCAAATGGAGAATTATCGGTCTGTGAATGAAGCCTAAAACAGATTCAAGGTTGTTGTGGACTTGAGTCTTCAGTCAGCCGAGGTAAACTTGTTTCCAAATATAGATTCATGTAACAAAATAAATCTTATCTTTAGCTGTAGCCTCTCTCTATCATAAATATCTTATATATCTATTACAACACACAATGGGTTGTAGATTCACCATCTATTTAAATATTCTTAATCTCAAATAGGTAATCTTAATCCAGTTGTTATGAAAGTGGCTCAGTTGTCGTCACGTGAAGTGTATGCAACTTGAGTCAAAGTCCAAAGTCAAGAATGATCATGGATCAAAGATTGAATAGATATTTCTGTACAATAAAGCATGTTCTTATCAAACCTTCTCTTTATGGAATATCCTAAAATAAAAAACACAGTTATGACGGATGAAATACTAGTGAGGAGAAAATGTATTTCATTGTCCAAGCTGACATGTGCTGGCATCGCTGTGGTTACTGACACCTCTGGGTGTTTCTCGTGTTCTCCCACACGGTGATAACATGAAGATGTTCCAGAGGAAACACCTGTGTGCACATGCAATCAGATAGGAAGGAAAGGGGGGATGTTATACTAGGGGGAAAAATGCATCAAATGATTTATCAAATGATAAAAGGAACAAATTGTGATTTGAGTTTTCCTCTTCCCACAGCTGATCCCAGTGCAGTGACTGATAATTTAAAGGGATTTTGACCACTTATCGATTGTGAGACCGTGTTGAGCCTTTATGGTCTGCAGTTTATGAGTTGGGACTACATATAAAAGGCCAGGCTGCTGCTAACATCGAAGCATGTCAAGGATAGATGTCAGTTGTCTTATCGATAAGCAACATTTACAGCTGTTTTATGATGTCACGGTTTGATCTTTGTTCTAATGAAATTGTTCATGGCTGTAGAGAAGTGATACGGTCGATTTCTCTCCTAGTCATTCTTAGTTGTGAAATGATCCATGACTATTTTCCGCCCTGCTGGTTGTTTTAACCACAATAAATGACACACACGGAAAAGTTGATGACAAAGTCAAATGGAAAATACAATGAGCGGAAATGTGTTACAATATACACATTTATCACAGATAGCAATCAAGGAGGTACGCAGCGTGGGGGTATAACACATGGCCACTATGTCATAATATCTTTATTAATATTTACAAAAAAGGCTGCTTGCTGGAAACCAGTATAATTACAGTGTAGAGGTAAACACTCATCCTTCAGCACAGGTTAAAAGCATAGGCTTTTTTCCACAAAATATTTACAAGCCAGATTACATTAATACAAGAACTCATAAAAGAGATGACTGCAGTGTAAACAAGCAGACAAACACAGGGTTTATTCAGTATTATTGAACAATGTGATGCTTTTTTTAATCCAACGCCACCCGTCTACTCCTCCGCTTCCCCAACTGACCACTTTTCCATAAACTTTGCGGCAACAGATTGACTTTGCGTTGCACGTCATTATACGAGTTCTGAGTGTTCTCTGGAGTGCCATGCAAAAGTATCAAAAAGCAGTTTTTCTGGTGGCAGACATTGTAAAACCCTGTTTTAGGACTAGTTGAGGATGCTGGTAATGTGTGTTTATTATAATTACTGAAGATGAATGTCTAAAATAAGATTATGACACTCTACTTGTAGCATAACAATGAAACTACAACGCCAACACTGATCGTGCACCATTTCTAAAAGCTGCTGGGTAGCAGACTGAATGACCGAGGTCTTCCGATCTTTCCATTTCTCCTCAGGTCTTATGAAATTACCTTTTTTGCCATGTTAATAGCTCAGCCATTAACTGAGGAGGGAAGAGACCTGCTGTGCTGGACAAACACAGACTGAGACTCCTCAGAGTTCCTCTCCGCCCTCCTGAGTCGGACATGGGGAAAGTCTACTATGTCAGTAAAAATGTGGGCCTTGGGATGCTCGCGCTGGCGGCCACTGCTCTGGCTACGATTATAGCTCTGTCCATCGCCTACGACAAGGAACGGGCCAAGAATCGAGGCAAGCCCGGAGACGGAGACTCAGACAGCACCAGCGTGCCCACGCCCTTCACCACCCCCTTCAGCCCGAAGGAGCCCTGGGACCACTACAGACTCCCAGACTCCCTTGTTCCTGTCTCCTACAATGTCACCCTGTGGCCCCGACTGAAGCCCGAAGCGGACGGCATGTACGTCTTCACCGGACAGTCAGCGGTGGTCGTCAGATGTGTGAAGGAAACGGACCTCATCATCGTCCACTCCAACAAGCTGAACCTCACCCACTTCTATGGGCACCATGCTGTGTTTACTGGCCTGGGTGAGGCCACCGCGCCCGCTATACGGATGTCTTGGCTTGTCGTGAAGACGGAGTATCTGGTGCTTCAGCTACAGAGCAGACTAGCTGTCGGAACGTCATATGTGCTTTACACTGAATTTCAGGGGGAGCTGGCGGATGACCTGCAAGGGTTCTACAGGAGTGAATACACCGAGGACGGTGTGAGGAAGTAAGCAATGGCATAGCATAGCATATTGGTGCACCATCATTGTTCTCTCAAAGGGACAGTTCACCCCAGGTATTTTTCCTTTTACCTGTAGTGCTATTCATCAATCTAAGTTGTTTTGGATGGAGTTGCCTAGTGTTGGGAGATATTCGCCGTGGAGATGTCTGCCTTCTCTCGGCTATAATGGGACTATACGGCAGTCGGCTTGTGGTGCCCAAAGCGCCAAAGACCTATCTTCTTGTGCAGCCATAACACAATGCAGGAGGAAGCGTGCATCTACTTATGGTTGAGTGGATCGTGACAGTGCGAGATGTAAAGATTAATGGTATCCAGTTCGGTAAAAAGAAAAAAGTTCCTGCGTGAAAGTGCAACAAGAATCATGTGGATTATCCTGAGTAACCGGGTCATGACTTCTGAAAAGAGACATTGCTGTTGAGTTTTTCACATGTATTTTTTTACCACAGGCTGAGTGCCAAATAGTCCCATTATATTTTGAGGCGAGGCGAACATGTCTACGGCCGATATCTCCAAAACTAAGCAACTCACACTAAAACAATCCGGATTGATAAATAGCACTACAGGTATGTGGGAAAATGTTTATATCTGATTTTGGGGTCCCTTTAACAGTAGCACCTAATTGCCATGGCATGGTATTCTGCCTCGTTGCTGTCTATTTTGTGTTAATGCATCATTGGAACATTTTGCAGAGTTGTCGCTACCTCGCAGATGCAAGCCACGTATGCCAGGAAAGCCTTCCCCTGCTTCGACGAGCCCGCCATGAAAGCCGTCTTCAACGTCACCATCATCCACGACCAAGACACCGTGGCTCTGTCTAACGGCATGGAAATTGGTTGGTTTCAGAAACACAGAAACTCTGTCCTTTCTAATTTTTGTTCTGTCACAAATCTCCATAGAATCTGGGTCAGTGCAAAAGCGAAATTGTATGAAATTCACATAAAAATAGAAAAACATATTGAAAACACAATCGCAGTACAACACGAATGGTGCTTGGTAGAATATATATGAGATGTTTGTGATAAAAGTTACTTTCAGAGCAGAGTGTGTTATGTGTGAGACAGTGAATAATTAATAACTTTGACATGTTCAGCAACTAGAGGCTGTTAATGCTTACAGAGTGTCAGAGTCTAACTCTTCCCCTCCCCGAACAGGCACTAAAGACTCTGTCATTGACGCCGTGCCTGTCAGAGTGACTACATTTGAGCCCACAGAGAGAATGTCCACATATCTGCTGGCGTTTATTGTCAGTGACTTTGTTAACATTAAGTCAACCCAAAACAACGATTTGCTGGTAAGGCATTTTTGTTCCCTTTATCTTTTTACATTACCAGTGTGGTCAGCAAACAAATTAATTTGGATCATAGACCAAACGCAGTACAAACAACCAGTGTTAATGAGGGTCAGAGGTCACACCATCTGGATTCTATTCCTCTGATAGAAAAGAGAAAGGATTCCTGTTTTATTCGTTTTTACGGACTCAAAGCTGCCTCATTCTTTTCAGATCCGAATCTGGGCTCGAAGAAAAGCCATAGATTGCAGACAGGGTGACTATGCTCTCAACATCACAGGGGCGATTCTTCAGTTCTATGAGCACTACTACAACGCAACATATCCGCTCTCCAAGTCAGGTAGGTCAACTATGCATTGACATGCGGGGGCAAACATTTTCCTTTGAAGATAGAAACATGAGTTTCATTTACTTTATCCCACTTAGTCCCAGCATTCTTTCAATTCAACAAATATTATCCTGCTTTAGAGCCCTGTCACACTATTGCGTATGAGAAAAATGTATGAGTTGCGTATGCAAATTCCCCAAAAAACTTTCATACGCACAAAAAACCCTTGAAAATACAGAATGTTTCGTATAATTACCGTATTGAACCTATGAGAAGCGTATGCGTAGCGTATGGACAGCGAATGGCCAGCGTAAGACCAGCATATGGGCAGCGTATGACCAGCGTACGAACTGCGCATGCGTGTTGGAGAAGAGCTACCTCCATCCTCTCTCGTTGTAGGTCCACGAAGAACTGAAGAAGAGCTCGAAATGGGAGTATATATATACACTTTCTCAAAACGCTGGCAGTACGCTGGCCATACGTCAATCAAACGCTAGTTTTAAGTTAAATACGTTACTCATTCGTCAGGCATACGCCAAGATGTCTTTATACGTTGCAGATACGTCAGACATACGTTAGAGGTACGTGACTCATGCGCTATCAATATGCTAGCTGTACGGTACACCTTCATGCCAGCGTATGTCAGCGTATGACCGGCGTGTGTCGGCGTATGACCAGCGTACTCCACCTATGAGTAACGTACCTCTGAAGTAACTCTTGCGTATTCAGCGTATGCTTAGCGTATAAACCAGGGGTGTCAAACTCATTTTCACTTTGGGCCACATCAGCATCATGGTTGCCCTCAAAGGGCCGGTTGTAAATGTAAGACTGTGTAAATGTAACTACTCCCTAACATATTGGTAAATAACTGTCTCTACATTTGATACGCCCTTCGAAGATATGCCCAAGGTAACCAATTGTTTCAGTTCACCCAAAACCAAAACGTTTCCTGGAACCTAACGAGGTATGACGTAATGGATAAATAACTGAATGACTAACATGAAATTAGGTTTAAGTGGCGGATCACGTAGCGCGACCGTCTTTGGAATTATTACTATTTTGCTCAATAGAGTTCGAATCCAGGTTGTTGCGATCTTTCCATAAATATATTTTCTTCAATGTATTTCTTCATACGTGGCTGTGATGTAGTGCTCACTTATACAATCGGAATCCGCGCCATGGATATGAGATGTGGATTATAGATCTCCAGCAATATGTTTGTGAATGTTTGACGAATCTGGCGTCAGGGGCAGAAAACAGCTGCTGCGCACGGAAGGGAAACCAGTAGGTTTGAAAACCAGTAGGGACGCAACACCAGTCCCGCTAGCAACACTTCACATCTCCGAAATCGTCGGAGCAGATTTTTAAATCGGCTGAATCTTGACAAACCGACCACAGATTTCAACATGCTTCAACAACTAACTTCTCGCCTAAAAACATCCTAAAATTACTTTCTGTGACTTAACAACAGTAGTATTTCGAAAGTTTCAACTTCCAGTTGTGTGAGATCTCCTCCGCCATTGTTTCCTGTTGCTGGTGCAAAATGCATTCTGGGATATTTGGCTGTCTCAAGTACAGACAAGTCACCTCTGATGCATCCCCGGTGAAATGGGCAGAGCGAGCCACATCCGGGCATTTGGACCGTGCTTGGCTCGATGTGAACTTTGAATTGGAACAGTACTTGGGCTGAGACTGATGACGTTTCACAAGTCCACGAGTTTACAAGTACAGAGAAGTACGCATATTGAGAAAGGCCCAATCACTTGTTGGAAAGCCTCTTTATGGGCTGTTGCCTCTCCTGTCCACCTGTTGTGATAGTTTTAATGTCGGCACACAGACAACATGCTATCTCATAATTTCGACTTTCTATCTCATAATTTCGACCATGGGGATATTTTTATTTTCAAGTCTAACTTTAAATTTTTGTAAAAAAAAAATGTTTTGGCGGATTCGCGGGCCACATAAAATGACGTGGCGGGCCGGATCCGGCCCCCGGGCCGTATGTTTGACACCCCTGGTATAAACCATACGTCCGCACACGCACAACATTTTTAAGCATGCTTAAAAAAACTTTTTTTCCTCGCCGTATGCCAGCGTATGCCACCGTATGCGACCGTGCTTGAAACGTATACCAGCGTATGAGTGGTATTATTCATACGCTCGCATACACTAGTACGATACGCAATAGTGTGACAGGGCCATTAAGTTGAAACCACAGCAGTGCTTTGAAGTAAAGCATGCCAACATGTTCTAAATGGCAATGCTAACATGCTAATGTTTAGTATGTTTCATGTTCACCATCTGAAGGTATTTGGTCATTAACCAAAGTGGAAATTTGACCTAATGATGGAGCCATATAGAAAATTAAAGGACTGCAAAAGTCATCACGATTCATCCTGAGGGGAACGTAAATATCATGACAAGTTTCATGACAATCCATCCAACAGTTTTCCCTCACAACCACAAATGTCAACCTCATGGTGGCAAGTAGAGGAAAACTCAGAGGATGACCAAAGTCATTAGGATTCATCCTCTGTGGGCCACGAATATCTTTACAAAATGTTTTCCTGAATATGCTCTATTGTCTCTGCTCAAGCTCATTTAAAAACCTTGGTTGTCAGCAGACATACAGTATACTTAGACGATAGAGGATGACTCGAGGTAAATAGGTCCCTCAGGGTTAAATTTATTAATTCAAGTGCATTTCAACCTTACTTTTCTTCAATTATTTCTTCAATTTTGTTGTTAACCAACTTCTTTTATCAAATACACCATGTGGATGGTAAACAACCAAACAACTGATATTCTATTGGATCGAACACTAATAGTGGGATCAAATAAATGCCAAATTTAGCCTCCTTGGAAAATGTCCTGAAGGTGTCTGAATTGCAAGGTAACATTAAAATGCTGAAGAATTCTCAGATTTTTGATGCATTTCTTATCATCCCCAGATCAGATCGCTCTGCCTGACTTCAATGCTGGGGCAATGGAGAACTGGGGTCTGGTCACATACAGGGAGACGGCCCTGCTCTTTGACCCCATCATGTCCTCAACTGGAAACAAAGAGAGAATTACAACTGTCATCTCCCACGAACTCGCACACATGGTAGGCCATAATATTCCTGACAAATTGCTACCATTGCATCAGATTCGGTTTAATTAATCCGATGAGAAATAAATATAATATTTTACAGTAAGTTGAAATAGGAGTTTATGATCAGGACACTCGTTTGGTGCAAACTCAATCTCAGCTCCACTCTAGTAATGATGTAAACATACACTTGGCCAAAGTACTCAACCTCCCTTTACAAAGGCAGATGACAGATATTCACCCCCTGCTCCCTTTTAGATCCATTGAAAGCCTGTCATCATAAGTAATGTGAAACTCTGTGGTTGGGTATTTTATATTTCTTGGAGTTGAACTTTAGTGGTAATGTTGGCCAAAATCTTAAGTCACAGTCAAACAGCAACAGTTTTCATGGTTCCCTGAAGCTAAACTGAGGCATGACTTTGGTCGAACTCTTTATCTCTTTACTCATCATGCGTTGTGTTTTTTTAATACTTTTTTTTAAGTGGTTTGGCAACCTGGTGACTCTGCAGTGGTGGAATGACCTGTGGTTGAACGAGGGCTTCGCGTCATATGTGGAGTACCTCGGAGCCGACTACGCTGAGCCCACCTGGAGCATTGTAAGAGCCAGGCTTGTACCTTCAAAAGACAGCGGGCCTTGTCAATTGTATTTCGCGGATCAATGTGGTCCCACAGGTACGGTTGGGTCGGAAAGCCTTTCCTCACTCATCCCTCTGCTTGGCTGCAGAAAGACGAGATCATAATGTCCGACGTGTTCAAGGTGTTTGCTGTGGACGCCCTGGCCTCCTCCCACCCGCTGTCCCGACGAGAAGAGGAGGTCAACACCCCTGCTCAGATCAGTGAGATGTTCAACACCATCTCCTACAGCAAGGTTTGCTTCTCTGACAATATGCCATACCTTATCTGATGTAGGATCGTATACAGACATACAGTTACAATATTACTTCCAAATATTTCCAAAATGGTAATTTATTCGTATTGAGTAAGGAGCATACCCAAAAATGAGGCAATACCTTGTGACATTGGTATAATTTCAAGCCAATTTGTTTTTGTTTTCCCCTATAGGCAGTTTTACCTAATCTATTATCTCTCTCTCTCTTTTAAATGCATTTAGCACAAACACCCAAGAAAACTACAACACCTTTGAATAAAAAAATATTCAGTATGATGAGTCTTTTTTTCCCCTGAATCTATAATTTCCTGAATCAGGAGCCCCGTTGCCTCATTGTGAAAACATCTTGTATTAATATATTGGATTTGATGCAAAATGCTTTGCTGTTATGAGAAGTTCAAACCAGCCAATTTCTGGTGGTTTCTGTGTTCGGTGTTGTCAGGGAGCGGCGGTGCTCAGGATGCTGTCGGAGTTTCTCACTGAGCCTGTGTTTACCAAAGGACTCAGTGTGAGTATTAACTCTGTTAAAGGGCCTCATCACCTAATGACTACTGCCACTGTGATTGTGTGTGTGTGTGTGTGTGTGTGTGTGTGTTTGTGTGTATGTGTGTATGTGTGCACACTAGAAACAGAACCAAACCACATTCATGTTCATTCATTCTGGTGTGTGTGAGTTCACTTTAAATTTGAGTCGCTGTCTCTTCTCAGTCATACCTGAACAAATTCGCCTTCGGCAACACAGTGTACACAGACTTGTGGGACCATCTCCAGCAGGTCGGTACAGTTAAAAACTGAAATTGTCACCTGCCAATGAGTCCCTGGGTGTGTTTCTTCTCAAATTCTTGCGACTCTTTGTTTGTTGTCAGGCAGTTGAAACCACACCAGATATGCATATTCCTCACACCATCCACGACATCATGAACCGTTGGACTCTTCAGATGGGCTTCCCAGTGGTCACTATTGACACCCGGACAGGAAGTATCACCCAGAAACATTTCCTGTTGGATCCAGACTCTGTCGTGGACAGGCCCTCTCAGTTCAAGTAGGAATCAGTTTGACCTTATCCTGCAAGTTCCATGTACTTAACAAAAGGTACAGCAGAGGCTCATGGGAATGTTATTAGCTTTGCAAGTATTTGGTCATAAACTGAAGTATTGGAAATGTTGAATTTTGATGAAAAGAAGACAAAATTTATGAGGACCACCAAAGTTATTGCAATACATCATGAGGGTGACATAAATGTATGTACCTAATTTCATGGCAATCTATCAAATGGTTGTTGAAACATTCCACCCAAATACACAAATGTGAACCATGTGGTGGTGTTGGTACTGGATGAAAAAAGCTCAGGCATTACCAAAGTCAACAGGATTAATTCTCTGGGGACCATGAATATCTGTGCCATATTTCAAAGTAATCCATCCAATAGTCTAACAGAAAGACCGACCAATAGCCTGACATTCAATTAAATAAAATTTATTTTGTATAGCCCAAAATCACAAATTTGCCTCAGAGGGCTTTACAATTGTACACAACATCCTCTGTCCCAGGGCCAGGACATTGTCATCCCTAGAGCCATGGCACTAGCATGGCTTGGAACCATCATTGTTCCACTTTGTCACTCATCATCTTTATCTGTGTCGGTCCAGTTACATGTGGTTTGTCCCGATCAAATGGATGAAGACAGGTGTGGAGCAGCAACAGTACTGGCTTCTTCAAGAGACAGGTACTCTCATAGTAACACCCATTGCTTTTCTATATTAGATCTGAATACTACAGAAGAAAAGTTTTCCTACCAGAAAAGTGGACTCGACCAATCTCTGGTCATGGCGTTAACTGAATATTTTGCACATCTTTCTTTAATATTTCCCATCAGACACCCACTCTCTGATGAGAGTTTCAGGAGAGGACTGGGTGCTGGCCAACACCAATGTAGTTGGGTACTTTAGGGTGAACTATGATCTTGACAACTGGGATCGTCTCCTTTCCCTGCTCAACACCAACCATCAGGTGAGTCACATGTCCGTTCACAGAACTTTTTCATCCTATGCAGTGACAAGTTTTTGTTTGTGCTGTATTTCCACTTTTAGATTCATACAAAAAGAGAGGGCGTGGCTTGTTGCAGCGGTAGCGGCTATTCTGTTTGATTCGGGGTTGTTTGTCTGTGTATGTGAATTTGAACATGTACTTGTTTGTCTATGTTTTTTCTTTCAGGCCTTATCAATCATCAACAGAGCACAGATAATAGACGATGCGTTCAACCTTGCAAGGTAAAGAAAAATAACTATTTTAAGTATTAAATCCTTTACACATTGGATGTCTGCAAATAATGTGTTTCCTTTGTGTAGAGCCAAAATAATCAATACAACATTGGCCCTGACAACGACCAAATACCTGTCCAAGGAAAGAGACTACATCCCCTGGGAGTCAGCTCTGAGAAACCTCAACTACTACATCCTCATGTTCGACCGCACTGAGGTCTACGGAGCTTTACAGGTCGATACTGCTTTACTATGAATACTAATGCTATGTTCACACTCAAAGTGACAAAAGCAACAGAACGGCCAAGCGTGGCCAGCTACATTGTCGCCAAGACGTTGTGTCGTTAAATAGCACCTGGCCAACGGCATTTTTATGCCTCAACACTGGAACTTTTATTTCTTCCGTTTGTCCGTCCGTCCATACATCTGGTGCACGCGATATCTCAGGAATACCTCAAGGGAATTTCTTCAAATTTGGCATAACCATTCAACTGTACTCAAGGATGAACTTATTAGAATTTGGTGGTCAAAGGTCACTGTGACCTCACAAAACCTATTTTTAGCCATAACTCTAGAATGTATATGCTAATTATGACAATTTCACGCAAATGTAATTGAATACAATGATGAATTGATGACATTTTGGACAGACATTGATGTAAACTGCAACTTTGATTTGTAGCATGCCATGCTTGTCATACAGCGACAAGTGTTAGGCGGCAGTATGTAGCTTCATGTCTCTGGCTTCCATTGAAATGGCCTTGTTGCCTGCTGCTGTGTCCCTCCTAGTGTGAACATAGTATAACAGGAGAAATGGATAAAGGGAAAGTGTAAAACAACTGGACATAAAAACTACTGCTGATATATATATTTGTATTTTAGCCATACCTCAAGAAACAAATCCAACCACTTTTTGAGCACTTCAAGACGATTACAGCTAACTGGACCAAAGTACCTACAGGACACACTGACCAGTAAGAATTTGTGCACTAGAGGATGTATTCTTTATAGCAAAAAGCAGGTGACTTACTATTTGGTGACGTGATTCAATTCAATACAATATTTCATTTAGATTGTTACATTTTCTATATCTCTCACACTTATTGGGTATTATCATGCTATATTGCAGTTTCTCGCATTTTCTCAAACACCCCCCTTCTCAGGTATAATCAGATCAATGCTATTGGAATAGCTTGCAGTATGGGTGTGCAGGGTTGCAGCGAGCTGATCAAAAGCTGGTACAGACAGTGGATGGAAAATCCACATCACAACCCGTGAGTACAGAGCAGTTGAAGGCTGTGGTTTTGTGTTTCAAGATTTCCTATTCCCACAACTTGACTGGTTGTGCAGGCCGTGTTAATTCGCCAGAAAGCCAAAAGACAGCCAATGAAATGACTGTACAAACATTAACTGTAGCTAGCTAGCTAGCAGTGTTCCGTTACACACCGGCTGCATGTGTGGGGAGAGAGTCTATGTGTTTGGTATTCATTTTCTACTCTATTGTGTGTTTACTTTGATGTTGACCAGGATCCATCCCAACTTGAAAAGCACGGTTTACTGCAATGCCATAGCCTTCGGCGGTGTGGAGGAGTGGGACTTTGCCTGGAGAATGTTCAAGAACGCCACTCTTGCATCCGAAGCTTCCAGGCTCAGGTTGGCCATGGCCTGCACCAAAGCCCCTTGGCTGTTGAACAGGTATGTGCGACATCCAAATTTGTGGGAGTATTCACCTTTAAGGAGTTTGCGAATGAGACAATCATCTATCCACACAATGCACAATGCTATAAAAATTAAATTTTTATATTTATTTTCTGTACTCTCAAAGACAGACTTGGGTAATTAATAAGAATTAAATTAAATTCATACGTTGGATTCTTGTACATTGATCTATAATTTTGTTCTACCATTTGACAAAAGTTTAACCTAGAGATTTCCTGTAGCATGTGAGACTGTAGGATGTGCGGATGTAACTTTTGCTGAACAGCATCCACTTTGAGCACAAGTAACAATGACAGGACAATGACGCATAAAAAAACACTAAATTGTTTTTTTTTGTAACATCCTTAAATGGCATAGGAAAAAAAGAGTCACAGTCAGCAAACTGACTCAGTAATGTCGGTTTCACAGCAATATTTATTTAATTTTTTCTTAGCGTTGGCTAACGTTAGCCACCATAAGCTAACGTCAAATAAGACCAAGAAAGACTGTCACAGCAAAACACCTAAGTTTATTAATGAAAACAGTTGTGTTTTATTGCTCCTTTTTTCATTTGTAAGAGGGTGATTGTGCCATTAGGCTGTCTCACTTTTAGCATATTTTTGTCTATTTACTCTAATTCGACCACTGGCTTTTGCCTTGTGCTAATTTGCTGTGAACTTACGTAGCAATAGCTAGCAATATACACACCGTGTGTGTTTGTGTCATAGCTGAGACTTAAGCTAATTTCAGAACTCACCAGTAATTATATTTTCTACTGGGAAAGTCCACCTTCACCTTAATTCGTGCCACAGAGAGCGAATATTCGCTTTGCATTCTGTCTGAAAACACCTTTAAAGCACAATTGACTACTCTTTTAAGTAGGTAACCCTAACACTATGGTAACAACCGTACCACCCATTTTGTATGCTCCCAGATTTATTCAATTGCTGTGTCTTAATTTACGGATACTTCCGTTAGCACACCTTCATGTAGTACACCGAGCACACTATGTACTGTACTTACTTGCGTTGTGTGTGAATTTCAACAAGCTAGTGTTGTCTCAGATGGCACATGGCTGATATGCACTTACCAGAAGCTTGGTAGATCAAGCGGTGATAGTCAGCCACGGACATCACGCCGTATCGGCAGTGAATCAATTCAGACCCGACGATGGCTTCTATTCGACTTCAATAAAATGGTGAAAAAGAACCAACATGTATAACTTACATTTTTTTTATTTGGTGTTCACTGTTTCATTAACAACCGCTGCAGCTTCGTCACCCGTCATTTACAAGTTAGAAATTGTTGAATGGTTGGTGGTTGGTGGTTGGTGGTCCCTCCTCTTTTGCTACATGGCAAAGATGGTGACCATTGGCGTCCAGGGTTCCACACTTAACATTTTGACCGTTATGAGTGTCCCATCCAGGTACTCTTAGTGGGCTGCATTTTGCCATACTTGTTAAATGTATTAGAATAGTGTTTTGGCAAAGCTTGCTTTGTAAGAACATGTTTTGGCTGACTCAGGTATCTGGAGTACACCCTAGACCCAACTAAAATCCGCAAGCAAGACGCCACATCTACCATCCAGTACATCGCCCAAAACATTATTGGGATGCCGCTGGCCTGGAACTTTGTCAGAGCAAGATGGAGCTACATTTTCAAGCAGTAAGAGCATACACACAAGCAATAATAACCATATATTAAGTCCTTCTTATGTTTTGAACAGCTTTTGAGCCTTTGAGCCCGGACTTAATTTGCAGTCTTTCCTGTTTACAGGGACATTTATCTGGCGTCAGACAGATGTTCAATGAGGTCAACAGCAGGATATAACCCAATTTCCCTCCGCTGATCTCCATCATTGTATCACTTTACCTTTCAAGTGAATAGCATCTTTCTTTTCTCTATTAGGTATGGACAAGTATCATTTTCCTTCTCTAATCTCATCAATGGAATCACAAAGAGATTTTCTACAGAGATTGAGTTACAGGAGGTAAACCTGACCACACAGTCACAACCACACTGAAGTAAACACAGTATTTCCCTGTATATAGAGCAAAAGAAAGGCAACAGAAATTCAGTTTGTCTTTTGCTTGTTTTTGTTTTTGTCTCTCTCCAGCTGAAGAAATTCAAAGAAGACAACCTGCATGTTGGTTTTGGCTCAGCCACCTTGGCCCTGGAGCAGGCTATAGAGAAGACCACAGCCAACATCAAATGGGTGTCAGAGAACAAAGCCCATGTGCTGAAGTGGTTTAATGACGAGTCCACATGAGAACACTGGGACGCTTAAAATTACACACTATTTTTGTTTGTACTGTCAGGGATACATAATGAAGGACAATCACTATAATCATCTTCTTGGAAACAGTCAACTGACACTCACTGGTCATCCACTTAAGTGCAACGGGTCAGACATATGATGAGCAGTGGGCCACGTGTGTCAAAAGATATCAGTAATGCAGTTGTTACCTCTGGTCTGTGATCGTCAGAGAGAAAACCACAAAGGATTTACTTACAATACATTTATTTTTATTCTCAGATGTATGCCATGCACCCAATGGACCATATTCATGATGGGATCTTAACTTGTAAATTAACCTTTCCTGCAGCTTTTTGTAAAGTCATTAACAAAAAGTCCCTCTCAATGTTAAGTCATTCTCAACACTGGAAGTCTTTACATTGAAAATCCATTTGCCGTTCAGTGGTAGGAGAGAAAGAGCCTGTTTTGATTTTTATTAGGCTTCTTGTTTGTCTTTTTTACTTGATGAATAAATCATAAATCCTTGCACTACATGATGTACTAGTTGTCTGCCAAGTTTATGCAAAGACAAAAAGGCGCAGAAAGACCTGATATCTGTGTCTATTTTTCTTTATACAAAATGGATTCCCTGATCTCTGATGGTCGCTGTTCACAGTCTGTGTTTAACACTGTGATCAAAAACGAAACGATCCACATAAATCAGTTTTCCCTGTCCATAATTATGTGTTTATGACTCCACTCCTTTGGGAATCAGCTCTGCCAGAAATATATCAAAGACTGGAAATGGAATCTTACAGGAAATTCTCATTTAGATATGTTGTGACAGTTCAAGGTGATAACATGAGCTGATAAGCGGTTTTACAGACTCTTTATGGCCTCTATATAGTTGAAAATAATAAAACAGTTAAAGGGGCTCTCTGTCAAAGTTCACAGGGAGTATATATATGTACTGCACAGCCTGTGAAAACAGTTGTGTAATGCCTTCTTTGGCTTTGGAGAAGGTGACATCATGCTCAGGCTTTAGAAATACACATTTTAGACAAGCATTGAGTATAACATTTGTGTGCCCAGCTCCATTTCCCTTCATATCATGCTAATGTGGAGCAGGAGGTCCCCAAAGCTATTTTGCTTTACAGGCAGAAGCTAATCACTCTGAATTGTCAGTCAGAAAAAGCAGATCAAATTGTTCCAAAAATTTACCAAGAATTCTTGTCCCTGCATCGTGTTAGGTAGCTTGGAACTTGGTGCATGCTAAAATCAGTGCAGCAAAGATGAATTTGTAAAAAACAAAAGCGCCTCGGTAATGCTGTAACGCACTGGGTGGTCCAGCGGACGGTCGCAGTAATGTGGTAGATTGTTGTGAATTCAAACAAAGACATTTGATATATTTCAACAAAACCTCTCAGTTATGTTTCAGAAAATCATCATGGTTCGGCTAAAATAAGTGCGTAAACTAAGTAATAATAGAAAACACCTTTGGGACACGAACACTGGTCTCCTGGTTGAAAGTCCTGTGTTCGTTTTGGGGTCTTTATACTACGTCATCACACTCTGAGCATTTTCCCTGAGCGTCTAATAATAACGTAGACAGGTTTACATTGTAGATACGTGAAAGCTCGCTAAAGGGTGCCTTGTTCGTCGGTATCACTAGCCGCGGGGCGTGACAAATGAGAACAGGCTGGACTTTTTAATAAAGTGACCGAGAAATGATGGTATTAGACCTTTACCTCAATATACTATTATACATTGTGTAATATTATTGGACACAATTGTATTCAAGAAATGCATCACCCTGTATTTATCTTCAAGACAAGGCTCAACAAGTTCAAGAGCAGACACAGGAGCCATGACTGTATATTCTGTTTCAGGATTGTGCAATAGCCTGCCGCATGATTTGGAAAGAAAAATCTGGCTCTACTCAGGACGTTTGGGATTTAGCTTGACATAAACAGGTTTTCCTCAGCACAAATTATCAAATGAGTGATCTGGGGCATTTCTTGGAGCAAGTGGACAAGCAGCTGAAGAGAGTGCAGTGTTGCAGACATCGCTGCTTTAAAACTGGACTCCACAATCAACAGGTGAAAATTTGGCTTTAGTCTAAACTACCTAAATGCAAGGTAAGTCCAATTACCAAGGAAATGGTTTCATGTCATTGTATTAGACTGTAAATTTTTTTTTAATGGTGTGTACCACATCTGTGTTAAGAAAAAAGGTGGGGTGTCAGAGGAGCGATTAAATATGATCCAGAACGGCTAATTTTTGGGGAGAATTTGAAGGCTTATCAGAAATGTAAATACCGTGTTTTCTAATGAGACATATTTTACAACTACACTAACCGTGTTTCTATTCACATTTTTTATTAACGGCAAACTTTGCTAACACTTCCTCAATTGGGAAAAAAAGGTTCTGCGCTCGCTTTAAGGGATTTTTGCCTTTGTCGAAAAAGAGTAGATGCACTAAGCGGATAATGGAAATGCCTATGCCAAATACATTCTGACCTAGCGAACATTTAACTCACATGACTGAACAGCTGTGTCCGCTGTCGCCTTCTGGGATATTCCCATTGGGTGCGACAACATGGAATATGGACAAGAAAATAACTATTAAAACTTGCCCAAATGAAAGAAATTCCTGAAGACCTCTCTTCATTTTTCTCTCGTAGACGGTTAGATATGGTTAGATACCCAAGCCGACTAGATATTTTTGCGACAATTCAAAAGTTTGCATCAAAATTGGCTGGAAAACCAAAACATGGGTGACCACACAGCATTATCGTGACTAGGCCCTGACCGAGGTCTGAAGCTGCAGCCTGTTTAGACAAGTTGTCAGTGTCTGTCTCAGTTGACATACGAGTGTGTAATAGTACGTGTCTGACTGTCAGATTCATCATCCTTCCCTTTGCGCAGTTGAATGCTGACGCTTCTGTTTTACTTTCGTTATTGTGCAAGAGTTACATTGCACGATCATCAAAATTATTTGCATATGCATTTTTTTCTTATGTTTGCAGACCATAATCCAAATATCATGATGTTGGGAAAACATTTCTGTGGCAGCTGTGTTGACATAGGGGTTCTTGCACAAAACATGTTCTTTCAATTCAACCGTTGGAATGTCTCCATTCCTTAAAGCCACAACTGTTTGGGTCAACCAAAGCAAACTCTGAGTTTGCACAACGATTAAGGCTAAAGAAAAGTTTATGAAGTTTTGTAAACTCTTCTTTATCCCATTTCATTATGCAACTCTGGCTTCCTCAACATCGGCAGATCTGTATACAGTTGGCATTTGCAAATTGTACACACACACTTACACACACACACACACACACACACACACACACACAGACACAGACACAGACACAGTTCTACTGTATTTCACACGGTTTATAGTAGTGTATAAACAGAGATCATCTTCTAAAGAGGGCCTTTATTCAGAGCCACTATGCTGGTGTAAACACAGAATAGATAGGGCTCTATCTTATCTCATGGACTTTTTACAACTCAATGTTTTGGACATTCAGCTCTTTTCCCCACCCAGGAAATCAACCATTAACTCTGGGCTGAATCTGACAAGGCAGGGCATAAATAGCAATCCCGTTCCTCCATCTGTCTTTACTTTCTCTGGTGAAGACATGGGGAAAGGCCTCTTCATCAGCAAAGCAGTCGCAGTGACCTGTGTGGTCGCAGCCATCGGTGCTGCGGCAACCATCATAGCCCTGTCTGTGGTTTACGCTGAGGAGAAGTCAAAGAATGAAATGACGCCTTCATCCACCGCCAGCCCCAACACCAGCCCTAACACCAGCCCCACCACGCCCTCCACCCCGAAGGAGCCCTGGCAGCGATACAGACTCCCAGACTCCCTCGCTCCCGTCTCCTACAATGTCACTCTGTGGCCCCGGCTGGAGCCCAACGAAGGCGACCTGTACATCTTCACCGGACACTCCACTGTGGTGTTCAGATGTGTGAAGGAGACCGACCTCATCATCATCCACTCCAACAAGCTGAACCTCACCTCCTTCGAGGGCTACCATGCCAAGCTGAGCGGCCTCAACGGAGCGACTGCGCCCGGCCTGAAAGACACCTGGCTGGAGATTCCCACTCAGTACCTGGTGGTTCAGCTCAACAGTCCGCTGCAGGCCGGCAGCACGTACGAGCTCTTCACCGAGTTCCTTGGAGAGCTGGCCGACGACCTGGGAGGATTCTACAGGAGTGAATACACGGAGGATGGGGTGAAAAAGTAGGATGTTCTTTTTAATCTTAATCTGATTATTTAATTGGTTTTCAATATTTTGGTTTAGTTCTGAGAATAAGTGCAATTTTAAACAATGTGTAAATGTTAATATGTAGTAATGTAATTTAAACATGCATTTAAAACAGACATTAACTTTAAGACATAGCATTTTAGGAACTTACTCACTTTCTTTGCCCAGAGTTAGATGTCTGTCCATTAGATAAGAAGCTATGGCCAACAGTCTGTTAGCTTAGCATATAGACTAGAAACAGGGGGAAACGAATAGCCTGACTCCGTACAAATGTAACACAATTCTACCCACACCTCTAGAACTCACATATTAACATATTGTATCTTGCGTGTTCAATCAGTACAAAAACCAAGGTTTCCAGTCTTTTTGCTAAGCTAAGCTAGCTGGCTGCTAGTTGTAGTTTACAGTACTGTACAGACATGAGAGTGGTATCCATCTACTCGTTTAACTTTAGGCAAATGTTTGTATTTCCCAAAATGTCACATATTCCTTTAATTAGATTAGATTAGAGAAGCAGTGTCTAGTCTTTTTAAATGATCTGTTCATGTTATGTTTTAATAAAAATGTATATGGTGGGCTATTAATAACGAGGAACCTTTAGCTCTATTTCTTTACCAGTTCAATGGACAAACTTAGGAGAATAGAAAGTCTATGTGGATGTGGTTGCAATGTCAGTTTGTTGATTTTAGAATAACTTCAGTACAGAATGCAAAAGTATGTTTTACAAAATAAATAAAAAAATTAAATAAAACAATATATACATATATATTATACTTTCTTGAACAAAAACAATATATATTTTGTAGTGTTGTATTTGCAGCCACCATGTGTAAGATTAGAAATATTGTCACTTTGGTTACTCCTAGTGGTTTAATAAAAAAAGACACTTTAGTTACATATCTATATTTAGTTCAAACATCACATTACACACCAAAATCCCTGTCTCACATTACCTTACATAAAAAAAAAAATGCCAGTGATTTGCATGCAGTGAGGTATACAGATTTCAACCCTTTAGCCTGCGTGTCTTATCTTGTCCTGATGCACAGTACAACCCGTTTCCCACGGGTTGCTGAAATGTAACCCGTGGGAAACGGGTTTCCCTCACAAAGGGAGAAGTGAACAAGACTTAGGTTTTGGTGAAAGTGGGTACACCAAAAAAGTAACAACCACATAGTTCCAAAACTAACCAGAACACATTGAACAGGGATTATATCTAAGTGTGAGAGTATCTAAAGTGGAGAGTTCCTTTAACATTTGATGTGGGTGTTAATTATTCCGTTTTCGTATCTGCTATTGTCAGAGTTGTGGCCACAACTCAAATGCAGCCAACGGATGCCAGGAAAGCCTTCCCCTGCTTCGATGAGCCCGCTATGAAAGCAGTCTTCCACATGACCCTCATTCACCCCCACGAGACCGTGGCTCTGTCTAACTCCATGAACTATGGCAAGTTCTTCTCTCAGCATCCAGCGCTACGTTTCACACGTCAACTGTCCATGTGTGATGTGTCCTAAAGTAACCCAAAGCTTTAAGTGTGACGTACTGATACATACACATTTCATTCACAACAACTGCACACATAAAATGTTATGTATTGTACAGTATGTTGATACAATGTGCTTATTATTCCTCATTGGTAATGAATCTGCTGCTGTCTTTCCCCCCCACACAGAACCTTTAAACATCACTATGGAAGGACACAATTTAATCCAGACAAGCTTCGAGCCCACGGAGATCATGTCAACCTACTTGCTGGCTTTCGTTGTGTCTGATTTCACATTCATTTCGAACCAAGCGGATGCAGAAGTTTTGGTAATTACTTATTACATCTCACCATACAAATGGCAATGGGTCTGTACTTGTATTATTACTATTACCATTTTGCACTCACTCTCTCTGACCCTTGACCTTCCTGGAGGGTGGAACAAGGATTTTGTTAGGATGAACAATAAACATTGATAATCAGCTATGAGAACCACACTCCCCCTCAATACCGCTTCTACTGCGACTACTGCTACTATCTACTATTGTTACAATGAACTACCATTGTTGCTGCTACAGCTTGAATTAGGCTCAATAATTTAAGGTCATCTGACTTGAGTCCCACAAGAACTAATTTCTCTCACTGGAACGAACCATGTTATCACAGCCGTGTAACCAATGTGACCGGATCATACAGTGGTTTAATTTCAATCATTGTGTATTTATGCTTCTGATTTAACAGTTTGTGTTTGTTAACTGCATGATTGATTGAAGATAATTCAAACAAAATTAGTTTTCAGTTATTATACAGTAAATGCAGGGTTACAAACCACTGCTCGTACTACTAGGACTACAAGTACCATCACAAACAGCAGATGTTGGCTCGTCTGTGGCTACTCTGCTCTGTTGGACGCAGTGTTACTATTCTGCCCTCTGCTGGACTCCAGGCTTAGCTCATGCCTCTGGTCTACTATTTTTCCCCCTTCTGTCTATTTAATAAAGCACTGTTTGTGTACAGATCAGGATCTGGGCTCGCAGGAGGGCTATAGTCGAGGGCCAGGGGGACTATGCCCTGGAGAAGACTGGGCCCATATTGGCATTCTTTGCGGACTACTACAACTCTTCTTATCCCCTGAAAAAGTCAGGTAGGAACCACACGCACAGACCAACACAAGGACAGTAAATAGGTTTGCGCTACTGTATGCATACTGTTAAACGATATTACTTTATGATTGTTTTTTAGACCAGATCGCACTTCCTGACTTCAGTGCTGGAGCCATGGAGAACTGGGGCCTGATCACCTACAGAGAAACCGCCCTCTTATATAACCCCGGCGTGTCATCCAATGGAGACCAGGAGTGGGTGGCAACAGTCATCTCCCACGAGCTCGCTCATATGGTATCAAACTAAAGTACACTCTATGGTGTATCTTTGATGGTCATCGTGTTTAGCTTTGAAATGTGTTTCAAAACCTGCCGATAAAATTAAGCTCTGTCCTCTCAGTGGTTTGGGAACTTGGTGACCACGCGGTGGTGGAATGACCTGTGGCTCAACGAGGGATTTGCCACCTACGTCTCTTATCTTGGAGCTGACTATGCTGAGCCAACATGGAATATGGTGAGTTTTGAATATACCACGCTGAATATACTGAACGGACCCTCTTTTTAAATTGCTCCGGTGTGAGCTTATTCCTGACAAGGTGTATCCATTTAATGTGTTTAAAATATGTGTGAAATGTGTTCCTCTGTGCATTTTCCAGAAAGATTTAATCGTCCTGAATCAGATCGTTGGTGTGATGTCTGTGGATGCCTTGGCCTCCTCCCACCCGCTCTCATCCAAAGAGGAGGACATCCTGAAGCCAGAGCACATCAGCGAACTGTTTGACTCCATCACATACAGCAAGGTGCGGTATAATTGATATTAACACGTCTTAACTTCCTTACCCTAATGTATTGTGCTCTTCAAATCCCAAGAGACAAGATGTCGACCTCCGCTAAACAAAAAACAATGAATTCATTTTTTTCCCCAGGTGACCCTAATCAAAGACTCTTTTGGAACTTCAGAATTATAGTACTAATGAATCGCTGATCCTCGTTAACCGAAAGCTGTAATTGTGTCCGATATTTCACCCGCTAACACTGCTAATATCCTTCTGTGTTTCATCACAGGGAGCTGCGGTCCTCAGGATGCTCTCAGAGTTTATCACTGAAACCGTCTTTTCCAAAGGACTTAATGTGAGTACAGCTGATTCAATTTCGTTTTGTATTTCGTTAATGTTGTTTGTAATATCACCATTTTATTGCTGTTCATCTAACTTTGTTCACAACAAAAGCACACGTCAAGCATAACAAATACTTTGATGATTTGTCTGCAGACATACTTGGAGGAGTTCAAGTATAAGAACACAGTCTACACAGACCTCTGGAAGCACCTGCAAATGGTAAGATAGCACCATCCACAAAACAGACACTTATAAAGAAAATATATCTTTTTAAATTTATATTAAAGCAGAAGACACAAAACTGATAACGTCATGAAGTTGATCACGCTAACGTGTCAGAATACATTTGCCTATTTCAACATCCAGCAGCAGAGAAACATTAGTGTTCATTTGAAGTTGTGTCCAGCATTCACTCTCCTATTTTTGGTCTCCACCAACCCGTGAGTGAAATATCTGGCTCTTCAGCTGTTTAACTCTCCGCTATGTTCACCATGCTAGCGGCTAACAGTTTTTTGCTGTTGTTTGGTGCTAGGGAAGTTAACATCGGTCGACAGTGAGTTCACATTTCACTGATTAGTAGAGTGATATTATGTAACTTTTGAAAGAAGTTCAGTCCACTTGGTGCAGCAGCCTGTTCTCGTACGATAAGTAGCCAAAAGTGGCCAATGTAAGCAAAATGTAGGTAGCCTTGGTGTTGCTGTGTAGCTGACATTGTCATTTTGGTGACTTTTCTACACTCTTCTACTTTTACTGTAATTTTCACTAGGGACCACAATCACCACTGCGCAACAGCAAAATATGTAGCCTCTTTTTAAACATTTGTAGAATGAATCTGCCTGTTATTCATTGCGACTCATGAGCAATGGTCATTTCAGTTCCGTTCAGTTCCACCAATTCAGTTCTGAGATCAGCTAAGGCACCTTGAAAAGATATTGAAATAAATAAAAAGTAAAAGAATTCCTCTGCAGGGAGCAACAAACGGTCACAATAGTACTAATATATGAATATTCCTCTTTTAAGGCAGTGGATAACGCCAACATAGAGCTGCCAGACTCTGTCGAGGTTATCATGAACCGGTGGATCTTACAGATGGGGTTCCCGGTGGTCACCATCAACACCCAGACTGGAAAAATTACCCAAAAACACTTCTTGTTGGACCCAGACTCTGTAGTAGACAGACCCTCAGAGTTCAAGTAGGAAACATTCTTAATGTTTCTTGTGAATATGCTGAATATACAGAGTGTGGTCATATCGGGCCCTGGCATAAAAAACTCACCCGCTCTCTCTGTGTACTCCGTGTTTACATGTGTGTGGCGGGATGAATGCGTCTGTAGATATGAGTGGTTTGTCCCTATCACGTGGATTAAGACTGGAGGAGCCGAGCAGCAGTACTGGCTTCTTAACAAAGAGGGTAAGGTTTATTTCAGGTGTTCGTACAGAGCATTGCAAAGATGATGAACACGATAGAAAAAGGTGCATTATTTTTGTCTCCATCCAAACAGCTACAAACACAAACATGACTGTTAGTGCTGATGATTGGCTGGTGGCCAACATAAACATGAAGGGCTTCTACCGAGTCAACTACGACTCCGACAACTGGGAGCGTCTCCTCGCCAAGCTGAGCTCCCAACATCAGGTGCGTGACGCCATGCTGCTGCCACAGTGTTTCTAAATGATGACTACCCACGCCCCCCCCCTCAAAACTCAATTCCTTTGTTCGCTCTTCAGGACATCCCAGTGATCAACCGAGCTCAACTCATCGACGATGCTTTCAACCTCGCCAGGTGAGGCCATGTTGTTTTTTTTGCAAAGCCTCAAATGTTGAAAGAGAGAGCTAAACGTAAGTGCCTTTTTCAGGGCCAAGATAGTGAACACAACTCTGGCTCTGAGGACGACCAAGTTCCTCAATAAAGAGATTGAATACATGCCCTGGGAGACAGCCAGGCGCAGCTTGAACTACTACTTCCTGATGTTTGACCGCAGCGAAGTCTACGGGCCCATGCAGGTTTGTGATGAACAGTCAACCTTTGCCGTGCATCCGCAAATAATTAATTCCAATGCTGATGTTTATGAAGGAATGCAGATTGGTTAATTGAGGGAAAATATACCTGGAAATCAGCAGATTGATCACAAGTCTTTACTTAATAATTTTTCAAATGCTCCTTTCATTCACTCCTCAGGCTTACCTGAAGAATCAGGTCACCCCTTTGTTTGACTACTTCAAAGAGATCACTGTCAACTGGACAAAGATCCCAGAAAAGCACACCGACCAGTAAGGATGTTAACATGCCGCCTGTGTTTTAAACCATGCCTGTTTCACCCTTTTGAACACACGTGTGCTATAGTAACCTTTGGCGCAATCAACGTATAGGCTTTGTAACCCTATGACTGAACTGCAACATACTGTAGTATTTCTTTTTATGATAAACCATGGTGACTAGACTGATGTTTTTTCCTGGAAACCGCAGTATTTACAGGACGATACTATCGTCTGGGGGTTCCCGAAGGGGAACTCTGACGAGCACAAGATTCACATTATTTGATTGACAATTTAGGTTGGACTAAGCCGCAGTAAACCGTGTCCCTGTAGGCTCATGTAACGTAGATTAGATGAAACTTTAATTAGCCCCACGGGAAAAACTAGATAATGCCAAAATAATCTACCCATCCTCTTTCCAAGCTGCACCTCCACTCCACTCTGTATCTCTTTAATGTGTTCACTCCAATTTACTCTTATCTTGAGAGAAATAAGTTTATGTTGCATACTCACCGCTGGAAAACTTTCCTGCAGTTCTACTGAAAAGATGCCTTCATCAGGCGTGGTGGGATTTACTCGATGTCATTACTTGAATGATATTGTTCCCCTCATCGTGTGGGTCAACACAGTTTGGATGAATTCCTTCATTAGTGAGAACATTCAAAGATGGTCCAAGTGCGCATGTGGGGGACCCCACATTGGAGAGCGAATGGGAAGAGGTCTCCGTATATGAGATGCTTCACTTCCTTTTCTACCTCGGAAACTTTGATGGTTAATTTATCTCATTTTCAGAATGAGAAAGTAAATCTACTATAATTGGGAGAAAAAAAATCCAAGAGAGCCACACACAATTAAACGTTCAGGTGTGACTGGGTATATATAACTTTAACTTTAGTAGTATTCTAGTATTTCTTAAAAGCGGACGTTAACACTACGACAGCAGAGAAATGTGACTGTTTTCAAATTTGGTAAAAAAAAAAAGAAGTAAATAAATGAATAAAAATCTTCTAAAGAAAGTGCCGCATCTCACTTACGGTGCCCCATCTCACTTCTCAGACCTGGGGGTGGGGGGGGGATTCGAGGTCTGCAGTTGGACCCCTCCTGACATTCTCCTGACCCCGTGTATCATCTCATGTCCCTATCTAGGTACAACCAGGTGAATGCAATCTCCATGGCCTGCAGCACTGGAGTGGAAGGCTGTAAGGAGCTGACCACCGGCTGGTTCAGAGAGTGGAGGAACAACCCCACGAACAACACGTATGTTCACACCCTGACGCTTTCCTTTCGATCTTTCTTTTCCATATTGTCTTCCTCTCGGGATTAACATGTGGGATTCTCTTAAACTTGTTAAATGCAGCAGTTGTTTTTATTTTAATTAAAGTATTTTCTTTGCCAAGCCACCGCTGTCATTGCCTTTAACTCTCTGTCACTTTCTTCAATGGTTGCAGGATTAGTCCCAACCTGAAGTACACAGTGTACTGCAGTGCGATCGCAGCGGGAGGGGTGGAGGAGTGGGACTTTGCTTGGTCCATGTTCAAGAACGCCACCATCGCTACGGAGGCTGACAAACTCATGTCCGCTCTGTCCTGCACCAGACAGCCCTGGCTGCTGAACAGGTCGGTGTTACTGACATCGTTCTCTTCCTCTGGTCATTTTTAGTCTCACTGCAGGGTTTCGATTGATCCTACGTCAAACACTGTTGCAGCAGCAAGTAGAACGTTTTGTCCTCACTGTGAGTTGTGTTTCAGGTATCTGGAGTATTGTCTGGACCCAGAGAAGATCCGTAAGCAGGACGCCACCTCCACCATCATTTCCATTGCTAGCAACCCCATCGGTCAACCTCTGGCATGGGACTTTGTCAGAGGCAAATGGGACCATATATTCAATGAGTGAGTCTTCCCTCATGCACACATGTATAGAATGTGACAGTTAAAGCTGAGGTTACGGTTAAACGTATTGCTACGGAGGCAGAAGGAGGATTTGATAATTGCGGTGTTGATTATCTATAACTATTATTGGAGGGATTGCAATGACATTTTGCTGCTATTCCCTTCAACCTCCGGTCCTAATTAGCTAACATGCTAACATGCTCAACTACGATGGCGAACATAATTATACCGGCTTAACATCAAAATGTTAGCATTGTCATTATTAGCATGTTAGAATGCTCAAATTTAGCATTTAGCTACGTCTAGCTTGGCCGCGGACTTTTAGTCCTGTTTTCAAAATGTCCAACCAAACAGCTTTACATACACAGCCTGTAGTTGTTTGCAAAATGATCACAGCCCGTGTTGTTTGGGCCTTTTTCTCCAGCTATGGTGGCGGATCGTTTTCCTTCGGAGGACTTATAAGTGGACTGACCAGACGATTCTCCTCTGAGTTTGAGTACAAGCAGGTACAGTTTCTCTACAGTGTTCATTGTTGTTCTCTGTAAGACCCAACGAGACAATATCTCATTCCACGAGGGCAATTTGTGAGTGAGTTAATATTTATAACGAGACTATTGTTTGCAAGGTGCTGTGCATCAGGTACAGCATGACGCATGAACATGTCGTTACACAAGTACGGTGGTGAAGAAAACGTTCTTATACCCTAATCCTATAGTTTATACCTGTTTTTGCCAACATTCAGAATCCCAGTAACCCCCCCCCCCCACATTCCTCTCCAGTTGCAGCAGTTCAAAGAAGACAACGCCGGGCAGCTTGGCTCGGCCACCACGTCTCTCGAGCAGGCGCTGGAGAGTACCAAGGCCAACATGAACTGGGTGGCGATGAACAAGGAGCAGGTGCTTGATTGGTTCACCAGCGAGACCTCTTCACCAGTTTAACACAAGTGCAGATTGTCTTACTGACTTTTACACCGGCTCGAACCAATTGTGGTATTATAGATATCCTGAATGTAATGTTTTTTTTCTTAAATGTAAAGGTTTGATGATGCATTTTTATGGATATTTGATACAAATTAAAAATATGTTTTGATACTGTACATACTGTAAACATTCAAGAGGTTTTGAATAGATGTCACGACACAAGCGTGTGATATTCTCTGCTTCCCCGTGTTTTTTTTGCATCTATTGTTGATGCCAGTGTTTTGAATATAAGCCATATTAGATTGTGACATTTTGTATCTCCAAACTGTGAGCACAGTCCATTTAAATGTAAAATATCTGAAAATAAATGTCAGCAAACTTTAATTTGCTCTCCGGGCATCTCGGGAACATCGCAGATCATAGTGTGGACATAGCAACAGAGTAAAACATCAATTCACAAAATGGGCCATCCAACTTCAATGACTAAAACACATTATGTGCCCATATTATTAACTTCTGCGTCACACATGGACACTGCAGAGAAACACTTTCCAACAGGAAGTGACAATCAAGAGTTGGAGTGAAATAAAGTATTGACTTCGGAGTTTCTGAGCTGAATCCAGAGCCGTTTATTTATCATGTTTTTTGGTCTCAACCACTCGGCATGTTTACACAGGATCGGAAAAAGTGCCAATTAACTGGTCCCAGCTCAGCTGCCACTTCACTCAGTGGGGGTCTTTCCTTAAGGACTTTAGCGGGGATGTGCTCCCTGTTTAGCACCTCATTGTCACGCTGACAGCTGCAGTGTTTGTGTAGGGAAGCCGAGGCCAAGCACCAAGTCTGCATGATTTCATTTGTTTCGTATATAAAAACATTTGGATGAATGCAACAAACTCAAGGGTTATTTTGATAAATTACGTTTATTTCGTTCACGTTGTGAAAGCTCAATAAATATACAGTTCTTTGTATTAAATAAAACGCACAAAAAGGACAGAAATGTATTTTGTTAAAAATAACAAAATTGAGAAGTTTTGTCCATAGATTTTGTTAGAGGTCATTGCTGCAATGAAAATAGAGGATTGATAGCCGTGTCTGTCAGCACAGTCCAGTGAAGGCGGCATTTTGAAGTTGCTGCTGTGGCATCCAGAACTGCTCGCTGGTGAAGCAAACTCCGTTTGAAACCTGAAAAAATAAGACAGATTTTTGGTTATGAACCCATTCAACACAAGTTCACCGCAAAGCAAATTCTCTTAAGCTCAAATGCTTTTAAATCCGTGGAGCTGTACAAGACTATGATATGAAACATACCTGATATGAGGGCTGCAGAGAGGACAGATGTGCTGAGGTCATTGTGTTACAGTCTGGTTCTTGATGGCCGTAGCTGGCTGCTGGCTGACCCAGGAACTGGCTGAGGTTTTGAGGCTGCTCCGAAAACCCTGAGGCGTTCTGCTCCGGCGCCTCCTCGCTGAGGCCCAGCTGAGCCGACAGGTAGGAGATGTAGCGGCTGGTGAGGCGCAGCGTCTCGATCTTGGTCAGGGTCTGCCCAGCGGGTGCCACCGAGGGAGGCAGGTATGTCCTGAGGTGCTGCAGGGCCTTGGTCAGATCCCTCATCCTCAGCTTCTCTCTCTCGCTGGCCGTCTGCCGCTTCTTCCCCGGATACCTGGATCTGGGTTTCTTCAGGGTGGAGGACGTGGCCGTGGAGGATCCCAGGCAAGACTGAGGCTGCGTCCCATGGGTGAGGTGAGGCGCTGCCGGGCTTTTGAAGACGAAACAGTCCATGGCGTTCGGTTCGCTTCCGGCGGTCCGGAGGGATGCGGGGGAGAAGCAGAAGGAGTCCACAGAGGAGGTGGGAGACAGGCTGCTGCTGCCTGCGCTGAAGTAACCAGGGTCCGAGGCTGGATCGTAGGCCAGGGGATCGTAGGGCTTGTCCAGCAGGGACTCAAACAGGAAAGAGTTGTCCTGGAGCTGGAGAGGAGAGCAGTAGGAAACCTCCATGGCTGCTGTCGTGGTCGTAGTCTTGGTCCGAGCAGTCAGTGTGTTGCTGGTGAGGCAGGCAGAGAGGACAGTGAGGAGGACCAGGGAGGCCGCTCCATATATGTGGTGGGAGGTGCGAGTTTGCACCTCCGGCAGCCACCTCCAGTCCCTGAGAAGCTCTGGGGAGCAGGGCCGACACCTCTGCCAGGGGGGGGGGGGGGTCCCATGGGAAACATGGCAGCTCCGGGACAAGGTGCGACCGGAAGTAGACAAGTTCACACGACACGCTCCTGCGGCCTGGGAACACGACAAAGGGTTTGTCTGTCCCTGAACCCCGAGGACTTCTTTTTATTAGAAATCTATAGCGTCATGAGCCGTGACTGAATGATCTGTTCCCAAAAACGTCAATAATCCACGGCTGGATGAGTGAATAAGCCATGGAGCTGCAAGGCCTCAGGTTCAGAGAAGCACAGAGACGCCCCGTCATACAGTAAAAGTTGTTTCATGTGACACTGTAGGTAAATGGCATGTGTTTTTTTTTTCTTTTTCGCCCTGGTGACCCCCCCCCCCCCCCCCCCACACACACACACACACACACACACACACACAACAAGGTCAGGCTGCAGAAGTGTGCCGGTAGGCAGCTGTGAAGTGTGAGGAGTTTACACCTCGTCCTGTTTGGACAGCAGTGCGCCTCACTGGCCTGGGAACTCTGATCTGCACAGGAAGAACGTACAGAACCAACAGACACGCTGTCTTTTATTAAGTTCAGGTCCACGCTGGCTGTCCCGGCCACCTCTTTATTGTAGAAGAGATTTTTCGGGCCTCAGTGGGACCTAGTTGGGATCTAGATTGGTACCAGTGGGATCGAGTTTCCAGATTGTTATTATTAAAAATCCACCATGATTAAAGTATTGTGAAGTTGAGAGAAAGAACTGTTAAAAATAGATAAGGTCTGTGGCAGAGGGAAAGACACGATACATCACGTTGTCAGTCTTCTATTGTTTATTTAATTTGCAACTTTATGGTTATATCACTTTATATTTATCAGACGCCTTTGCTATAAGAAATATTTAAATTCCTTCCTCTTCCTTTTTTTCTTCTTTTTATACCTTTATTTTGGGGTTATTATTAAAAATGTTATTACCACACATGCATCTCTTCTCCCTTGATCCCCTAAAATTTGCTTCTGGTTCACAAACTGCTGCATACAAATATGCTGTATATCATCTCGAGTTAGAGGGTGAATATTGGCGAAGAGTTTTCTGCGTGTGGATTTTCATTTCAGATTGTTTCAACCTCTTTGTTGGTACGGGATGTTAGAAAGAAGAATTTACTTATTCAGTTTTGTTTTTTTTAATGCCTCCATCACTAATTCTAATTCACTAATTACTGTGGATCCGAATCCTGAGCAGTGTTCCCACAAACTGCCGCATCACATTTGCCTCCTTCAGAGGTGAAACCCATGAGCAGGGACGTGTGAACCGGTCTCGCGCAGCTCTCCGGCCACCTCGGTTATGCAAGAAAAACAGACATCTGATGTTAAGAGAAACATCCAAAGAGGAGAGATGGGACGTTAAAATGTTTGAAAATCAACATTTCAGAAGTCATTGAGTTGGAGAGTGTGTTGACACCAAACTTACATCTAGATAACATTACAAGTAATTCTACCACTTTATTTTTGGTTGATTGAAGTTTGAAGCTTTTTACAAATGAGATCCTGTCGGTTTTTTTTAAAGGTTTATTTTATTCGTGTATATTTTGTGGGACGTACGTACATCTTTCACTCGATTTGTTTCAAATGATAAACTATTTACCGAATATTATTTTCCGCTCTAAACCTTCGTCAGAGTTTCCCCCAGCTCTCAGCTTTCCTCTTTCCCTCCCCGGCTGATGATAGAGAGGATCGGCCTCCTCTTAATCCACATTAAGCTCTGACAGTGTTTACTCACATGTAATGAGCGAATAATCAGCACAGCGGTGCTAACCCTTTCACCCCCGACCCTTTCAAGGCCAGAGAGTTTATTAGCTCTTCTGTGATAAAAGGCCCGAGTGGGCACATTAGGCTTTGTGTTGGGTTTTGCCGGCCGCATATCAGATGAGCTGCACGTATGTGGCAAATCAAACACTCGGGCCTAATTCTCCTGCCTGCCTTGAAGCTTCTCTATGAATATTAAAGCCCTCTCTGTTGATTCTGGCAGGTAATTAGGGCTGTAGGTGAGAGAGAGTGAAGGGGGGGCAGAGCAGGGAAGATCTTATATCTTTAGTCTAGACTTAGCGGTGCCAAGGACCTCTCTGTGTTTGCTCAGCCACAGTTAACAAAGACACACTAAATAAACTAGATAGCTCTGGTCTGCTTAGATGCATTACACCATGAGAGGGACTTACTGTAATGTGTTTCTCGAGGGGCTTGTGTCTCTGGTAATGTCGCATGATCCCATGTTTAGGGTATTTATGTTACATATTGTGGTGTTCCAGTAATATTCACATACGTATCGCGTCTCTATGGCATTTTACTTTTGCCTGTCACAGTTGCATAATCTGCTGTAGAATTATTTTTTTTCAGGTGTTTCACAGACAATCTGGAAAAAAACAAACAAACATGAATGTGGTTGAATAATAATCTTTTCATCCAGTTGCATCATGGGGTCTTTCACAATCATTTTTTTCTAAAATGCAAAGTCTTTGTTGTCTTTATGTGTTTGGAAATGTTATTCCATTTTAAGTTATATTTTTTCTAAAGTCTTCTCAAGCTTTTTTTCCTCCCACAGAAGACACGTCGTGTCTCAAATCACAGGTGCAAATGATAGAATCAATGAGGTCTGATTTTAATTCAGCCGCCTCAGTTTCAGGGAGCCATCGTTACCGTCATTAACCACACCTGTGCGTTTTCCTGCCACAGCGAGACAAGTTCAAACGTCTGCTGAGTTTGGAGGGAAAAGTCAATAAAACGATGCACAGGGCCTCTGCAATATTTCATTTTTCTTTAAACATTTTTTATTTATTACGTTGTTTACAGTGACGAGGCTGACAGGGATCAGAGGGGGGAGGGAGACAGCTCAGAAAAGATCCACTTTATTGTCTCATCTTGATGGTCGCTGCAATCAAACTGAGCTTCGTGGCAATGTGTCCCCACTGTCAGGCCAGCAGGACGCCCCTCCAGTAATTGACATTTTGACATTACTTGGGGTTTGAATATGTCACTCATTTCTTTAGCTGTAGCTTCAATGAAGAGTTGCACTGCAACACGCTGATACAGAATATCTAAGTTAAGTTTAGACAAAGTGTTAAAATGGACGGACAGTTTTTAAGGTTAAAACAGGCTTGGCTTAATATAATCATTCCTCCTGTTCACTGGTTAATAACTGGTTCCAACATTGCTTTCAATATCAGTGATGAAATCCACAGTCTTTATTTTGTGCAAATAGATAACATGAGGCTTCAGCAGTTAACCAAATAAAGCAGAGTTACAACCTCTTTGGTGTGAAATCCCCTCGCTGTGTTTCCTTGATGAGCTGCAGTGGAAGTGAATGAACAAAAACAGTTGTTTGGAAGGAGGACTGTGGATTTTTGCGCAAATGTCACTAACATTGGAAGCAAGGGATCTCTTAGTAACCAGTATGAACAGGAGACCGGATTACAGCAGGCAAACACTGTTTCACTGTTTGTATGTGAGCCGTGTTGTCTTTTTTGTTCAATGAGAGCTATGAGCTTAAATGTTTCACTTCCTCTAAATTGTAATACAATCAATAGTGTTACCTCGTACTGTAATATATTAACCGTCTCTGATGATCTGAAAGTGCAAAAGACTTGACGAATCTTTAAACCTAGGTTTTTATTTTTTGTGTGTTAGAGTAGCTTTCTTTAGTGTCATGTCACCTGATGAATGTCCAATATTCTCTCTTTTAGCTGCAGATTCAGATGATAATTCTCTGTAGGCTTTGTAGGTGGCAAACGACCCCTTTCATATTGTCACGTTTTTATTTTAAACATGTATATGTACATGTACATGTAAAGATACAAATCATAGCCGCCTTCTTTTTTAAAAACCTAATAGAAAATATGTATTTAAACTTTGTAGTGGCAACTACAACATAATCAAAATAAATAAATAAATAAATGAAAAATTATAGTGAGGCTGGCCATTTTATGATATTTGTGTATTTTCATCACTGGGGTGCCAGTGTGCCTTCATGACCAGCAGAGGGCGCTCTGTAGCACTCTTCCCTTGGTCCTGCCATATAGTCCGAATCCCAATGTCCCCGAAGGCTTTAAACCCTGAAACCTCAAGGACTTACTGATGTCACCTGGTAAATGGTTGAGTGTGAGAGACTATAAGGGCTTGGAATGGTGTAAATACGAATGGGACAGCACTTTGCTGCAACATATCACGTTACCATAACAATGTCATATGTTATGTACAATTGTGGGTTTTTATTTTATACTTTGTACTCCCTGATTTGAACGTCTTCCAGGCTCTTTCCTCACAAGATGAGAGGTAACTTAAAATAATCTATTGTCAAAACAGCTTCAATGACAAAATTAAAAATTTGATGATTAAATAAATAAATATTCTCTGATTTCAAGTTTATTTTTAGTTTCGTCTTTAACCCTTAATGTTTCTGAATAAATGTAATATGACAGACGGAACACCCATGTACCGTCCTCTTTGTTTACTTTATTTTACGTCTCCATGCTTCCACTGGTTACCCTGTGTTTAACGTCACATTGCAATGAATTGTGGGTAATTCAGTTGGGCAAAGTCTGCATCTAATGCTGACTTACGGAAAGGGTCCATGAAGGGCTCAAAATGTCTGCCAGAGATTCAAACACGAGGATTTGACAGTGGGACACTGGCCAATCCCAATGTCCCCCCTAAACCCTAAACCCTGAACCCTCAAGGACTTACTGACGTCACCTGGTAAGTGGTTGAGTGTGAGAGACTGTGAGGGCTTGAAATGGTGTAAATAGGAATGGGACAGCACTTTGCTGCAACATATCACGTTACCATGAAAACGACAAAAAATATGATGTATAATTGTAGGTATTTATTTTATACATTGTACTCCCTGATTTGAACGTCTTGCAGGCTCTTTCCTCACAAGATGAGAGGTCATTTTATATAATCTATTTACTCGTTTTTGTCAAAACAGCTTCAATGACAAAATCCAATATTTGACGAATAAATAAATAAATATCTTCTGATTTCATGTTTATTTTTTGTTCCATCTTTATCCCTTAATGTTTCTGAGAACATTTATTATGACAGGCTGAACACACGTGAGCTGTCCACTTTGTTTACCTTTTTTTTTACGTCTCCGTGCGTCCACTGGTTACCCCGTGTTTAACGTCACAGTGCAATGATTTGTGGGTAATTCCCTTAGGCTAAGTCAGCATACCATGCTGACTTACGGAAAGGGTTCATAAAGGGCTCAAAATGTCTGCAGGAGAGCCCTCAAACACTCGATGATTTGACAGTGGGACAGCCCTAAACCCTCACGGACTTCGAGGGAGCGCGCCTCAAAGTCCGTGAGTCCGTAAGGGGGGACATTGGGATTTGGCCACTGACTTTGGGATTGGGCCATACATTCACACCAGGTGAAGTGAACTGCATCATGGGAACCAGCCTTGGGAATAACGACAATGACACTCGTGGCATTTAATATTATATTTATTATAAATAGTGGCATAAGGAAATATAAAAATAGTTGTTAGACGTATCAATATTTACACGCAGCATTTCACAGGACAAAATAAATAAAGTTGTAGAATAGCATATATATTTCAAATAAATTACGTGTTTCACAGTGAGGCAGTAAAGACAGAGAAGTAGTTTGTGTCTGTTGTTGGATGACGATGACGAGTGTTTAACCCCAATACTCTCTGGGAACCAACGGCATGCAGAAGTCTTTGCCACACATCTGGAAAAAAAAAATAAAAATCAACAGGAAGTTTGATTAGCATTGTGTACTTTCATTCAAAAAGATGCAAGAAGTGTGATTTGCACATATAGAGATTCATAATTAATATTAAACGTTCACATACTTGATAGCAGGGCTGTGTTGCCGGAGGGGACTGCAGGATGCCGTCCATGCTCGTGTCTCCCATTGGAGCTTCGATGTACTGCATGCTGTACTGATCCGCTCCAAATCCACAGCTCCCAGAATGCAGCACGGTGCCCTGGCTGTGGCACTGGGTCTGGTACAAGCTCTGGTCCTGCAGCGGGACCTCCTGTCCTCCCACGGGGCCGTGCTGGAAGTAGCTGAGGATGTCAGGCGAGGAGGAGTCGCTGGCCGAGGTGTCTCCTTGTTCCCTCCTCTGGAAGAGCGCCTCCTCGCTGAGGCCCAGCTGGGCCGACAGGTACGAGATGTAGCTTATGGTGAGCCGGAGGGTCTCTATCTTGGTCAGGGTCTGCCCTGCGGGGGCCACTGAGGGCGGGAGGTAGGACCGGAGGTGATGCAGAGCCTTGGTCAGATCCCGCATCCTCAGCTTCTCCTTCTCGCTGGCGCTCTCCCTCTGCTTGCTGCGCATCCGGCTGGCTCGGCCCGACTTCCTGCCGCGTCCGGACAGGGAGCAGGGCGAGGACTTGAGGGTCTGGGGGTATCCGGTCTTGGCCACCTTGGGAGTGGACTGTGGCAGCTGCTGGTAGCAAGAGGGAGATAGGCTGGAGTCCATGGAGGGGACAGGGGAGAGGGTCTCCATGGAGGAGATGCTAGAGAGGTCCGAGTCGGAGCACCACTGGTACTGCAGGCCGTAGTTGAGCAGAGGGACCGAAGAGGTATCCATGTTGTGTGGAGCGGGACTCTGTGGTCTGACTGGAGGGACTGGGAGGCTGTGAGTGCCGCTCAGCTCTGTTGCACTGGTTTATAAGTCCAGGCCAGGCCACGGAGGTGTGAAGTGACACCTCTGCAGATTCTCACAAACCATCACTGTCTCTACAGCGGAGGCCACTGCCCCTGAACACACACACACACACACACACACACACACACACACACACTCCCTCTCTGGGACCTTGTCTCAGGACCTCTCCTCCGTGTCTGGGAAAATCCAGCTACAGGAGTGGAAGTGTGAATTTTGACTCCTGCTCAAAACAATAAACAGTTTTTGCTTTTTGGGCTTTTTTGTCCCCGAGGCAACCCAGATGCATTTTGCACATGTTTAAGGGACGGGGTTTGTTTTGAATGATTGCATTTTTCCCGCATTCACTTTTCAACACTGAAGCCAAAGACACTTGTCAGCGAACTGGACAGTATATGATAGTGTGAACAAGCCTTACACTGTTGAATTATACCTGCCATTACACTGAGTTCATTGTCACATTATCTTATCTTATTTAGCACATGATGATTTCAGTATTGTTTCCAACCAAATATAAACCAAATCACTCATTCATTCTGCACACGTCTCCAATAAAGTCCTGTGATAAAGACTTTACCACAAAATACACATCAGTCAGTGAATGCAAATCCAAGGATCAAGCACATAATCCCAGGATCTAAACATGGTCAACGAACCTTTACAATAAAATACATTTTTCTGATGTCTAGATTTAAATTTGACATTTACAAAAATATAATTAGAATACGAAGTATTGTTTTTTAAGATTTGATGAACAATATATAAAGAAGTTCAGCTCCAAATCGACCAACTAAAACATTGGAATTCTTATGTTTACATATTAATGTATCAATAATAACGATAATCTGATACACATAATATTATAGCACTCTGAAAAGGGATCATTTTGCATGATGAGTAGTTTTACTTTTGATAGTTTAAGAACATTTTGCTAATATAACCTTTTTTGGATGGAGTACTTTTACTTGTAATAGTGCACTTTAACATTGTGGTACTGCTACTTTTACTTAATAAAGTGTAGGTATTTTTTCCTTCAGCGATAATTTGCAATGAAGCTCGAAAGACATACAGATATCTACCTGAGTGAGTTTTAAATGACAAATTATGGAAGTAAATGGACATGAGTGGTGCTGGGGTTGAAGTGTGTATCATCATGTCAGATGTGTCAAAAGTCAAGGGAGTTCTCATTATTAAGAGAGCAGCGATCGCGTCCTCCTTGGAGGTTTCTCGCCATCGTCCTTCTCACCTCACCCCGGCCTTGAACCTGACATGTGTGTGTTCTGTCCTCCGCTTTATATTCCACCACTTCTCACCAACAAGATTGTTTTATAGTCACAGCGAGTCTAGCTGTGATCTCTGATCCTTCTCTTTATCTCGATTTGTTACGTGGAGCTTCCTCTGCTGCTGCTGCTCCCGTTGTGTGTGTTTCTCAATAGGCGTCTACGTCCGACACGGCTAAAATGTAAAATGTAAATACATCTAATGAAGCATAATGACCTGTATCATGCAGTTAAAGCCGAGGTGTGATGGTTTCACACCGTTGAGAACTGATGAGTCTGGAGGCGTCGCTTCACACCTCAGCTGTGAGAACCGGGAATGCTGGGAAATACTCCTAACCTCTCTCTGTCCCCTTTCCCCTGTGTTTCCCAGCATCGCTTTTGGTGTAGGCATCCGATCAATTTGGGCAGAATGATGCATTTTTTATTCAGAAATAGTGAATAGTGCACTTTAAGAGCACAGTACCAAAGCACATTGCAATACTTTGCGATACACGGACAATATTGGACTTCTTGGTTTGGTTGGTTAAATTAGAGTGGTGGTGTTCAATCTATGTTGCTTATTAAATCATCGTAACATCATCATCGTAACACCGTCATTATCATCATCATAACTTTTCTCGCTTCAGTTTCAATGAAACACCAGCCCTTTTGTGATTGGCTCAGTATAAAGGTGTTATCGTCTGGTCAGCAGCAATGCAGATGACTAAAAAAAAAATTCTTTTAAATTTTGTGATACAAAAAGATGAAACAAAACTTTCAGCTTGGAGCCCCTTTGAGGTCCTTCTCCCAGAACACTGAAGCCCTGAACAAATTATAAAAATGAGACGGAAAAATGAGGTTGAACCAGTGCAAGGTGAGGTATATAATACGACTGAATCAACTTAAGAGGAAATATATGACACCCCAAGAAAAAACTAATGTTAATACTTGAGCTGTGTCGGGCTGAGGGCGGCGTGAACTGGGGTTGAACCCGCACTGCTACCCTGCCAAACCCCCCCCCCCCACCCCCGACCAAGGTGAGGCTGTGGGAGCCTGCCTGGGAGTTTGGCACCTCTGAGGGGCGCACACCCACAGCAGGCTGAGGCTGGGCTGCCTGCCACCTGTCTGGGCCTCCTGAGTCCATCAACCCCACCACGACCTCCAGTGCGCTCCCTCCTCGGCTTGGAATAAATTCAAATTGCACATCATTTCGATGATTCCTGCGGGGACATTGGGTCGGCGCCACGACAACCAGTGGTAACAGCAGAGACAACGAGAGCACAACCGCAGCGTAATCTGTTGGAACAGGCTGTTAATGCTGCGATCAGACGTCAAGTCTGCAAAAGATGGGTCCAGATTTGATAATAGGGCTATTTGAATTCAAAATAAATAAATTGAAATGCTTCCATACAGGACACAAGGGCTCACTGGATGAGTTGATATAAAAGTGTTCAGAATCAAATGCTATGGCCTTCATCTCGACCCAAATGAACATTATGACATCATCGTCATCAAAACACCAAATGAGGGAATATATTTTTGCAACGATGAACAAAAACGAGGCATTATGGAGATGAAGATCCAAAAACAATCACAAGAGTTGATTTGTTTCTAACTCCACAGTTTACTCTTGATGAAGTGCATTATTATGAAACTGTGTCACATTTGACAAATTAAAGTCAATTGTGATGAGTTTTTTCTTAAACTTGTGTGGTCATATTAGGTCTGTTGAAAGCTTCATTGTGTGTGTGTGTGTGTGTGTGTGTGTGTCGGTCAGTAAGTGAGGTGGCAGGTGAGGGGGATACATTTTGCACCCTAGGTGTGAAACATAGCTGGAGCTGGAGGGGTCAGCCAGAGGTGGACAGTAAATTTCCTCTAATTGTAAGAGAGTGACATCCGCAGAACATAACAAAATTCAAAAGAGAATGAATTGAAATAAACGAAATTATTGAAACAAAAAGTATAGGGAGCAGAAGTTGAGGGTTTACTTTGTGTAAATGTTGATAATATGATATTAATCTGGACCACCTAATGCTAAAAAACCCAAAGACATGTTATAAGCTGTATCTCACCCAAGTCATATTATTTACCAGAAGTGATTTTATTACTATTCATATTTAGTCTTCTGTTCACTGTCTTCTAGTTTGACATCCAGGTAGACCTGTTGGACAGATCAGCCGAGTGTCTTTCACACCTCAGCCAGAGTAAACACATCCTCATACTACCGGCACTTGCTCACACTTCTGTGCTGCCATGCTTTTACAAGCCCTACTCCCCCCCCCCCCCTTCCCCCAACACACAGCTGTCACTGAAATGGGAACAGTTATATTCAGCTTGTGTCAGTGCAAGAATGAGCAAAGCAAAAATTAATAAATACAATTCAACTTGTCCACTAATTCGTGATTTTTTTAATTGTAAATATTTTCAGCGTAGTTGAGAGCATATTAAGCTTTCTTTAGAAGGTTTTCTACTTAATCTGACTTCTTTAGATCTCATGATGACCACAGTGAAGTAATGATATCCCCTGTGATTTTATTTCATTGCCTACATATTTAAAGTTTATTCATAGTTCAACACATTTCTTCTCTTCATTTCCAAAAAATATAATGAGGAGATCGATACTTCTCATGCCGACTGTACGGTACATAAAGCTACAACCAGGAGCTGTTTAGCTTACCACAAAAACGAGTACCAGCCTTCTCCGTTCAAAAGTAAAGAAAAAAAAAGACAATTAAAGTTGCGTGCTTCTGCCAGCAAACAGTCCGACACATAACCTCCCATACAGATTAATCAAATGAGTTCATAATGTGTTAATTAATGAGCTTTGAGGTGTGTTCCAACCCGGTCTCACTCCCAACTTGTCAAATACCAACAGTCATACCGACCATGAAGACACCCTTTAGCGTCTGTAAGCAACGCACCAGGCTTTTAAAAAACATTTAAAATCATAACTCAGAAACACAAAACTGACGCAAGAGGGGTACATTTGACGAGATAGGAGTAAAAATGTGTTGCGTGTTCGGACAGAAAATGAAACGTCACTTGACCGTTGGTGTTTATTAGTCCCACACAGTGATGAACCACCTGTTGCAGAGTTAGCTGTGAGCTAGCTAGCAACAGACCCACAGACCGTGTATGTGTGAGTGTGCCCTTTGTGTTTTTGTGCTCACCTCAGCGTCTGACTGAACTCAAAACTCAACTCCTTTCTGTTGTATGTGTCAAGTTGAAACATTTTCAACATCCTAGCTGTTTACCTTTTTTTACAGTCTGACGGCTAAGCTAAGCTAAGCTACCGGGGTGCTCGTAATAGCTATATACTTAATGCATACATAGTGAATTGTGAATCAATCTTCTCATTTAACTCTCGTCAGTAACCTATTTCTTAAAGTCTTGTCTGAAACCCTCTCATATTCATAAAAGTGTGCAACTCAATTATTAACCAGACAACCAGAACATAAGCCCTCAGCTTTATTCAAGTCATGATGGAGCTACTATTTTACAACAAATATACACAGGTCTACAATATGTACAACAACAAACATAGTTTTATAGTCAGACTATTGTGTAAATTCACAGACATATGGATAACAACCACACGCACGCACACGCACACACACACACGCACACACACACACACACACACACAGGTCAGCCATGCCATCAAAAACAAAAGTAACATGCTCCTTAGAAATCTTGACACATGTTGTCAGAAATGCAGCAAAACTGTTCATCAGAACATGAAAATGAGAGCATCTTATCAAAACATGTTATCTCACAGTTTTGTATCATTCTCAGGTTTAAAAAAAAAAAGACGAAAAAATAAATCAATAAACAAACAATTCCGTACACGTTGTCATGGCAAGATGTGACAGATAAGACTGATTCTACGTTACTATCACCACCTACAGAACACAGCGCTACAGTTAAGAACAGACACAACTCCTCAGTCTGGACGCCGAACAGGAGGAGAATCCGGTCGGCTGTTGGGGATGGATTTGGATCAGCTGGGAGAAATGAACAGGAGTGGATTCAGTAAAAAATGAAAAAACAACTCCTACATTTAATAAAATGGTCAATCCAGGTTTATGTCTAGAGAGATCAGACCAAGCAACTACATGTGCACTAAAGAAGACTGTACACCACAGGACAGTGCAGAATAAATAAAGAATGGGTGAACGAAAGAGGTGTTTTCTCCAAATAACAACGCCAGCAGTAATATTGCTGCTGAGCCTCGGGATCAATCCACCGGGATTCAAATCTAATTCAAATTATGACTATAAGTCCTCTCTCTTTCCTTTTTTTTCTTCTCCAACGGGAAATGAAATCAAAGCACAACATGGTAACATGAACTACTTCACCTTTCAAGTACAGACATATTTTCATCTCATATTAATTTTTCTTTTACACAAACCTCAAAGAAAACAAATGTTGCTACACTGTGTGTGTGTGTGTGTGTGAGTGTAGAGGATGGTTCAGGAAATGATTAAAAGGAAATGATAAACACTAGTTTTACATGACGTGACAGAAATGATGGGCAGCCTGAGGAGCTCACAGAGGGAATAGAAAGCAACCACAGGTTCACGTAGGCAACCAGACCGTTTTTAAAAACATCTTAAATCATAACTCAGAAACACAGTTAGCGCAGCGTGGACGTTCTTCCTTGTCTTTCCATTTAAGTTTAAGCTGCTTTCCCCGTAGCTACACAGTGGTGGAGGTCCGGAGGTCTGCAGGAGTTTGGCTGTTCAGGAGAGGATTTTCTCCCGGGTTTCGGGCAGCTTGAGAGCTACCAGACCTCCGCAGACGAGGGCGATGAAGGCCAGGAAGATGGGGATGATCTTTGTGATGCCGATGAAGGCTGCAAAGATGAAGCTGGCAAGGATGGCAGCGAACTTACAGATCCCATTCAGGATACCGAATGCTGTCCCTCTGCAGAGTCACAAAGACAGATGAAGATTACGTGACCGGCAATTAATTGAATTTGGTTATGACAGTGCAAGTACTTTTTTTCTTGGTGAGGCAATTGCTATCTGAATAAAAATGATATACTGTAGGGCTAGAGATCATCTTGGAATCAGATGGGATCCGATCAGCCGCAACACCAAATCTGGCCACGGGTGTGGTCCGGCTCCCTTGTTGGTCCACAGCTTAAATTCTAAACTGGGAGGCTGGATTGTCCTGAACCTTTGGGTGCTTTGTTGGACAATACTTTTTAGGGCAGAGGTTAAATTGGCATGTAGCTTCTAATACAAAAGTCAACAGGCGATTTAGATGAAAAACATTCTGTCCCTAGCAGATCAGGTTAAACTAGAAAATGCATTTCCTGCTGAAAATGCGTTGAAATGAATTGCAAAAACATTGCTGAAAAGACAGAAATGGGAGACTACCTGTCTGAAAAATGTTGAAGCCTGAAAGCATTTAAACTGCACTGCTGAAAACCCTTCTAGTTGAAATGTCTAACTATGGTGTCTGTAGCTGAAAGTATGAGGAAGGAGAAGGCTTTGAAAGTTGAAGAAATTTAACAGGATTTGAAGATTTTCTCCATAGATATCCCATTCAAAAAAAATTGCAAAAAGCTTAATATTTCAAAAAAATGTAAAAATTACAAATATGAAAATATCATATCACCCCTCTCCTGAAAGAGCTGAACATTTTGATACTTTCAAACGGTTTCTGTGGCTTAAAAAACTTCAGCAGTAGTGATATTTGTAGTAGTAGTAGTAGTAGAAGTTGTAGTTGTAGTAGAAGTATTATTAGTAGTAGAAGTATTAGTAGCATTAGAATAAGTACTAGTAGTAGCAGTAGTGATATTTGTAATAGTAGTAGTAGCAGAAGTTGTAGTTGTAGTAGAAGTATTATTAGTAGTAGAAGTATTAGTAATTAGAAGAAGAAGTAGTAGTATCAGTAGTCGTAGTAATAGCTGTAGTAGTGGTCGTAGTATTTAATATAACAGCAGTAGTAGTAGAAGAAGTGGTAGTAATAGTAATGGCAGTATTTGAAGTAGCAGTAATAGCAGTAGTAGTAGTACTAATAGCAGTCGTACTAATAGCTGTAGTAGTATTAGTACTGGCAGTAGCATGTATAGCAGTAGTAGCAGTTGTAGTAGTAGTAGTAATAGTAGCAACAGCAAAAGTTGTAGTAGCAGTAGTAGTAGTAATACTAGAAATATTAGCAGCAGCAGCAGTAGTTGTCGCAGTATTAGTAAGAGCATTAATTATTTCAACAAAAAAGTCTAATTTTGAGCTTAATGTTTAAATACAGTTAATCCATGGGGCTTTTATTTTGAAAGGGTGGGGCTGGGTGGGGGAGAGAGGAAGAGAGGAGACAGAATCATAATGTTTGACACACATAAAAAGAGGTTATTAAATGACAGGCTTCATCACCAGCATTTCAGTTAGAATTCACTCTCTGGGGCTTTTATTTTGAAATGGGGTGTGTGTGTGTGGGGGGGGGGGTCCTCTAAAGATCTCTAATACCTGAATGAATGTATGAGAGAGAGACACACAGAGAGAGAGAGAGACACACACAGAGAGACGGGGAGAGGAGTGTATGTGCGTGTGAGTGTCTGTGAGTCTGTGTGTTTATTAACATCACTAATTAGCTCAATCACAAGCACCTGTGTGCAGCCTGTTCATGCAGAAAAAACAGGGAAACACTTAACCATAAAAAAAACCATAACCATAGCTCCTATTGCTCCGAAAAAGTTGAAGAACAGATCATGTGAAAATGGTGTCTGTAGTGTAAAAAATGTGGCTTAACTGGCGATCGGGAAATGGAGTACCGTGTTCTGTGGAAGATGTTCTTGAAGTAAAATTTAACATTGGTCTCTATGGAGCAGAAAGTTGGTTTTCCTGTCAATTAAAGGCTGTAGTGCAAAATCTGTAAATCTGTAAAAATGATGCATGAAGAGTGAAAATTGTGGAGTCAGTGGCAAAAGACAAATATTTTTGTCACAAGATTCTGAAGCTGCTCTTCACTCTAGCGGTGACATCACGCACTCTAAGCTGCCCAATACACACCCATTATAAAGTCAGAAAAGGACTGAAAAAATCATTAAAGTTAAAATGGGACAGTTCAAAAAGTATAAAAGATATCAAAAAGATTATAACATACAATAATAGCTTAGGGTTTTCTCAGTATTTTAAAGTTGAAATGGTGTTTGTAGCTGAAAGTATGAGGAAGTAGAAGGATTTGAAAGTTGAAAAAGTTTAAGAGGATTTGAAAATGTTCTCCATAGAAACCCATTCAAAAACAATTTGCAAAAAGCTTAATAATTCAAAAAGCGTAAGAGATAGAAATATGAAAAAAATGAAGAAGATGAAGAGTTTCAAAAAACAGGGGACGGAAGAAATGGTAAAAGAGGAATAAAGATTTGAAGAACAATACTTGGAATGCTGAATCAGCATTCCAACAATTAGTAAACTAGCATTAGCTTATTAGTTGATACTAACTCTTTGTGTTGGATGAAACTCCCCTCCAGCTGACTTTTGTGCTTTGATATCTTTTAACATAACCCTGTTTGCGTATTACAACAACACACAGGTTAGATCAGACCTGTTGGCTGTCGCCGACCGGCCCGCGGGACGTCAATGGGAAATTAGGAATAAAACATAAATAATTGTACATCATGCACGGAATACAGCTGCATTGCTTTTATTTTGAAGGCGACTGCTGCTGTCTTTTATCTCAATTTACGTACATTAGTACGTTCGTGGATGTGTGCGAGCAGCGGCTCACTGCAATCCCAATAATAGCAGTGTAGGCAGCCGGAACCGGGCCGGTGTATTTGGCCCGATTCTGGGGCATCATTCATCCCGAGTCTCAGCCGAGTCGGCAACCGGACTCGGCCCGACGTGTTTCTTCCGGCATGCCGAGCTTACTCCGGAGCTGGGCCAGGTCATTATGGCTACCTGGGATGTGTTGGTGATGCAGAACGGACACGGACATCTGAGGCTTTGCTAGCTAAGCTGCTAAATCAACATGCTCAGAAGATGTTGGTTCTCTTTGGATCGACCTACATATGTGAACAAACATTCTCCGTGATGGAGTTTAATTAATCCAGATCCAGATCCTCTCTCACTGACCATCACCTGTCCTTCACATCTCACCTCACACATTCAACCTCACTTCAGTCACTCGTTTACTGAACTAAAACACAGAAAATGAGGTCATTGGACTACAAACAATAGTAATAAAAGTACAAATTAACAGAAACATGATCCTTGTCAGTGTTTTACTATTATATATAGATATTACATATGTATATTTGTTTGGATCATTATTCCTGCTGCAGATGTTTAAGGTGGAGCTCATTTTAACTCCTTTATACACTGTTCAGTTTGGGTAGTTAGGAAGGGTTTGACAAATTATAATGTGCAAAGTAACTAGTAACTAAAGCTGCCAGACAAATGTAGTGGAGTAAAAAGTACAATATTTCCCTCTGAGATGTAGTGGAGTGGAAGTACAAAGTTAAATAAAATAGAAATACTCAAGTAAAGTACCTTGAATTTGTACATACAGTACTTAAGCAAATATACTTAGTTACATTCCATCACTGATCATAATATTTACTCTTACCACTCGCAGCTTATCAAAACCATACAATGTACTGCTTTTTATAAAGAGGTGGAATAACATTGAGCAGGATTGAGTTCAGTCTATTGGTCCGGCCCTCCACAACAGTCCCTGTTTCTAATGTGGCCCCTTGGGAAAAATAATTGCCCACCCCTGGGTTAGATTTATAATTGTTAATTTATTAAAACAGTATGTTTCAATTTGAGAAAGGGTTTTGAGGATGAGGACTAACTAATGAGTTTGACAAACGTTACCTCACTGTTGGTTATTGGGCTTGTGTTGCTGGAGGACAGAGCTCCTAAAATTAGCTTAAACTGTGATATAGTAGCATCTTAGCTCCCTCACAGATGTTTCATTCCTGACGCAACCCCATAGAACAACATGATTATCAAATGACGAGCTGCAAGGCTTTGAAAGTAACACTATATCACCACTGTAGGCAGTAAGCTAGCTGGGCATGCTAACGTTGGCAGCTTACATTAGAACAGATAAACACACTGATATATAATATAATACAATCTTTATTTTTCTTGTGTTTTTTGTTTGAAAAACACAAACATCTTTATTCAACACATTTTTTTCTAACCAGTGTAGCATTAAAGCATGATGGAATTCGCAAGCTAGCGGACAGCTTTCGCCATGCTTTAATGCTTCATTGGCTACAGAAAATGAGCGAAAAAAGCGTGCTGGTGGCCAGCAGCAGCGCTGTGCTTAACGGTCCCTCCAAGATAGCCAACCTACCAAGCAAACAAGACAGCCATTAATCTGGAGCTGCGTCCGATCTCTTCCCGGCGAGCATGCGACAACACTTAACGGTTCCACTGACGTGTGTTGTCACCATAACAACAATCTCGATAGTCTTTTGTACTAGTCAAATGACCATGGAAATAATTTCAATGTCTGTTCTACTCCTATTCTTGTTCTACGGGTGAGGCGTTAAGCGAACAGCTATCGGAACAAACTTTACAGAGAAGGGGTAGAGATGAACAGTGTGATGGTAGAGAGGGATAGTTGGACTGTACCTTTTCGAGGAGGGGTAGAGTTCCACAGAAATGACCTGTAATCCGTTCCAGGCCGCCACGCTGGTGCCATAGAAGAGACACTGCCAACATATTACAGCTCCTTGACTGAAACTTAGCAGCAACAGGAAAGTGCAGGCAGCTGACACCAACATAGAACCACCTGAAAAGACAGATGGATGATGACGAAACCATAATAAAGTCCCATCTTACTTTACCAATACTGTGACACTTTCTGCTGATCCCACCTATTATTCTGATTCTTCCTATCTTGTCCATGAACAGTGCGGAGATGATGTTGCCAGGCAACACAGCCAAACTGCCCAGGAAGCTGACCATGTAGATGACGATGTCGTTCTCCTCCTCGAAGTTCAGATGGCAGCCCTTTTTAGGGTGGAGGAAGGTGGTGTTCTCCATTCGACAGTCTTTGAACTTCTCCTGCCAGAGGTCTGGAGAGAACAGAGGGATTACATTAGGCTGTAAACAGACGTTTTCTCCTCTCTGTGCGGGAGGATGACCATATTGCAAATGAGATGAGACGTTTTAGGGTGGCATTAGTGTTTTAATATTTTACACCACTAATTAGTTGAGTTTATTGAACCCTTTTATTGAAACTTTAAGGACCCAGTGGTGTAAAAGTTCTTTACATTTTTATTACAATCATTCATTAGCCTAGTCATTTTTGTATGATACCTGTGTTATAGAAGACAGTGTTTTTGATGGTGCAATTCTCAAAAAAGGTGTTGGTTGACTTGACATCCTCAAAGTAGCAGTTTTCAAACAGAGAATCCTCGAACTTGACAGACTTTATCTCAATGTTTTCAAACCTAAATGAAAGGAGATGAAACTCATTAAGCAGCAGTATAAACAACAATAATATAAGTATATAGTATATAGATACAGTATATGTGAGGGGCAGTGTCAAGGAAACCTACTTGTCATGGATGTACTCTCCCTCGCGGTGGATCTGGTTGACCAGGGAGAAGTTGAAGTGGAAGCGTTCGACCCGTTCTCGGTGGAACACTTTGACCTTGGACTCGTACTCCTCATACTGCATGTATTTGATCATGTCCGGAAACCACACTCCCAGCCCGTGGTAGCTGATACACAGAAACATACAAACCCGAGTGCATTAAAACCCAACGATCTGCATTGCTACATATTATGTTTTTTTTGTGTGATTTAGTAACATTAACAGTGACATTTTTTCTCTCTTATTAAGATAGCTCTGCCTACAGGCTACATAGAATTGTTTCTACCTGAAAGCCAAGCAGAACCAGACAATAAACAGGAAGAGGCCTTGCAGTCTGAGCTCTGGGGCTGATAGGGACATGATGTTAGCCATCACCTGAAAGAGGAACAGATAATAAAAAAAACACATGGTAAGGTCAGCTGGAAAACAAATGCAACGTGTTTTTGTTAAATTCTTTTCAATCTTAGCATTTTAGCGTAGCAGTGATCCGCAGACCTGTTGCAGCATGGTCATGTGTCTGACAGTCCAGCGCTGGAAGGCCGTCCCAGTGTCACTCTGGATCTCTATGAAGTCGTCCTCCTGGGTTTGCGGTGTCTTAATGTTGGTCGCCTTCACAAAGAGAGGTGTTTGGACATATTAAAGACAATAACTTCATATTCATTTCCTGATTGTGTCCCAACGGAAATTCAGATTTCATCATCAAATGAAAGATTTTTAAACAAGGATTTCACAAAAATCTGAAAAATTATATTTAGGAAAGAAAGAAGGACACATTGACTTTTCTTTACTCATTCAAAATGTTATTTATCTTTATCAGGACATCTGTGTAACATTCTCACTGATATTTCAACATGTGTAGGCCATTCGGTCACCTGATAATAAGCCAGAAGTGGAGCTTATTGCTACTTAGTCTTTTTTGTGTGTGTATACAATTCACACAGCATGTGGCACAATGCACAATAACAAGACCCTGAAACCGAAGCAGCTAAGTGGAATTCAGCAGTCATTCATTTTTATTTTTCCACCTGTGTAGTCTAATGAAATAGCTTTCCGTAAACTGTTTTTATCTGACACCAAAGACAAATTTTGATTAGAAATAGTTACTGCCAATTTGAAATTTGACTGTGGGTCGGCTTTTTCTTGCTCTAAACTATTAATGTCAATCGGCCTTTAAAAATCCACTATCGGTCTGGCTCCATATCGTGGCTTACAGTTGAATGCCATAATTTATGTCATTTTTGACGACTGATCACGTGTGCATTTATGTCGTTAACGAACTGCAAAATTCGATAACTGATTGCTGAGCGATTGGGCAAAAACAGCACTCACAGTGAACACTCTCTCTGGCTCCCCCTTGGCCTTCCAGTTGGTGTCGTGAACTTGTCGCAGGATCATCCACGCCTCATCATGTCGGGCACTCTGGGAAAAAAAAGCACACACACACACACACAGACATACGAACGCATCAATGAATGTCAACAGCTCAAGAGCATTCTGTGAAACCTCTCAGGGTTTCCGACACGTTTATTTCCCAGATGCAGCTGAGCAACAATGTTCCCATGATGTCTGCCTCTTATCAGATAGGGGGGGCGTGTGATAATTTGGCGGGTGTGTGATATGTTGGAGCGGCCCTGCTGTAACATGCAAACACAATACCACATGTGGTTAAAGGGCTGACAATGAACGTGGGTGAGAAAGCAGGGGTGGGTGGTGTTCTGGTGGCGCCTTAGCAGCCTTTCGCTACCTTTGCACAGCAGTGGGATGTTGCAGTGGTGGCCGATGATGACTCAACATTCTTAGCCAATCACAGTTTGACGTTTATACTGGACACTGACATAATGAATGTTATCAATCTTAAGATTCTTAATCCATCCCGTATTAGCAGTGCAGATAAATGTGTTTTTAAAAAAAAAAAAAATGTACAGACAATAAAACCACATATTTTAATCTTGTTTTTATCTGGCGACATTGAATCTGACCTCCAGGAGGAAACGGGGGCTCTCTGGCATGAAGACGACTCCGACGAGTGCAGCCAGCGCAGGGATGAGGCACACCAGGATGAATAACCTCCAACTGTGGATCTGGAACTCTGAGCCGATGGCGAAGCCCCAGCCTGGAAAACAATCCAGCAAAGAGCATGTTATATTTAACACACCTTTGGTTTATACAAAATCTATTTTTATGCACCGATGAATCCATTTTGGCATGAGTTGTTGCATTTGAAAACATTGAATGGATTTAAAAACTGTGACAACCAGTTGGATTCCAATATAATTATTTTAATTTCCGGATGGTGGCATTATTTTGACTTATTTTAGCGTGAGTTATTCATATTTATTTTCCTGGGGGAAATTCTCTAGATGAGGCTCAAGCACAACAATTTATTTATTCCCATCCTGTCGTTCGTGGAGACTGAGAAGAAAAAAAGTGTCAAACAACTAGATGCACCTCCGGTGAATTCAAATTCAAACGCGAGTCTCATCCATGTGTGTGTCTGGTTGTGTTGAGTCAGTGCGTGCGTTCATTACCATAGTGAGGGATGATTCCCCAGGCGGTGAAGGAGGCGTACAGGCCTCCCAGCATCCAGAACATGCAGAGCCAGCTCAGGTGCTCCCCGCGTTTATCCATCTGCAGGAACTCGGTGTAGTAGGTGTACACTATTGGGATGGAGCCGCCGATTCTGGGGGAGGAATCACAAGACGTCTGAGAAAATGATCTCCCTCAATAAACACCTTAATGTTTGTCCATCATTCTCTGAGGAACTGGAGGATGATTTGCTGGGATTTCTGGGATTTCTGTTAGTGATTGTAAGCTCATTCGTTCTGATGACTTTACTGCAAGTATCTTTTTTTTAAATGTTGGTTCCCCCAAATTACACAAAACACACTTACTTATGTCTAGCTACACAGATAATTTTGGTTTTATTTGTCCAGACTTTGAGACATCTGTCTCTGACTCCAACCCCACACATTGGAGGTGCATGGAATTACACTTTTAATGCCGGAAACGTAAAATATTACATTTAAAAGACACAACAGCAATGTGCAACAAACTCTTGCTACAAGAGTTTGATACAGTACGTTCAACATCAAGATAACCATTGACTTTCTCTCGAGTCTGCCTGCTCCTTGTGTCTTGACTAACATGGGGCTCATTATCATCAGCAACAGAGGACCATTTTAATCTGGTTACGTCAGCTTTGCAAAAAGCTCAAACATCAATATTGCAGGTCCGGGTCCACTCAGGCATCACTCACTCATTATCGATAGAAATGTGTAGGTGTAGAAAGGTGCTGGCGACTGCAGAAAGTCAGCGATAAAACGCAAATGAAAAACAAGCAAAGAGCACTGTTCACTCATTTTAATTGGTGTAAGAAAGAAATGCTCTAATGGAGTAAACAAACAGACATCTCCTCGTGTGCGGCGTACAATGTAAATCTGCTTTATTAACGAAGAAAATAAACTGACAATTTTATCGACTGGTGTTCCTGATTTACGTCCTCTCTCTACCTCTGGCTCTTCTCAAAGGGCCCCCGGTTTGGTTTAATGGAAGTGCTTCCCATCACTCATCCCCCCTTAAATGCCAGGTGTCTTATTTCGGAACAGACGCCGTCAAATACAAGGGGAGATTCGTTTTTTCCCGCCAAAAAAAAACTAAAATGTTACAGACTTTTCCACTAAAAAAAATTAATGATGGCAAAGGTCAGCGATTATAAAAAGCCAGACGAGGCGTCTGATTCTCAGGCAAATGTGAGTGTGAACATCCATACAGAAGTAAACGTGTCTCACCCAAAGCCGGAGCAGAACCGGAAGAAGAGGAAGAAGCCGTAGCTCTGAGCGAAGCAGGACAGCAAGGAGAAGACCAGGTCGATGGTCAGGACGTAGATCAGACACTTCCTCCTCCCCATCTTGTCAGACAGACCCCCCCACACCAGCGCCCCCACCATCATGGCCACGTACACCAGCAGACCTGCGAACACACACACAAATACAAAACCCCATTTGACCTTTACACTTAAAGGTCAATATGCATGTTTTACTCCCTTAATGCACACTGGATGCCATTGAAACACTCAGTGCAGGCTCTGCATTAACACTGTATGTACTTGCACACATATGCAAACACACAAACATCACTGGGAGGAAAAACTGTGGTAGATCTGTTATTAAAAAACAAAGAGCCATGATCTCCACAAGGGGGCTCCCTTCACCCTCGAATGAACACAGAGCAACTAGGAACTCATCACACTTTGCACCGTGATTCAGTGTGTAGCATCCTCACACATGCACGCTCTGATCAACAAAGAAAATGTAAATAAGACTGACAATGACGCTCTCAAGATTTTGATTGAGCAATAAAGGTCATAATCATTTTTAGTGCATCACTTCCACAATATTCACCGTCCATATATATATATTTTTTTTCCTTTTAAAGTTTGACATTTTATTGTTACTTTGATTACACGCTTTAACAAGGCAAAATCCGTTCTGTCGGATTTTATATTGTGTTATTTCTTAGTCACAGCGACCTGGAGCATATCCCAGCATGCACCACACACGAGGTCTACTCTGCCATTTGTTTTTTGTTGCAACGGTTACCGACTGTGCCGAACATTAGAGATAACAATGATTACTTCCTGTTTATTTATGTCTCTAGGGAGAGTATTATGCTCTAACCTACAACCTGGGCCGTCCACCTCGCCGTGTTGTTTAACCCTCCAGACTCATACCTCCTGCCTGCTCTGTGTTTTTACTACACACAGCCCTAATTACAGTGGGACTAAGCAGCTTAACGGCACATGGAGCCGTAGTGTGTGCACCTTCCCCTGTGGATTACGAGGCCATCCGAACGCTCCGGCGCTTCCACACACCGCGCTGCATATCCCCTAAATCCAGTGGTGGGCCGTCAGGGCCTGCAAGGCCTTCTCTGCTGGCCTAAACAGAATCACAAAGTTATAGCTATTTTATAATTTAATAATTTTTCTTAAATACACTACATGTATTATAATTTATACAAATATTTTTCCCATTATCTTATTTTCTCATTGCACAGCTACTGTCTTCCTCAGTTGCTCTGCTTCCAGTGCAGCTTGTTTTAAGTAGAGCTTTTATCCAAATCAGATTTCACCTCTGTGTCTCTAGGTAAGAAGAGAGGCCCGAGGCCTGCAGACTCACAAGTGAATCCCTTTGCAGTTTAAGTGAATGGGGACGATATTGTTGATTGTCATAGTGTTCAACCAATCAGATCTTTAGTTTGACATGTTGGGCGTATTCTTTGACGTGTCAGAGCCTGCTAGCTGGCCTAGCCATATGTGATTGGTCAGTGGGCTAGCGTGACATGTTGGGCGGTGACAATCCCAATATCTGCTGCCTCTGTCGAGCGGACATTTTCAGCCCTCAAACACATTAAAACGTATTCAAGAAATACAACTGGGGAGGCTCGACTGTCTTCACTGGCGTCCATGAATCGAGAAGGACTTCTTACTGGAACTAAAATGCACGGATGTACTGAACAACCGTGAGATTAAACTCTTTGTTAACAAAGAAAGGAGGATGGACTTTGTCTTTAAATAGTGAACAGCAGCTCTGGTAAGTTAAATGCGTTTGTTTTTACATCTGCAGTAGCTTTAATATGCTTGTTTGTATATTATTATTTGTACAACTTTTTGATTTTTGTTTGGTTTTATATGTGATAGGAACCATTGTTACGTCCTATGTTGCTCTGGGGACATATTTAGCCGGTGCCAGTGTTGCCAACTTGCCGACTAAATCTGGCGACTTTCCAAATCCTCATGGCGACTTTTTTTGTCAAAAGCTACTAGCGACAAATCTGGCGACTTTTTCTGGTGTTATTGGAGACTTTGCTGGTGTTTTGACTCGATAACGTTAAAGCATGTACGTTCTACAGTTACTGCCGTGAACGAGCAGCAGGTGCTGCCGTGAGCCCCTCCGCTGCCCAAAAGCACACACAGGCGGGTACTCTCACAGAAGCCTCGCGCAGCAGTCAGAGCAGAGAGGAGACGCAGTCTCGGCGTATTCTCTGCAGTTAGTGTATTTACAGGTGTTGGCTTCATTTTTACACAAAACAAATAATAACCGTAGCTGTGTTTCAGCTGCAGGACAGCAGTGAAGGCCCAGGTATAAAATGCACAGCCCACCACTGCCTAAATCATTCAACAAGAGACTTTGCTGAGGGCACCGGGAGACGAAGAGTCAGGGCTAACATGTCAAGTAATATCTTGGCCAAGTTGTTGCTGAGGGCAATATGTACGCCTTACGTAGGCACATGGGCCGGGTGACAGGACTGGCCTTGTGATTGGATGGTCCGTCCTTCAGGTGGAGGCCGAGGATCAACACCCGCAGTAACAAGCTTCTATCTGTCTGTTTAAGTGTCCTTGAGCACAGCGGAGAACGGAATCCCTGGAGGGCAAAGACCAATTTTCCCTTTTCTCTTACAGCAGGGGTGTCAAACTCATGTTCCCTCTGGGGCCACATCAGCATCATGGTTGCCCTCAAAGGGCCGGTTGTAAATGTAAGACTGTATAAATGTAACTACTCCTAACATATTGTTAAACAACTGTCTCTACATTTGATTATTGTTTATTCAAGTGTAAAAAGATTGTACATGCAGTTATATGAATGTAAAATTATATTTAAGCACATTTCTGTTATTATAACATAAATCATTTTAATTTAGGGTTAAGAAACCCACATTACTCTATCAAAGATCAAACTATTAAAGAAAATAACAAAGACTAATATCATCAAGAACAAGTTATTACATTAACTTTGTTCAAAGCTATTTTTGTCACCTCTGCATCACTAATGTCTCCCCGTCATCGTCCCGTGCATGGCAGCTACATCCAAGAGCTCCTGAGAGTCAGGTCTTATGAACACGGATAGATGATGTGTCCGTGTTGTCTGTGCTTTCATCAACAGCTAATGAAGAAGACGAGTACCTGCTCGTCTCTTCGGCTAGCTGTGTTGTTAGATTAGCTGCTAGTTCCTGAACTCGGTCTGCGATGGTGTTTCTTCACAAACTGAACTTTTAAAAGTCTGTATCTGGTCAGAGCACAGCTGCTCACACACCTTTAAGCATGACTGGGCTGTAGCGAGCCACATCCGGGCATTTGGACCGTGCTTGGCTTGATGTGAACTTTGAATTGGAACAGTACTTAGGCTGAGACTGATGACGTTTCACAAGTCCACGAGTTTACAAGTACAGAGAAGTACGCATGTTGAGAAAGACCCAATCTCTTGTTGGAAAACCTCTTTATGGGCTGTTGCCTCTCCTGTCCACCTGTTGTGATAGTTTTAATGTTACACAGACAACATGCTATCTCATAATTTCGACTTTCTATCTCATAATTTCGACCATGGGGATATTTTTATTTTCAAGTCTAACTTTAAATTTTTGTAAAAAAAAAATGTAAAAAAAAGATTTTTTTTTTTTTTTTTGCTGGCGGATTCGCGGGCCACATAAAACGACGTGGCGGGCCGCATCCGGCCCGCGGGCCGTATGTTTGACACCCCTGTCTTACAGTATAAAAAGTGAAAGCACTGTAAGTGCACTTCACACATCTAGATGAAGAGACAATTATCCTGCAAACACTGCAGACACCTGCAAGGCATGCATTTTCCAAGTATACAATATGTTCAGACTAAAGAAATGTGAACTCTGTGTACATAATTCAACAGATGAGGATTTTCAGTGTGCAGATGACTTTGTTATGAGAAATTAAACTCATTACTGATGTTGCAGCATTAGCTCCATTTCTACAATCAAAACTTTATTTAATTCATCACATACATGCACTTCAATGTCTTGCTCAAGGACACTTTGACATGCAGAACCAGGGAATGAACCTCTTACCTTGTGATTAAAAGACAATCAGCTCTACCCACTGACCCACAGTATATTGTGGAAATTAAGCATGAGTTTTATGAATCCTGAACGATGGAAACCCAGCAGCGTTTTTCCCAAAATGGCTTGCTACCAGTGAAAGGCCTTAAAGTAATAATCTGCTACATTTTCCCTTGATTTCAGTTAGACTTACAACAGGATTGATTGAATTTGTATCCAGTGAATGAAAGTTACAATATGCCTATATAACATACCAGGTTGCACTGCACACAAACTGGTTGTTTCCTGTTTTATTTTGATATATTCACCTTTTGTGTCATGTTTGGTTTTACTTCCTGCCTTTGTGATTCGACTCACCATGTGTATTCAGTCTGTGTTTCTCCTGTTTCATTGTCAGTACGTCGTTGCTCCTTTTGGGTAGTGCTTCACTCGTCGTCCACCCCCCCCCCCCCCCTCCTTTGTGAGCTTCTAGTTTATTTCTAGGGATGACCTTTGTGGATTTGCTTTGCTGTTATCTGCCTGCTGGACCAGCTGCATGTTTTGGAATGTAGGCTTTCCTGTTAATAAATCACATAAGCCAATGCGGAAGTAAGTCTTTAAAAACAAGTGTTTGTATAGAAGTCTATGAGAAAATGACTACTTCTCACTTGATTTATTACCTCAGTAAACATTGTAAACATGAGTTTATGGTCTCAATGTTATGGTTTCAAGTCTTCTTCAATACAGCATGATGTTCATTTAGTAAATTATGGTCCATTTAGATTAAATAGACCATAAAGCAGGGTATGCTTTAGGGCGGGACTACAAGTCAGGTGTAGCATTTGCGCTACACAATGTTAGCTTGCTAATATCTGACTTGTTGAGTTAAGGAGGTAACCTAATGGGAAATATATTTTATATGACACTTAATCAAAAGTCAGTTTTTTTAAAGATTTCAACGCAATATATATAAAAAAAATGTATGCCACTAACAGACTAATCTCTCAAATTATGTTGGTTACGTTAGCATAATCTGATATTACCCACTCACTCTAAACTACATGAATGCTAACTTTGAAACGTATATCTCCAAGTATGCATTCATAAAAATGAAACAAAGTAATTCCTTCCATAAAGCATTGTCAGCTAAATTCAATATATCATCAGGTTCCCTAAAACTGTTGTTTTTCTAAGTTACAGCCCAGGATAATTAAGTGCTTCCTGTTACGATCTGATTGCTTTTCATTAGACAACGCTAAAGATTCTACAGCAACTGATTTACACGTTCCTTAAATTTGAATCATATAACCCAATTTAGTAAATAATCCCTTTTAAACTAGCTAGTTGTTACAACTAACTAAGGAAGAACTTGACATGTGAATAAATCAATTAATGTAAATCACCAAATGTATTCTACATTATCCCTTGAATAGCAGCGGGGAAGCATCATAAAAGATCTATTTAATTGCAGTTCCAGTTCTATTACATGCATACGCATTAGCTGCATTGCTATTTTTTTTATCCAAATCAGATTTCACCTCTGTGTCTCTAGGTAAGAAGAGAGGCCCGAGGCCTGCAGACTCACAAGTGAATCCCTTTGCAGTTTAAGTGAATGGGGACGATATTGTTGATTGTCATAGTGTTCAACCAATCAGATCTTTAGTTTGACATGTTGGGCGTATTCTTTGACGTGTCAGAGCTTGCTAGCTGGCCTAGCCATACGTGATTGGTCAGTGGGCTAGCGTGACATGTTGGGCGGTGACAATCCCAATATCTGCTGCCTCTGTCGAGCGGACATTTTCAGCCCTCAAACACATTAAAACGTATTCAAGAAATACAACTGGGGAGGCTCGACTGTCTTCACTGGCGTCCATGAATCGAGAAGGACTTCTTACTGGAACTAAAATGCACGGATGTACTGAACAACCGTGAGATTAAACTCTTTGTTAACAAAGAAAGGAGGATGGACTTTGTCTTTAAATAGTGAACAGCAGCTCTGGTAAGTTAAATGCGTTTGTTTTTACATCTGCAGTAGCTTTAATATGCTTGTTTGTATATTATTATTTGTACAACTTTTTGATTTTTGTTTGGTTTTATATGTGATAGGAACCATTGTTACGTCCTATGTTGCTCTGGGGACATATTTAGCCGGTGCCAGTGTTGCCAACTTGCCGACTAAATCTGGCGACTTTCCAAATCCTCATGGCGACTTTTTTTGTCAAAAGCTACTAGCGACAAATCTGGCGACTTTTTCTGGTGTTATTGGAGACTTTGCTGGTGTTTTGACTCGATAACGTTAAAGCACGTACGTTCTACAGTTACTGCCGTGAACGAGCAGCAGGTGCTGCCGTGAGCCCCTCCGCTGCCCAAAAGCACACACAGGCGGGTACTCTCACAGAAGCCTCGCGCAGCAGTCAGAGCAGAGAGGAGACGCAGTCTCGGCGTATTCTCTGCAGTTAGTGTATTTACAGGTGTTGGCTTCATTTTTACACAAAACAAATAATAACCGTAGCTGTGTTTCAGCTGCAGGACAGCAGTGAAGGCCCAGGTATAAAATGCACAGCCCACCACTGCCGAAATCATTCAACAAGAGACTTTGCTGAGGGCACCGGGAGACGAAGAGTCAGGGCTAACATGTCAAGTAATATCTTGGCCAAGTTGTTGCTGAGGGCAATATGTACGCCTTACGTAGGCACATGGGCCGGGTGACAGGACTGGCCTTGTGATTGGATGGTCCGTCCTTCAGGTGGAGGCCGAGGATCAACACCCGCAGTAACAAGCTTCTATCTGTCTGTTTAAGTGTCCTTGAGCACAGCGGAGAACGGAATCCCTGGAGGGCAAAGACCAATTTTCCCTTTTCTCTTACAGTATAAAAAGTGAAAGCACTGTAAGTGCACTTCACACATCTAGATGAAGAGACAATTATCCTGCAAACACTGCAGACACCTGCAAGGCATGCATTTTCCAAGTATACAATATGTTCAGACTAAAGAAATGTGAACTCTGTGTACATAATTCAACAGATGAGGATTTTCAGTGTGCAGATGACTTTGTTATGAGAAATTAAACTCATTACTGATGTTGCAGCATTAGCTCCATTTCTACAATCAAAACTTTATTTAATTCATCACATACATGCACTTCAATGTCTTGCTCAAGGACACTTTGACATGCAGAACCAGGGAATGAACCTCTTACCTTGTGATTAAAAGACAATCAGCTCTACCCACTGACCCACAGTATATTGTGGAAATTAAGCATGAGTTTTATGAATCCTGAACGATGGAAACCCAGCAGCGTTTTTCCCAAAATGGCTTGCTACCAGTGAAAGGCCTTAAAGTAATAATCTGCTACATTTTCCCTTGATTTCAGTTAGACTTACAACAGGATTGATTGAATTTGTATCCAGTGAATGAAAGTTACAATATGCCTATATAACATACCAGGTTGCACTGCACACAAACTGGTTGTTTCCTGTTTTATTTTGATATATTCACCTTTTGTGTCATGTTTGGTTTTACTTCCTGCCTTTGTGATTCGACTCACCATGTGTATTCAGTCTGTGTTTCTCCTGTTTCATTGTCAGTACGTCGTTGCTCCTTTTGGGTAGTGCTTCACTCGTCGTCCACCCCCCCCCCCCCCCTCCTTTGTGAGCTTCTAGTTTATTTCTAGGGATGACCTTTGTGGATTTGCTTTGCTGTTATCTGCCTGCTGGACCAGCTGCATGTTTTGGAATGTAGGCTTTCCTGTTAATAAATCACATAAGCCAATGCGGAAGTGCCTTAAACTTGCATTCTCTCTAATGGCCATCAGGGGGCGACTCTTTTGGTTGCAAAAATAAGTCTTTAAAAACAAGTGTTTGTATAGAAGTCTATGAGAAAATGACTACTTCTCACTTGATTTATTACCTCAGTAAACATTGTAAACATGAGTTTATGGTCTCAATGTTATGGTTTCAAGTCTTCTTCAATACAGCATGATGTTCATTTAGTAAATTATGGTCCATTTAGATTAAATAGACCATAAAGCAGGGTATGCTTTAGGGCGGGACTACAAGTCAGGTGTAGCATTTGCGCTACACAATGTTAGCTTGCTAATATCTGACTTGTTGAGTTAAGGAGGTAACCTAATGGGAAATATATTTTATATGACACTTAATCAAAAGTCTGTTTTTTGAAAGATTTCAACGCAATATATATAAAAAAAATGTATGCCACTAACAGACTAATCTCTCAAATTATGTTGGTTACGTTAGCATAATCTGATATTACCCACTCACTCTAAACTACATGAATGCTAACTTTGAAACGTATATCTCCAAGTATGCATTCATAAAAATGAAACAAAGTAATTCCTTCCATAAAGCATTGTCAGCTAAATTCAATATATCATCAGGTTCCCTAAAACTGTTGTTTTTCTAAGTTACAGCCCAGGATAATTAAGTGCTTCCTGTTACGATCTGATTGCTTTTCATTAGACAACGCTAAAGATTCTACAGCAACTGATTTACACGTTCCTTAAATTTGAATCATATAACCCAATTTAGTAAATAATCCCTTTTAAACTAGCTAGTTGTTACAACTAACTAAGGAAGAACTTGACATGTGAATAAATCAATTAATGCGAATCACCAAATGTATTCTACATTATCCCTTGAATAGCAGCGGGGAAGCATCATAAAAGATCTATTTAATTGCAGTTCCAGTTCTATTACATACATACGCATTAGCTGCATTGCTATTTTTTATTGCTATTACATTACAAGTTTAACAATTTCCTTGAGATAACTGGTTAAATATCTGCAACTACATGAAGTCTGAGATTTAAAACCTGCCAGAATTGTCCCTTCTTTGTCTCCAGCATTGTGTCTCCTGCTATTAGCCTCTTGTGTTTACACCAATGGATTAAACAATAAAACCACCATGCAGGGCGAGTGCACCGGCTATCCTCCTCTTGTCAACAAAAGGTTAGGAGTCTTATCTGCTACCCAACACTCAGGTTAAGATTAAGTACCTTTCTGCTCTGGTGAGTCGGGTGAACAGAGCATGAGGGAGAATCAAAAAAAGGATCATTCTGCAGATCTACTTCATATTCTCAGCCGATGATCAGCGCTCCCCTCCCGCTCTGCCCAAACAGACGCTGTGATTTCATTTTCGCCGGGGCCCCCCTCCTGCTACCACATCCTGTCAGAGGCCTGAAGCGTATCTGACAGCTCTGCACCAGGCGCTGCAGGCCGCCAGGCTCTCTGACTGCTGCAACATGCTCCATATTAGCCTGGGAACACACACTGAATACAATCACCTTCAGGTTCCTCATCAATCTCTCGCAATGCTTCATCCCAGGAGCCTGTTAAGAGAAAATGAGCTATGCACAATCTGCCACATTGCCTGGCTGCATGCGAGGCCTGGGAAATAAGGTGAGGGGCTTTAATTTGCAGTTTGGTTGTCTGCACAGAAAGTAAGGAACAGACGCTTTCACGGTACATTTCCTAGTAAGTTGGGTCTATGCTGCATACAAATTTTAGTATTCATTTTTTTGCCATGTTTACTGTTGTGGTATTTGGGAAATAAAGGAAACTCTCTATCTACAGTATATTCAACTTTCAAAGCATATTGAAAGCAGGCGCTTATTTCTGTGTCTGGTATCTGACATATTTAAACAATTAACATGTGGTGTCGTGATCCTCAAGTCAACTTTCGGACATTAGGGTCCAATGCCAAGGCTCATCCGGTGGACCTAAACTCTTATGAGGACACACAATGTTGCCTATTTTCTTAATTTTTGTATTTGCTTAAAAAGTGCCAAGCTTTGCACCAGCGCCTGGGGGATATTTCTGTCTGTGGTCTGCGACCATGTGCCGTCAAGAGCCAAACATATGCAGGATTTTATCTCAGCCAAGCACAACAGCAGATCATTTCACTAATGGGGTTTCTCGTCTCTGGGTAAAATTTGGAACCCTTCAACAGATTATTATAATTAGCTAGACTTGTAATTAGCTGGTTTGGAGAAATGTGTTTGCTAAACCAGTTTTTTAGCCATGCTAGCTGTACAGACATTTATCGTACAAAGAGGGTGAATTCTATCAACTCAGGCGGTCCTATGGCATTTCCTGTTACGCCATCAGAGAGTTGAAATTTGTGGCTTTGCGTGAAGTGTCTCTACAACAATTTCATATATTACTATGCACTTTGATACACAAATTCCTGTTCCCCTCAGGATGAATTTGAATGGCTTTGAAGACGGTATCATCAAATCAAAACCTTGGTTTATAACTAAATACCTGCATACTAAATGACATTCCCATCAGCCTCAGGTGTGCTTTGGGTTTAGTGCTAATTAGCAAATGTTAGCATGCTAACACGCTAAACTAAGATGATGAATATGGTAAACATTACACCTGCTAAACATCAGCATGTTAGCATATTCATTGTGAACATGTTAGTATGCTTAAGTTAGCACTTATCTCAAAGCTTTCTTGCTCAAATTTCTTTTTTTACCTATTCTATCCAAAGAAACCAAATTGAAACCAAATGTATATGTATATATTTTTTTCAAAAGGTGGTTATTTAAATTTGGAATAAAAAACTGAAGCCAGGTTCATGTACATTTTTGCCACACACTTAGTAGAAACCTCAGTTTTTCCACCTTCCCTCACTTATGAAGGTAGATTTGTGTCTTTATTACGCAAACCAAATTTCTCGCATTGCAATCAAAAATCGAGTTTGTAAGTAAAAATATATAAACTGAGAATAAATTATTTGTTAGTTTTGCTTATGAAACGAGAATTTTTGGCTGCAAAACAAAAACCTTTGCTCTCAAAAAAAACAACTTTGGTCTCAAAAAAAACAATTTTGGTCTCAAAACAAAAAGCTTTGCTCTCAAAAAACGATGTATGTAGTGGGCGGGGCATACACTGCTGAATGAACCAGGCGTTTCTATTGGTTGGGTTCGGTTTGGCATCTGCTTCCACTGTAAACAATGACGGGATGTGATGAGCGACATGGAGGTAAATTGACATCATATTGCTCTGTTTTGTCAAAATTATTTTAAATGTAGCAGCACTTCTTTTTGTTCCCATGTTGTTAGTGTCGTGGAGTCTCTTTTTTTAAAGAACGACATGGAGGGCTGCTGTGTTGACATGAAGCCTCACTTTCTCGGTCGGAGAAAACCAAGCTCAGGATTTATTTTAAATTGTGTCACACATGCGTAGCTAACGTAGGCGTGCCTCAGGCAAAGTGCAAAGTGCATACTCCCTTACCGGGAGCTTATAACATCACATGTTTGTTAAAATGATCGGTTAAGTTACGTGACATTTACATAACAATAGCTGACAAGCTAGCTAACGTTAGCGCCAGCTCGTCTGCCTGCATCCGACCGTAGTTAAGCCTTGGAAAGTAACTTTTAATAACTTCACTTTCAAACTTCATAGGTTGACTAATATCTTACTGAGATTGTGACGATTTTACAGATGATTTATAGTTCATATTATGTCCATAAACGGACCAACAGGAGCTCAGGTAGACCGGTTGTGAACCTGAAATACCACTTTAAGTCCGGTAACGTTACAAACGTTGACATTAATTATAAACTCAATTTGAGTATTTTGCTCCTTTTGTTTTGTGGTGTGAAATAAAACGAACTCTACATTTTGTTTTGTTACAGGGAGCCAGGAGCTGAGGGGGGAGAACGATGGCCTCTTCACCGGGGACAAACATTCAGCAACCGTAGCTTGGAATTAAGACATTAGTCCTTTTGTAATATCTCCATTTGACCATCTTGTACTTGTAGTTAAATTAGCTCTCATCCTATACAAAGCCTTTACTAATAGGACAAACAGTAGAGAGGACAATACACTTCTGATGTGTTATTGTTGCTGTCACACAGATGACAGTTGTGATGTCACCTTTTTCTTTTATTTATTTAAACCCACAATAAGACGTCTATGTAAATGATTTATATGTGAATGTGTGTATATTCTGCTGTGTAAAATGTGTCAATCTTCTAAGTTTGTATCCTTGTGTGAACATTATTGATAAATGTTTCTCTTTTCATAATTTTCTCAATGTGATTTGGACAATTTTGGAGAAAATAATCCTGCAGGAGAGGGTGACTGCCTTGCAAGGGACAACTTATAGAAAAAATATAAAGTATGTGCATATGTGTTACTGCAAGTTAATAAACACGTTTGCTGACATTTGTTTTGCTGCTGTTGTTTTTGTTAACTGTCCTCTGCCTTAGGATTGCAAGTATCCGGGCTCTGTTCTCTACTAGAAAGATTAATTGAGAAATAAATAAATATACGTGTATATACATTTATTAATATACATATATATATATATATATACATACATATATATATATATATATATATATATATATATACACACATGTATGTATATAGGTGTATATGTATATATATATATATATATATATATGTGAATGAAATAAAAGTTATTGATAAATACATTATTTTATTTACAAGAACTATAAATGATTGAAAATGTGTTATTTAACATAGCAACTGATTGAATTATTAACTGATTATTAATTTAGAAGAACTATGAATGAATTATTGAATATTAGGGGTGTAACGATACGCGTATTCGTATTGAACCGTTCGGTACGAGGCTCACGGTTCGGTACACATGACGAACCGAACAATACGTTCATACTAGTGCATTTGGAAATGCAGAAGCTTAAATTGTGGGATATATTATGTTTTCGGTGGAGCCACTGTTCTCAAACTGGCAACACACATGACGTAACGGACAGCGTGCTCTCTGACACGCCCACCACCAAAGAAACACTTCCTACTCCAGTCGGGCACTTTGCGCTGTGAGACACGCTACACGAAGCTAACGTTAGCTCGGTGCAACATGGCTAGTAATAGACCAGGAATAAAAGATCCTCCAACGGCCTACAGGTCTGGTGTTTGGAGCCACTTTGGTTTCTCTGTGAACTATGAGGGCTATGGTGAGAGAGTGGTGGATAAAAAAACAACGCGATCAACAAGCGATCACCACGGCGGTTGGTACATTTATAGCCGCGGACATGAGACCCGACTCTGTAGTGTAAAACGCTTTATGAACCTGCTGAATGTTATTGAGCCCCGTTACACTACTCCTTCACGAGCCCATTTCAGCCAAACCGTAATTCCCGCTTTGTACAAGAAAACAAAAGCACAAGTAGAGAATCACATGTCGAGGCACCCGCTGCTGCTCTGACAACGGATGCCTGGACGTCGAGGGCTACACAACGCTACCTGACTGTAACACACATTACCTCACCACTGAATGAGATGAAGAGCCACGTTCACTCAGGTATAGTTCCATCATTGTTCATACTAAAATTATGATGGAGAAGATGTAAGTAACAATACTACATTACAATTTTTAAGGAGCAGTTTTTGTTTTTTATGCTTATGTGTTGCTAAGAAGACACCCCAGAAGATGGGTCACTCAGGTATAGTTCCATCATTGTTCAAAGTCAAAGAATAGCTTCATGATGTTAGTTTTAATGAATAAATATATTTTAAAATCAAGTACGTTTCTCTGGCATTTATAGTTTTCTACTGTATTGAAAACGTACCGAACCGTGGCACCACTGTACCGTACCGAACCGAACCGTGAATTTTGTGAACCGTTACACCCCTATTGAATATATGATTGAAAAACTGATTAAAACAAACGTTTACAATATATATGTATATATATATATATATATAAATATATACGTATATACAGTATAATCCTTCTGAGCAGGCATTCTAGGCACGGGAGCAGCAAAGGGGTGGGGTGGGGGGAGACAGCTGGCGACGCAAACAGGAAGTCCTCTGTAGCATAGGCCATCTAATTTCAGAGACTGCTCGGTCCAGCCTTCGTGGTCCTCAAAGGACGCGGCCGACGTGGACCGCGAAGGCTGGGTCGACCGAAGGATGCAGCCGCTGGATTGGGACAGAGTCAGTGTTTACAGTGGAAACAGGTACCGGGATCCAAGTTGAACTGACCAATAGAAACTCCTGGCTCATTCAGCAGCGTATGCCCCGCCCACTACATCCATCGTTTTTTGAGAGCAAAGCTTTTTGTTTTGCAGCCAAAAATTCTCGTTTCATAAGCAAAACTAACAAATAATTTATTCTCAGTTTATATATTTTTACTTACAAACTTGATTTTTGATTGCAATGTGAGAAATTTGCTCTCAAAACATTTTTTGTTTGTTTGCGTAATAAAGACACAAATCTACCTTCATACCCCTCTGCTGTCACTTACCCAGCAGTCCTTTGTCGGAGTTGGATATGCACATGTCCTTCTCAGCACTGGGCAGGACGAAGCCCACCACGAAGCCGTCCACTCCGTCGGCCATCAGCGCCAGGCCCAGCACGAAGAACAGCATCCACTGGAAGCGCCCGTGGCCGCAGTCCTCCATGATGGTCTCGTACTGCTCTGGCAGGTTGTCCTCCTCCTCTTCCTGCTGGACAGCCTGACGGGCTTTCCTCCTGGCCTCCATCCGAGCCGCCCGCCGCGCCTCTTTGATCTCGTCGGGGTGGGGGACACCTTGGTACTCCCCCTCGTACATCTGCTCGTCATCGTCCGCGCCCTCCGTGGCGTCACTACGAGCGTCCTCGTCCTGCGGAGGGTAGTCGGCCTGGTAGGGGTAGCCATCTTGACCTCCCCCATCCTGGGTGTAGGTGTATTCCCCACCTTCTGTCACCTGCTGGCTCACGTTGTTGTGATAGGGGTCATCCATGGTTCCTGCTGGGTGCAAACTGACTTTGCCTTGTCGCCGTCGTACTCTGAGGAAGCTCAAGTTGTCAGCTATAATGGCATAATCCTCCTGAGGAGCTGTGAGTTGCTCTCGGTGTTAGTGCAGGAATTCTGTGCGATCTTCTGGGAAGAAGATTTTTACAGAATAAAGAATTTTACCTTCCTTGACGCGCACAGTGCTGCATGCTGAACCTAAAACACAATGCACACCACACATCGCATATTATCTGTCAGCAGAACGGCAAAGAAGAACGCACTTGTAGAGGGCAGAGACATTGCCATGCAACAGTGCCCTTTGGGACGGCCTGTGACCTGCCGAGTCAAGTCACAATTACAGTCTCAAAGGGCTGAACAACATTCATATTGTGGAAACATTAAGGAAGTACATCATGACCTTTGACTCTCTTTGACAAAGTCCTTGAAACTATAGAAGTAGCTATGTGATTTGCCTTCTATATGTCATGTAATCTTAGAAGGTCAAGACATTTCTTTGTATTTCATTTCACTCCCACAGTTTATGTTAACTGTTTTGTCTAGCTTTTTGTTACTTTGCTTTAGTTCCCTATCCTGTCAATCCAATCCATGTTACGTTATTTATTACTTCATGTAAAGGACTTAAAGTCATACATAAATACAGGCTATTATTCTAGACATAAATTAAAAGTATAATTTGGCAGGATGGAGCAGTTCAGGACTTCCAGTCTCCCTTGCAGGCTGCGTGTCCTTCCACACAACCAGATAATCTCATTGTCCCTCTACCCTGAGATGCTGTGACGCCATTTTGATCCATCACACAGCGCTGCTGCAACGATGACACATTCAGATCTGTCTTGATTTTCATAGTGACCAGAGGCCAGGGGCACCAATAGGATGACAGTAACACTAATTATTTATCGTTTTAGGAAAGTTGGTTGTCACATGCTTTATTGTCATGATTAAGTGACTTGCACAGTGAAGTGAGGCACATATTCTTACAAATCAAGCATCTGTCAGCCTGAGGCTGGCTCCTCTGTATATTACAGATAAAGAAAGATGACATATAACGTTTTGTGACAGACAACCAAGCAGCATAGCAAAAAGTAGAGCACACAATTGATGAGTCACTTTGTTAAACTATAAAGTAGCACAAACCTTCATTTAACCTCCATGCTCACATTACTTTTTTACTTGTCCTGCAACTACAACTACATTCATCAGTGTCTTGCTCAAGTGCATCCTGATAGTACTGCACTAACTATAAAGAAATACATGTAACTTTTACAGTGGAAATTACAGAATAATGGTAAAACTTAAAAAAAATGCTAATAATGGTAAATGCTAAAACATAGCAGTAGCAATAGTAGTACAAGTAGGGAAGAGGTAATTGACTCAGTAATGTCAGTTACACAACAATATCTATCTAAAGGTTAATAGAAGCTAACTTTAGCCTCCAAAAGCTAATGGTCATACCAGAAGAAAGTAGCAACCAAGTAGCTATGGGTGTAGCACCACCCCCAAATGCATTATGATAATCTGTCACGGGGAGTTGCAATCTCGTCTATAGTACATATATTTTTACAATAAAAAGCGTTTCGTGCCATTCAAATGTATAACATGTTAGATGTGTATTACTTGTTACAAGGGTATTACTTATATGGGTATTGTTGGGTATTACTTTTTATAGTGGTATTACTTGTTGGGTATTACTTGTTATATGTGTATTTCTTGTTATATGTGTATTACTTGTTGTATGGGCATTAGTTGTTTGGTATTACTTGTTACATTGGTATTACCTATGGGTATTACTTGTTACATTGGTATTACATGTTATATACGTATTACTTGTTATATGGGTATTATTTGTTGTATGTGTATCAATTGTTGGATATTACTTGTTATATCGGAATTACTTGTTGTATGTGTATTAATTGTTATCCGGGCGTTACTTGTTACACGGTTACTACTAGTTGTGTGTTAATTGGTATATGGGTAATACTTGTAACATTGCATCACTTGATATATGAAAGACTTCAGAAACAATTGCAGTCTTATCGTCTGACAAGTGGATGGCCGGTTTGGGTTGGTCTGTCCTGGTTTGGAGCCAACATGACGAACACTGTAATTTAATCCAGATTAAGAGTGGAGATTTTTTTTTTTTTTCATTTTGCCCTCGTTGCCTCACGTCATTGTTTCATCACGAAAGTCATAGAGGGGGCTGGCAGTGGATTCTGGATTCTGGATTGACGCACTGAAATGTATCTGCTCTTGGATGTATAGTTTTTGAAATCCCAAAGTCGGCGTTTAATGCGATTAATGCGATTTTGTTGTTGTTGACAGCAGTAATGAGCGGAATTGCAGTATCATGAATTGAGCAAGATCATTTCATGCCGCTGTTGTTGTTTTTTCATTTGTTGTTTCCTTCAGTAACCTGAATAATTCATGAACAATTCAGGGGAGAAAGTGAGAGGGCGGATGCTCACTCTGGTCGAGGGAAGCGGTGTTGCTTTCATCATCCTGCTGCTGCAGCGCCTTTACTCACACAGCTGGCGCTTACATAACAGAGAGTACTCCCCCCCCCCCCACACTTCTGTCTCCCTCCCACACCCTTCTCTTTAATCCTATCGATCTGTGTTTGAGTTATGAATGTATCAAGTCGACTGCCCTTACCCCCGACTCATGCACATTAATTCAGATGTCAAATCAGCATCTTTCGCCTGTGCGGAGTTTGAATAGGTCGTGATATGCCTTCCCCTGGGAGCGTCCACCAGGGTTGAAAAGTCAAAGAGCTCCTTTGAATCATGAAAATCAATGTGAGTCTGAGTTTTAACAGGAAGCAGATAGGTCACTGTGTAATTTACCAAAAGCTATCTCAATTTCACAAGTGACCTTCTACCGTTGAGATCATTTATTAGTTTGCCTGAGCCAAACTCTGTCGACTTTGCTTCGTCAGTTTCTGTTGCTTTTTCTCCGGAGAGTAACTTAGCCGTACCCACGAGTGAAGTAGCATATTAATGCTGCGGTAACAGACTTTGGAAGGATCGCTGTATCAACACGCAGTAGATAAAGCCGTTTTAGCCTCATTTACGCCGCCCTGTCACCTGGAATTCACTCAGCCACAAGCTTCCTCTGCTGGTCACAGAGCACTTCCAAGTTTCTCGCTCTGCTTTCCCATAAGTGGTTACAGACAGTTGGGGAAGTGTTTATTTATTCGCTTTCTTCACCGATATTTGCACATCCAGGGACTTGGATGTTAGCTGTTATAAAAAAAAAGATAATATAATTAAAATCTTGACTTGTTTGTTTGTCTGTCACGGTTATAATTAAGCAATTTTAACCTCAGATGCGTCGGTTGTTATGTATGTACGCTTTGCATTTTGTCATCTTCATCCCTTTTCTATCTTTCTTATCCTTCACTGCATCTACAATGTTTGATCTGACAGCTGATTTGCTTTATCATACTTGCATGGGGAAATAATGCACCTGAACAGTTATTGAAAGGATAAAAAAAAAAAAACATGCCGCATTAACATGATTTCCATTTGTCCTGGCACAAAAAATGTCTGGCACCTTTCTTCCAGTTTGCACCACCAGGGTTCCACTGAACAACAAGGTGAAGGGGTTTGAATGCCACTGAGGCCAGAGATATTACACACACGTACTGTTTCTTTAAAAACAACAAAAGAAAACATCTATGATCTATCTATCTACTGCATGCTTTGTATATGTCGGTGGTAAAACTCAACTGTCACAGCGGTAATCTCAGCTCCTGTATGACCTCGAGAGGTCAAAGTAAGATCCAACGTGATTTCTGGGGACCACCTGTCCGCTAACCTGTCAGGTTATGTTTATTAGCAACATGTTTCTGAGTCCCGTAATGTCACTAGGTCAGTTGAGGAGCAGGAGTTGCCATTTTGGGCCTTATTAAGAATGTCACTTGATATTTGCATGCCAATACCTTTGCTACTGGGAAATGCTACGCTGAATAGACCCTGATGACGGAAACAGTACATTCCTACATTCAATATCCTCTTTCCTACACATCTCTACGGATCAGCTCCAAACAAAAGCTGACAAATGTGACCAATGATACAATGTGTTGCAAAAACATCTTGTTTTAAGAGTAGCAGGGGGACTTGAGATTGGCAAAATAACAATTTATTCATGGCCTGGAACATTTCTATTCAGATGAAAGGATTCGGTTACACACATGTTGATGGCTGAACTATAACTGCTACATTTTGATGTTTTTGTAACAGATAAAACTAGAAAAATAAATGATGGCACCGCAGGCATCTTTTCAGCCTAAATGATTCCTCGCTCCCTCACTAAACTGTCAAACTAAATGGCACAATGCATCTGAACAGCAGCATGGAAGAAAAACAAAGTTGTTGTCTTACCAGAGTTGGGTATCTCCTTAATGTCAAAATGACTTCTGAACAAAACAAACATAAATAAAAATGTGCAAACGTCGAAGTAGCATTTTCCAAATGTCCAAAGCCTACATGTCGGTTTATCCTAAGGCCGAGCTGCAGCCAAGGCTGAGGGATTAAGATCCAGCCTCACGATCCCCCGCCACCACCAACCCCTCCCTCACCAGGGCTCATCCCTACAGGAACTAACGCCCCCACCCCACCCCCCCAACCCCCACCTCTAGGACCCAGTGGTACAGTCCTTCAAGTGTAAAGAGCAACAGGCTCCACAGATAGAGGCTGCAAAATGTGGAGACTCTCCACAGGGTTTTTAGCGATACTCTTGATCCCTGCAGACGCTCCTCCACGGAGAGGTCAGGGGTCACCGTCATCTGGCAGAACAAGCAGCCCTGGAGACCTTCAGCGGTCTGCAATCACTGTTAAGTGATCTCCAAGAGTGTGCTCGTTTACAGATTCCATTCAAACACCACACCGGGCGTAGTGTCATCACAGTAGTGGACTGGTTTTATATTTGGATGATGGCCTGCCTGTAGTTACACCAACCGAGATGAGCCCTCCTGTTCCCATAAGGGCACGGCCCTGCAATAGCTGTGTGTTCCGTCAAAGTGTCCTTGAGTGAGACATCGCCTCTCCGCAGCTGCTCATCCATCCTGAAGTAGCTCCGGATATGCACATCGGCAAAAAAGAAGAAGAAAAAAAGGCTAAAATATCCCTCTTTCCTTGAAGCAGGAAGGACGGTTCGTTTTATCGGGCGTGGATGAGAGCAGATGTGATAATGAATGTGTCTGAGTGGCACCTATACTGCGAGGGGATGGATAATCATAGCTCTTCCTGCAACACACATCATCCCTATGGTTTACATACAGAACACATACGGAGTGGGGAGTAGCGGCAGCATTTATACATGTTGGATGCCACGCTCGTCTCAAATTATAGTATATTATATGACATAAAAAGCTTTTATATATGTGGATGGATTACTTTGGGCCTCAGGAGGCCGTCACTATCTTCCGTCTGCAGTCTCGCTCGGCCAAAACGTCTTTATGTAGTTTAAACCGAAAAAAGTATTTTCTCAGTTTCCCTAAGCCCAATTTCCCATCCTCTAATTGATGGTTTTGTCGGATGAACACTCAAAAACCCCTCAGATATTCAGTATATATTAAGACATTGCACAATGTTACACTGACAAGGGCCATTCTGCTGATGCATACTAATTCTTACTTTTACTTTGGATACTGAAAGTACAGTTATTAAGTAAGTATACTTATTGGGGTTTCCACTTTGTCTTAAAGTGGCAATCTCGAAGATTTTCATTTCCATAAACGTCTGTTAAGTCACTATCTATGGCCGAATGTGGTAACACAACACAACACACACTAACAAAAGTATTGCAATATTTGCAGTATCACTAAATGTGTCTGTGGCGACATTACCAGTAAAAAAAAAAAAAAGGTTCTATTACAGTTTTTCCTCCATTGCATAATTGCCACTATATGGATATAAAATGGTGATCACCCCCCCCCCCCTACCACCAGTGGAAATGGTACGGCCTGCTATGGGACATCATTATACAGAATAGATGTCTTGCATAGAGGCAAAGCCCTCTAATCCGAAGGCCAGATAATTCGAGTGCAAAGAGGATTAGCTCCACCCCAGCAGAGCCATTGGCTAAATTTAGCCCCCATACTCTTAGTCTCTATTTAACCCCTCCTCCAAGCCCCACCCTCGACTCCTCTCCACCCAGACGCACTATCCACCAATCACACTCCGCGCTTCGCCATAACGTCATCTCTCCAACTGAATAATCCAGCATCTACAGGCCCAACACTCAGGCCCTGAATCCTGTTCATGTTCATGATAAAGTGTGAAAATCTGCGTATCGGCGCGACCACGTAGAGTTACCCTGAGAGGAGAAGGGGCTACCAGCACGCCAATCTCCCCCCCCCCCCCGATGCCTCACGCCATTTCGTCTGCAGAGCTTTGTCCTCTGGGGGACGCGTCGGGATTACGGCTGATGGTGGCTTTGAGAGGAGGGGCCTAGCCCACACAATCCCTGCGATGGCGAGCAAGCTGGATTGCAGAGGCGTCTCATGCGAACATCCGGGAAATGAATAGCTTCCACAGGGGTGGATTCTGGGGAGAAGTGATAAAACCCAATTGTCACTTTTATTACTGGTCTAACTTTAAACACACTGCTACTTTATTATGTTCCTCTAGTGAACTCCATGATGAGTCCAGGATCATATAAATGATTGTTTCCTCTCTCCTTGCAATTAGCTGCTTGCTGATGGCATTCAAAGTTTATTCTAAACAGCTATATTTAGAATACAGTGAGGGGTTGTGCCGAATTGGGAAATTATTTACTCTCTCTTCCCTCATGTTAGACAGCTTGTCTAACATGAGCACTTGATAAATGTTGGTTCTTTTCTGTCAGATGTTCCTGAGATATATTGTTTTGAAGCCCCTCAGGGTTTCTGTGTCACCTACTCATGCTTCAGCTCTGTTGCCTCATCCTCTGTTCGTGGGCGCACAATCACTTTAAGATAATAAGGCAGAGGAGAGACGCAGAAAACAAAACCCTGCTGGTGCAATTACTGCGACATAGTTATGTGCTATTTTTCCTCCGCTGACTGGGCCTTAATTAAGGCAGTGGATGGTGGATGGAACCATACTGGGGGTTTTCATGTGGCTCATTTTCCCTCCCTGTCTATGTGGTTGAAGTACATGGTGAAAAAAATATTCTCCGACGTGAATGATAATGTGAAAAAAAAATCCAGATAGGTAAGTGATTCACTTCATGACTGTGTCCTAATATTAAAGTATTAAAATATTAGTAAATATGAGGTTATACAGCCTATATACCACTAGACTAATGTATTTACATAAAAATATTGTGTCAGCAACAAGAAGTCAGGCCCCTCTCTGTTTAGTTTCCCCAACTATGCTTCTTTTGGAATTTTCTCTCTGGAGTAGCTGTGCCTTCCCTCCTCCTGTTTGCTCTCATTCAAAGAAAGAAGTTAATCTGCTGGGCTTCAGTGAATGGAGGCGGGATGTGGAGGCGGGTGGGAGGGAAGTATTGGTCCCACTCGGTTGGACGCGCCAGGCTCGAATTAAGCCACCTAACCTGGTTTCTGGCATGCATCCGGGACTGCATTACACACACACACACACACACACACGTAAACTTTGACCTAAACACAGGCCATATGAAGAAAAACGTACAAACGATATTCAATCATAGTTTTACTATATTGAAAATCATTCGAACACTCCATTCTTAGGCCTGAAGAATGTTTTCATCCAGGAAGACTGGTGGAACACACACTCGCCCACTCACACACACACCCACAGAGAGAGAGAGAGAGAGTTTGTGTGACAGTGATTTGTATTGTGGTGTGTGTAGACTCCACAAAGACACTAAATCTCAGTTGATGGGATGAGCTGGACTTACTGACCCGCAGCACCACGGACACTGACATCTTGTGGACAAGATGATAAAAGCTTAAAGCTGCACCTCACCTTGATGCACACATCAGCGCCAACAACGATGTATTGCTCACAGGCAATAGCTATGCAATGAGATAAGCTAACTAGAAAATCCCTAAAGAAATTTTGACAGTGTGGCTTCTACTGCCCGAAGACGTCGCAATAAATATACACTCCGATGTTACCGGTAGTGTCGTTCAGGTTCGATTGAGATAGCGCTTCTCTCTTTTCTGCATTTTAGATTCATACTCTTGGATTGAATCTTGTATTCTGTACGAACCTCATTCTGAGCTTCATGTTAAGATACGGTTACTCTATGGGGCTTTTATTTTGAAAGGGTGGGACTGGGTGGGTGAGAGAGGGGGAGAGGAGACATATTCATAATGTTTGACACACAAACACAGAGGTTATTAAATGACAGGCTTCATCACAAGCATTCCAGTTAGAATTCACTCTGTGGAGCTTTTATTTTGAAATGGGAGGGGGGGTTCTCTAAAAATATCTAAGACCTGAATGACTGCATGATAGAGAGAACCAGAGAGAGAGAGAGACACAAAGTGAGAGAGAGAGAGACACACAGAGTGAGTGAGTGAGACAGGCAGACAAACAGGAGGTCTAACAATCTTTCCCTGAATATCTCTAATGTGTTCACTAATTAGCTCAATCACAAACACCTGTCCGTGAGAGAAATTCTTAGTTCAAGACTGATGTCTCTGGCAATCTCTCATTTGGAGATTGTCCTATGTTTTAACATTTTACAGCTTACCTAACTATTGTCCTGCTCTGCGATGTCTTTCCTCGTCTTGCCCTCTTGTGTCATGGTGTGTGTACATGTCACTCCAATCAGGAAACTTGTCAGAATACCCACATTTGATTGGCTGAGCTGCATCACTATATCTCTAAGTCATGTGTGTGGGTGTGTCTGTGAGTCTGTGTGTTTATCAACATCAACAGCTCAATCAGAATCACCTGTGTGCCTGCAGCCTGTTCATGGAGAAAAAGCAGGGAAACAAATCTCAAACAAATCCTCAAAACCCCCATAACCGTAGCTCCTATTGCTCCGATATTAATGAATGAGAGGAAGGGTGAGTTGAAGAACAGATCATGTGAAAATTGTGTCTCTAGTGTAAAAAATGTGGCTGAACAGGCGATTTAGAAATGGGGTACCGTGTTCTGTCGAAGATGTTTTTGAAGCAAGATTTAACATTGGTCTCTATGGAGCAGAAAGTTGGTTTTCCTCTCAATTAAAGGCTACTGAGCCAAATGTGTAAGTCTGTGGGATTCCACAGTCAGTTTTTTACGACAAGGACAAGATTAGCTACTTTTCCATCCAGAAATTATGCATTAAGAGTGAAAATTGTGGAGTCAGTGGCAAAAGACAAATCTTTTTTTCACAAGAATTTGAAGCTCCTCTTCACTCTAGCGGTGACATCACGCACTCTAAGCTGCGCAATACACACCCATTATAAAGTCAGAAACAGACCCACATTTTCCTGAAAATTAATCTGTGAGTTCATGAAAACTGTGCTAGCTATCAAAATGTCCATTTGGCTCAATAATGTCCAGCGTTTTGTCTACGTTTTAAACTTTGAATCATTTTTCTACGTTAAAGTATGGCTAGTCAATATGGACCCAAAGTTAAGAGGTGTTTTTGCTCTCTTCACGCCGAAACTCCATTCAAGTGAATGGAGAAATTTTGCTCCGTTTTTGGGGATTTTCGGGAAAACCGCTGGGCGAATCTCTTATAAAAGTCATAGCACACTATTCCCGACCAGGCCGCACGTCTGGATGTATTTTTCGCGCCGCTGTTGGCAACGCTGTGTGAGGAGAAGCGCGCCAAACTTCCTGGATAATAATAATAACTAGAAAATGCATTTCCTGCTGAAAATGCGTTGGAATGCTGAAAGCTGAAATTAATTGTAAAAAAATTGCTAAAAATTAAGAAATGGGAGACTACCTGTCTGAAAAATGTTGAAGCCTGAAAGCATTTAAACTGCACTGCTGAAAACCCTTCTAGTTGAAATGTCTAACTATGATGTCTGTAGCTGAAAGTATGAGGAAGAAGAAGGCTTTGAAAGTTGAAGAAGTTTAATCCATGAGGCTTTTTCATTTTGAAAGGGTGGGGCTGGGTGGGGGAGAGAGGAGACAGAATCAGAATGTATGAAACACACAGAGGTTATTAAATGACAGTCTTCATCACAAGCATTTCAGTTAGAATACATTCTGTGGGGCTTTTCTTTTAAAATGGTGTGTCTGTGTGTATGTATGTGTGGTGGGGGGGGGATAAAAAGTCCTCTAAGACCTCAATGACTGTATGAGAGAGAGACACACACACAGAGAGAGAGACAGAGACAGACACACAGAGAGACAGACAGAGACAGACAAACAGACACAGAGAGAGAGAGAGACAGAGAAAGACAGAAAGAGAGAGAGAGAGACAGAGAGAGAGAGAATGTTGAAGGCCGAAAGCATTTAAACTGCACTGCTGAAAACCCTTCTAGTTGAAATGTCTAACTATGGTGTCTGTAGCTGAAAGTATGAGGAAGAAGAAGGCTTTGAAAGTTCAAGTTTAACAGGATTTGAAGATTTTCTCCATAGACATCCCATTAAATAAAAATAGCTAAAAGCTTAATAATTCAAAGTTTAAAGATTAAAGATATGGAAAGTCATATCACCTCTCTCCTGAAAGCTGAACATTTTGATATTTGAACGGTTTCTGTAGCTTAAAAAAACTGTCAGCAGTAGTGATATTTGTAGTAGTAGTAGTAGAAGTTGTAGTTGTATTAGAAGTATTATTAGGAGTAGAAGTATTAGTAGCATTAGAATAAGTACTACTTGTAGCAGTAGTGATATTTGTAGTAGCAGTAGTAGTAGAAGTTAGCATTTCAGTTAGAATTTATTCTATGGGGCTTTTATTTTGAAATGGGATGTGGGGGGGGGGCAGAAGGGGAGAGGAGACAGGATCATAATGTTAGATAAATACAAACAGGTTGCTAAATGACAGGTTTCATCACAAGCATTTCAGTTAGAATTCATTCTGTGGGGCTTTTATTTTAATATGGGGTGTGTGTGTGTGTGTGTGGGGGGGGGGGGGGGGTCCTCTAAAGATCTCTAAGACCTGAATGAGAGAAAGACACAGAGAGATAGAGGGAGAGCAGTGTGTGTGTGTGTGTGTGTGTGTGTGTGTCTCAGTGCCTCTGTGTGTTTATCAACACTAATGAGCTCATATGAACACCTGTGTGAGAGATTAGAGTGAACAGTGATTTTCAACAAAACTACCTGTCAAACATATGCCCTTCATACCAAAACCATGAGACTAATCAATAAAATATGGATACCGTGAGAGAGATAAGACTCTGCCAAACGCGGTAAAGTGATTTTTATGTTTGTGGTGTTAAAAATGTGAGCTACAGCGCAAGATACAAAACTGGTACCGTCTGCTTTCTTTGAGGAATTAGTGGTCAGATTTAACATGGAGTCTAATGGAGCAGTTGGTTGGAGTTCATGTCGCTCTAAGGCTCCCTGAGCCAAATGTGTAAATCTGTGGGATTCCACAGTCAGTTTTTTACGACAAGGACAAGATTAGCTACATTTCCATCCAGAAATTATGCATGAAGAGTGAAAATTGTGGAGTCGGTGGCAAAAGACAAATCTTTTTTTCATAAGAATTTATAGCTCCTCTTCACTCTAGCGGTGACATCACGCACTCTAAGCAGCGCAATACACACCCATTATAAAGTTAGAAAAGGACTGAAAAATCATAAAAGTAAAAATGCTACAGTTCAAAAAGTATAAAAGATATCAACAAGCTGAATCATTCAGCAATAGTTAAGGATTTTCTCAACATTTGAAAGTTGAAATGGTTTCTGTAGCTGAAAGTATGAGGAAGATGAAGGATTTGAAAGTTTAAAAAGTTTAAGAGGATTTGAACATTTTCTCCATAGAAACCCATTCAAAATAAAAATTGCAAAAAGCTTAATAATTCAAAAAGTTTAAAGATTATAAATATGAAGAGACATAGCACACATGAGCTGAAATAGCTGAACATTTTGATAGTTGAACGGTTTCTGTAGCTTAAAAATTGTGGAAGGAGAAGCGTTGCAAAATACGTACGGAAGAAATATAAGAAGAACTAGAAAATGCATTTCCTGCTGAAAATGCGTTGGAATGCTGAAAGCTGAAATTAATTGTAAAAAAATTGCTAAAAATTAAGAAATGGGAGACTACCTGTCTGAAAAATGTTGAAGCCTGAAAGCATTTAAACTGCACTGCTGAAAACCCTTCTAGTTGAAATGTCTAACTATGATGTCTGTAGCTGAAAGTATGAGGAAGAAGAAGGCTTTGAAAGTTGAAGAAGTTTAATCCATGAGGCTTTTTCATTTTGAAAGGGTGGGGCTAGGTGGGGGAGAGAGGAGACAGAATCAGAATGTATGAAACACACAGAGGTTATTAAATGACAGTCTTCATCACAAGCATTTCAGTTAGAATACATTCTGTGGGGCTTTTCTTTTAAAATGGTGTGTCTGTGTGTATGTATGTGTGGTGGGGGGGGGATAAAAAGTCCTCTAAGACCTCAATGACTGTATGAGAGAGAGACACACACACAGAGAGAGAGACAGAGACAGACACACAGAGAGACAGACAGAGACAGACAAACAGACACAGAGAGAGAGAGAGACAGAGAAAGACAGAAAGAGAGAGAGAGAGACAGAGAGAGAGAGAATGTTGAAGGCCGAAAGCATTTAAACTGCACTGCTGAAAACCCTTCTAGTTGAAATGTCTAACTATGGTGTCTGTAGCTGAAAGTATGAGGAAGAAGAAGGCTTTGAAAGTTCAAGTTTAACAGGATTTGAAGATTTTCTCCATCGACATCCCATTAAATAAAAATAGCTAAAAGCTTAATAATTCAAAGTTTAAAGATTAAAGATATGGAAAGTCATATCACCTCTCTCCTGAAAGCTGAACATTTTGATATTTGAACGGTTTCTGTAGCTTAAAAAAACTGTCAGCAGTAGTGATATTTGTAGTAGTAGTAGTAGAAGTTGTAGTTGTATTAGAAGTATTATTAGGAGTAGAAGTATTAGTAGCATTAGAATAAGTACTACTTGTAGCAGTAGTGATATTTGTAGTAGCAGTAGTAGTAGAAGTTAGCATTTCAGTTAGAATTTATTCTATGGGGCTTTTATTTTGAAATGGGATGTGGGGGGGGGGGCAGACGGGGAGAGGAGACAGGATCATAATGTTAGATAAATACAAACAGGTTGCTAAATGACAGGTTTCATCACAAGCATTTCAGTTAGAATTCATTCTGTGGGGCTTTTATTTTAATATGGGGTGTGTGTGTGTGTGTGGGGGGGGGGGGGGGGTCCTCTAAAGATCTCTAAGACCTGAATGAGAGAAAGACACAGAGAGATAGAGGGAGAGCAGTGTGTGTGTGTGTGTGTGTGTGTGTGTGTGTGTGTGTGTGTGTGTCTCAGTGCCTCTGTGTGTTTATCAACACTAATGAGCTCATATGAACACCTGTGTGAGAGATTAGAGTGAACAGTGATTTTCAACAAAACTACCTGTCAAACATATGCCCTTCATACCAAAACCATGAGACTAATCAATAAAATATGGATACCGTGAGAGAGATAAGACTCTGCCAAACGCGGTAAAGTGATTTTTATGTTTGTGGTGTTAAAAATGTGAGCTACAGCGCAAGATACAAAACTGGTACCGTCTGCTTTCTTTGAGGAATTAGTGGTCAGATTTAACATGGAGTCTAATGGAGCAGTTGGTTGGAGTTCATGTCGCTCTAAGGCTCCCTGAGCCAAATGTGTAAGTCTGTGGGATTTCACAGTCAGTTTTTTACGACAAGGACAAGATTAGCTACATTTCCATCCAGAAATTATGCATGAAGAGTGAAAATTGTGGAGTCGGTGGCAAAAGACAAATCTTTTTTTCATAAGAATTTATAGCTCCTCTTCACTCTAGCGCTGACATCACGCACTCTAAGCAGCGCAATACACACCCATTATAAAGTCAGAAAAGGACTGAAAAATCATAAAAGTAAAAATGCTACAGTTAAAAAAGTATAAAAGATATCAACAAGCTGAATCATTCAGCAATAGTTAAGGATTTTCTCAACATTTGAAAGTTGAAATGGTTTCTGTAGCTGAAAGTATGAGGAAGATGAAGGATTTGAAAGTTTAAAAAGTTTAAGAGGATTTGAACATTTTCTCCATAGAAACCCATTCAAAATAAAAATTGCAAAAAGCTTAATAATTCAAAAAGTTTAAAGATTATAAATATGAAGAGACATAGCACACATGAGCTGAAATAGCTGAACATTTTGATAGTTGAACGGTTTCTGTAGCTTAAAAATTGTGGAAGGAGAAGCGTTGCAAAATACGTACGGAAGAAATATAAGAAGAATAAAGATTTGAAGAACAATACTTGGAATGCTTAAAAGCATTCCAACAACTAGAAAATGCATTTCCTGCTGAAAATGCGTTGGAATGCTGAAAGCTGAAATTAATTGTAAAAAAATTGCTAAAAATTAAGAAATGGGAGACTACCTGTCTGAAAAATGTTGAAGCCTGAAAGCATTTAAACTGCACTGCTGAAAACCCTTCTAGTTGAAATGTCTAACTATGATGTCTGTAGCTGAAAGTATGAGGAAGAAGAAGGCTTTGAAAGTTGAAGAAGTTTAATCCATGAGGCTTTTTCATTTTGAAAGGGTGGGGCTGGGTGGGGGAGAGAGGAGACAGAATCAGAATGTATGAAACACACAGAGGTTATTAAATGACAGTCTTCATCACAAGCATTTCAGTTAGAATACATTCTGTGGGGCTTTTATTTTAAAATGGTGTGTCTGTGTGTGTGTATGTGTGGTGGGGGGGGGGGGGATAAAAAGTCCTCTAAGACCTCAATGACTGTATGAGAGAGAGACACACAGAGAGAGAGACAGAGACAGACACACAGAGAGACAGACAGAGACAGACAAACAGACACAGAGAGAGAGAGAGACAGAGAAAGACAGAAAGAGAGAGAGAGAGACAGAGAGAGAGAGAATGTTGAAGGCCGAAAGCATTTAAACTGCACTGCTGAAAACCCTTCTAGTTGAAATGTCTAACTATGGTGTCTGTAGCTGAAAGTATGAGGAAGAAGAAGGCTTTGAAAGTTCAAGTTTAACAGGATTTGAAGATTTTCTCCATCGACATCCCATTAAATAAAAATAGCTAAAAGCTTAATAATTCAAAGTTTAAAGATTAAAGATATGGAAAGTCATATCACCTCTCTCCTGAAAGCTGAACATTTTGATATTTGAACGGTTTCTGTAGCTTAAAAAAACTGTCAGCAGTAGTGATATTAGTAGTAGTAGTATTAGAAGTTGTAGTTGTATTAGAAGTATTATTAGGAGTAGAAGTATTAGTAGCATTAGAATAAGTACTACTTGTAGCAGTAGTGATATTTGTAGTAGCAGTAGTAGTAGAAGTTAGCATTTCAGTTAGAATTTATTCTATGGGGCTTTTATTTTGAAATGGGATGTGGGGGGGGGGGCAGACGGGGAGAGGAGACAGGATCATAATGTTAGATAAACACAAACAGGTTGCTAAATGACAGGTTTCATCACAAGCATTTCAGTTAGAATTCATTCTGTGGGGCTTTTATTTTAATATGGGGTGTGTGTGTGTGTGTGTGGGGGGGGGGGGGGTCCTCTAAAGATCTCTAAGACCTGAATGAGAGAAAGACACAGAGAGATAGAGGGAGAGCAGTGTGTGTGTGTGTGTGTGTGTGTGTGTGTGTGTGTGTGTGTGTGTGTGTGTGTGTGTGTGTGTGTCTCAGTGCCTCTGTGTGTTTATCAACACTAATGAGCTCATATGAACACCTGTGTGAGAGATTAGAGTGAACAGTGATTTTCAACAAAACTACCTGTCAAACATATGCCCTTCATACCAAAACCATGAGACTAATCAATAAAATATGGATACCGTGAGAGAGATAAGACTCTGCCAAACGCGGTAAAGTGATTTTTATGTTTGTGGTGTTAAAAATGTGAGCTACAGCGCAAGATACAAAACTGGTACCGTCTGCTTTCTTTGAGGAATTAGTGGTCAGATTTAACATGGAGTCTAATGGAGCAGTTGGTTGGAGTTCATGTCGCTCTAAGGCTCCCTGAGCCAAATGTGTAAGTCTGTGGGATTCCACAGTCAGTTTTTTACGACAAGGACAAGATTAGCTACATTTCCATCCAGAAATTATGCATGAAGAGTGAAAATTGTGGAGTCGGTGGCAAAAGACAAATCTTTTTTTCATAAGAATTTATAGCTCCTCTTCACTCTAGCGCTGACATCACGCACTCTAAGCAGCGCAATACACACCCATTATAAAGTCAGAAAAGGACTGAAAAATCATAAAAGTAAAAATGCTACAGTTCAAAAAGTATAAAAGATATCAACAAGCTGAATCATTCAGCAATAGTTAAGGATTTTCTCAACATTTGAAAGTTGAAATGGTTTCTGTAGCTGAAAGTATGAGGAAGATGAAGGATTTGAAAGTTTAAAAAGTTTAAGAGGATTTGAACATTTTCTCCATAGAAACCCATTCAAAATAAAAATTGCAAAAAGCTTAATAATTCAAAAAGTTTAAAGATTATAAATATGAAGAGACATAGCACACATGAGCTGAAATAGCTGAACATTTTGATAGTTGAACGGTTTCTGTAGCTTAAAAATTGTGGAAGGAGAAGCGTTGCAAAATACGTACGGAAGAAATATAAGAAGAATAAAGATTTGAAGAACAATACTTGGAATGCTTAAAAGCATTCCAACAATAAAGATTTGAAGAACAATACTTGGAATGCTTAAAAGCATTCCAACAATTAGTCCCGCAGGATTACAGTCAGTGTGCTTTGGCACAGGCAGTTTTACTGCCTTTGTGCCACAAAGCCACACTGAATGAGAAAAATATTTAGAATACATGTAGTGTATTTATGAAAAAGAATTAAAGGATAAAATAGCTATAATTTGGGGATTCTGTCAGTGTCTAGGCCAGCAGAGAAGGCCTTGCTGGCTCTGACATCCCAGAATGATTTAATGCAAAAAAATGAAGGTATCAAACACGCATTACTACTTTGCAGTTAAATATTTAACATTTATTCCAACACGAAAAAAAGCATGTTAGGACAGTGGTCACCAACCTTTTTAAGCCCAAGATCCCTGACCTCTGCCTTGGTGACAGGCAAGATCTACCTATTGAGGCGGTGAGAGAAAAAGACTGTCCAGACTGTACTTACAACTTGAGGCTTTTTATTTGGCCTAATTGTAATTGAATGAAATCAAACACTTTGGTCCAGCTTTCAAATTGATGTGACCAAGAACACACTAAATGACTTAATTTCAGTGCAACATAAAAAGGAAATTATTTGTTAACCGCACACAATATGAACAAGAAAAAACACATTTGCAATGAGCAGGCTGGATGAACTACCAATATTAACTGTTGTATTTATCAACTGAAGTTACAACACAACACTGACAAAATTCTCAGTCAGTGCAACTAATGTAAGTGCAGTTCAGCTCTGTGTCCCATCACAATGCCATCAGAAGTCATGTGACTCAAGTCAGTGTGATGGCTGTGACTGAACACTGTCTGTGAGTGCCTTGTAGTTCGGCTCATAAGCACAGACAGCCAGTCTGAGGCAGTCTGTGAGGTGTCTGTCAGTAAGCCGGCTCCTGTACTTTGATTTGGTGATTTTCATCTGTGAAAATGCCATTTCACAGAGGTAAGTTGATCCAAAGTAGGCACTCACTTTTAGTGCACATGCGCTGAGGAGAGGAAACTTCTCTCTGCTGACAAGACAAATGGTAGGTTTTCGCCTTCTTTCGTGGAGCCTCTGCCATGCTCGCTAACTGCCAACAACGCCAGGCTATCACCATGGTGACGACATTTGCGAACGTCAATCAGGCATAATGGGCCTCATTCTCGAATGCAGTTAGGAGCCGTCCAGAGTTTTCAACATTTTCACGGTCGTACAAAGCGTACGACGGGAGGGAGGGGGGTGTCAGTCATGGACGACTTTAAAGTTTCGTAAAATGTCGATATTTTTCGGTGAACGGAACTTGCATTTTTTTTTTTTTAGAATTGAAGATCTCGGGCTCAATCAAACAGCGCCGCGTTTTAGCGAGGCAAGGACGATAACAACAACAACATTGGGGGTAAATTGCACCAGTGCCCGGTGTGCAGTGAGCTGTTCCCGACTCGCTATCAACTTCTGAAACATCAGAAACTGACTCAGGACAAACTAATAAAAGGAAGACCTTCAAAGCTGTGAACATTATCAACTATTAAAGGTTGTGACTTGAACTACCATGAACAATAGGACAATAATTGTCTTTGTGACTTGAAGTACCATGAACAATATTAAAACATAATTTGTTTATGGTTGGCGACATATATATTGAATACTTTTTTCCAGGTCTGTTGTAGAGTGTGGGTTGCACTTTTAAAGTGGTTAATAATAAATTGTTGGATACATATCTTCTATATACATATTATTGTGTTTGTGTCTATAGTTGGGACTCCTAAAATCTAGACCTCTGTCATGTAATGTGATAAAAATGTTGATAACTTTGGATGAGCATTTTCTTTGACTTGGTAAAGCTCCTCCAGAGCCACAGAAGACATGATTGACTATTTTTCACAAGCCGAGTTGAACTTGAATATTTGTGGAGCGTCGCTTTAGAAAGGACTCTCGATACTTGAGCCGGCGGCTTGCAGCTATTGGTGCTAGCGGCACTTACAGCACTAACAGTGCAAACATCTGTAACAGTGCTGACAGAGCTTACAGTGTTTACATGAGGGGGAACTGGAGGGTTGGTGCTACATTTCCGTGGCGAAGCAATGTAGAGCAGTATTAGTTTTTAGAAAAGGCAGAATAAGGCGGGTTACCCTTTTAGTACCAAAGCACCTTTAATGAAGCAAAATAACCTAAATCACAAGCAATTATATATGCTTTTGCTATGATGTTGCCAAAAGAAAAAAGTCAGTGTGCTCTTATATGTGGTATTGTTTTACATTGGTGAATATTGTGTTTGATGCTGTGATGATAACTGTGAAATTTTGAGTGTACCTTCAGAGATGTATCTTAAATGTTAGCCATCCTCTGTACAGGACCCCAAAAGCACGACTCAGAGACAGATTACAAGTATACATTTACTTGTATACAGGCAGGGTCAAAACCGGGAGGTCAGTCAAACAGGCGAACAAATCCAATAAGGGGCAGGCAAAAATCCAAGGTCAAGAAAACAGGCAGGCAGGGTCGGAACAGGCAGTTCAGGAACAATACTTGGATAACGCTGCAGCGCTTGCCTGAGACACACAAGACAATCTGGCAGAGAACAAGTGCAAGTGAGTGGACCTAAATAGTGAGTGACTAATGAGGGAATGGGCTGCAGGTGAGATGGGCGTGGAAGACCAGGTGAGGGGAATAAGTGATGATAGGGTGTGAATGGCAGGACCTGAAATGACAGGAGAGTTAATTAAACAGGCAGGCAGGATGAAAACAATCAAACATGAAGGGGAATTCGTGACAGGTGTGTATTTAGCGGTGACTCATGTGTACACAGGGTGAATGTAAATGCATTTGTTAGAAATCACATTTGTAATTTGGTATTGGATTATGCAATATGTCTTTATATTATTTGTAGTCGTGAATGTTAACGCAATTTGCATGCAGTTCTCAAGGAAATTAAATTGACAGACTGTCTTTATCTTAAAGATATTGCACCATGCATTTCTCTTTCCAGTGGAATCAATACAAATACATTTTGACAGTGTGGCTGCTACTGCCCAAAGACGTTGCAATATATATATATATATACGCCAATATTACCAGTAGTATCATTGAGGTTCAATTGAGATATTGCTTCTCTCATTTCTGCATTTTAGATTCATACTCTTGAATTAAATCTTGTATTTGACAGTCTTGAACTTGAGAGCAGCTATTGCTTCATAGAAACACATGCGTGTGTGGTACTGTTTACCATGGTGATTGGGGCAAATGACATAGCTTTGGAAATGATGGGAGCGATAGCTCCCATCATTTCTGTATTTGAGATATATACCTCAAAGTCATAATTATGACTTTCTATCTCATAATTATGGCTTTCTATCTCATAACAGGAAGGCCATTTCCGCCAGTAAAAAAGATGAAAACTTATAATAGCATAATAATAAAAATGATCCCCATGGTAAGTCATAATTAAGATATAGAAAGTCATAATCAAAGGTGTTGACCTTAAGAAGGGTTTGAAAGATGAAACGGTCTCAAGATCTATCCTGGTTAACTTCCAGAGATTTGACATTAAAGACAAAATACTTAAAGCAGCTTGGGCTAATAAGATCACCTATGACGGGAAAGTGGTGGCGTTTGCACACGATCATCCTACTGACGTGAACAATAAACTTAAAGAGTACAAAGACATAAGGAAGATCCTTAAGGAGCAACAAATACGTTTCCAGACACCATACCCTGCCAGGATAAGGATCCACTGGGAAAACGGCCCCCGCATCTACAACAACGCCACAGAAGCAGCCGAGGACGAGAGGCTACTCCCTGGACCTGCCGCAGAAGCCCGACACCAGCTGGGACCAGAAGCTCACACAGGGCGCTCACTGGAGCAGAAAGACCGGAGACCGGGGACCGGGGACCGGGGACCGGGTCCGAGAGAGGTCCAAAGAGCACTAACGATTCATCAGGTACGGACGGACTAATTTCACACACTGCTAAAAAGGTACTTAAAAAATGTCCAAAGACGTAGACAACACACGTGTCTATGTTGCCAACGCATACAGATTGAACTGTGGTTATGGGATACAGTAACTTCAAAGTAGCATCCTGGAATGTGAACGGTTTAAATAATCCGGTTAAGAGAAGCAGAGTGATGTCAAAAATGAGAAGGGAAAAACACCAAATTATATTTCTACAGGAAACACATTTATCCCAATATGAACATGAAAAATTAAAACAATTTGGATATAAGAACACATTTTATAGCTCATTGAAAACTGGAAAAAGAGGAGTCGCTATATTATTACATAATTGTATTAACTTTGACTTGGTTAGGGAGATCAGAGACAGTGAAGGTAGATATGTTGACCACACTTATCTGTGTTTATATACCCCCACAAAGTGATCATAGTAGTACTATGAAAAAAATACTCGAGCTGATTTCCTCAGAATCACAAGGTACACTAATATGTGCAGGAGATTTTAACACAGTAATAAGTAATAAATGGGATACATCTAATAATAAGAGAAATATCTCACTGCAGACTAAATTGCTGAGAAGAGGTTTGGATGAGATGGGCTTACTTGACGTTTGGAGGGATCTGCATCCATCTGAAAAAGATTATACTTTTTATTCTGCCCCCCATGCAGTCTTCTCAAGAATAGACTATATTTTACGTTTCAGAATGATAGACATAGGATTCAGAACTGTGATATAGGAACTAGAGATATTTCTGACCATTCACCAATGTATTTAACACTACATTTGGATAGCAGGCCAAAGAAAACAATCTGGAGACTTAATACAAGTGTGCTTAATAATAAAAAAGCGGTACAACAAATGAAATCAGAAATTAAAACTTTCCTTGACTTTAATGACAATGGGGAAGTGAACCCACATATATTATGGGACACCTTAAAAGCAGTGATCAGGGGCAAATTAATATCTCTCAGCTCAGCTCTTAAAAAAGGAAAAGAAAAGAAACTTAAACAGCTGGAAAATAATCTAAAGGAACTGGAAAAACAACATGCTGAGACCCAAGACACCCAAATGTTGACCAAAGTTAAAGAAATAAAAAATCAGATCTTGGATATTTATAAAGAAGAAACAGAAAAAAAATTATGAAATAGGTCCGAGAGCTACTAAATTACTTGCTAAGAAAATACGGAAAAAACAGATCTCACACTCAGTATATAAAATACTTCACCCTGAAGGACAAATAAGCAATAACTTAGATGAGATCGACACTGCATTTCAAACATATTACAAAACCCTATACTCACAACCAAAACAAGAAACTAAAAAGAATATAAAATCATTCCTAAAATCTATAGACCTGCCTTCAATTGGACAACAACAGAATGACCACTTGACATTACAGATTACCAAAAAAGAATTGGAAACTGCAGTGAATAATTAAAAAAATAATAAGACACCAGGAAGTGATAGTTTACCGGCTGAATGGTATAAGATCTTTAATTAATTAACCTTTTGAGAACCTAGCCATTTTTTGGCTGATTCTCGAAAATACTATACCCATACTCAAAGGGGCCCTACTCTCTAACTACAAGGTCTTTTTTAATAATTCCAAGGGATTATTAACACTAAAAAGGGTTTGCTCATATGAATTGAGTAAATATTATGTATATGTTACTGGTTAATAGCTGATGAAGATGGAACACAGCTCCACTTTGAAAATGTCAAATTCGTATGGTGAAAAAGCACTATTATTCATAATACTATATTAAATGAGGCTCAATAAAGCCTAAATAGCAAACGACAGCAGTAGTGAATAGAAAAAGAATTGGAGTGAATTGAGTGAAGTATGCCAGAGTTAGAGACATAAATGTTACGCGAGGTCACGAGAGGTCGTCATGTGAGAAACAGCCTCTCCAGCTGTTCCATTGTACTTTTACAACCTAAATAACTATATATTTAACTTCCTTTATCCTTCTACATGCACAATCTATCACATACAGCAGTTAGAAATCATTTTGGAGAGCTGGAACCGTCTCCAAAGCCTCTCCAGGCCGGCGAGCTACGGGAGAAGTGCGCCATAGCGGTTGTGTATTGGACAGCTGTAGGGCTCCTGGTTGGTCGATTTTGATTGTCTTTTGCTCTTGGATGTGGCCAAACGAATGGCGTTAACAGATTTACCAGGAAGTCTTTAGTTTTCCGAAAAATTCTGATCTAACCCGAGGACCCGGCGCGTAAAAGTCGCGAGACTACCTCGTTGGAATGTGGTCCCCCCACCTTATTTGACCCCCCTTTCTTTATTTCACAACTTTATTAGAACGGAAATGGACAGTATAAGGTGATTCAGTGGTCAAAAAGGGGTTTAAGGACACGGTTTGATGATTTTGCTTCAAAAAAGTGAGTACCAACCCAGAAATTTTTGGCAGAGTGATAGTTGCTGGGGGCTGCTGTTTCCCCGGTAACTTTTTAAGGGTTTCTCGGAGAGGAAATCCGAGATATACGTTTGAAGCGTGTTCGAATGCTATTGTTGTATGCTATGTAGCTTTAGCCTGGACGGTTGAGAAGCGACTTTTGAGGGACTATTTCTGATGCGTGTCTCGGCCAAATGAACGCGAAAAAGTGACGATATTTAGCACGAGGCTAGGAATGTTGTCGAAGATCGTGTTTTGAGTGTGTAAAGTGTTACACATGCTTCGGTTCATGAGAGATTCTTCGTTCAAACGGTATGCTGCATTGTTGTGGAAATATTATATTTGTTACTGAAAATTGCATTCTGCGGTTCAGCTTGGTACTGTTCGGAACCGGAACTACCCCAGCTGGGGCAAGTTCGGGCCCAGAAGGTTGTTAAGGAAGAGCTGATTCCAGTACTTTTGAACTCCTTTAATTGGACACTTGAAAATATGTCAACTCCACCCTCATGGAGTGAATCTATTATTTCTGTCATTCCAAAAGAAGGCACGGACAAAATGCTATGTAGCTCATACAGACCGATTTCGATCTTAAACCAGGACTACAAACTGTATGCATCCATCATGTCCAAGACAATGGACTCTTTCATTCCTGACCTAATTGATAGCGACCAAACCAGTTTTGTCCAGGGATGGCAAACACAAGATAATATTAGACGCTCTCTTCATATTATAGAAAATATCGGGGAAACCAAATCAAATGCTGTGCTAGTTAGCCTAGACGCTGAAAAAGCTTTTGATTGTGTGAGCTGGGAATATTTGTTTTTGGTTTTAGAACAATTTGGTTTCACCGAAAAGTCAATTAATAGTATTAAAGCTCTATATTCTGCCCCGACAGCAAGAATCAAAATAAATGGACGTCTTACTGACCGCATAAAATTGGAAAGATCCACTCGTCAGGGGTGCCCCCTCTCTCCAACCCTTTTCGCACTCTACATGGAACCCTTGGCACAAGCAATAAGAGAATGCTGTGATATAAAAGGAATTCTGATAAAAAATAAGGAACATAAGATAGCGTTATACGCTGATGATGTATTACTATATATCCGTGACCCAGATACCTGCCTTCCTAACCTTTTGGAACTCCTCGACAAATTCGGTACATACTCAGGATACAAATTAAATATGCAAAAAACTAAAATATTACCATTTAATTACAATCCATCACCTTTTATAAAGCAAAAGATTTTCATTAACTAGTCACAAAAAGCAATTAAATACCTCGGAATTTGGTTAACTCACTGTACTAGTGATTTGTACAAAAAAAACTATGAAATTGTAAACTTTAAAAAATTAAAGAAGATCTAAGTAATTGGTCAACACATCTATTGAATTTAAGTGCGAGAATTGATATTATAAAGATGTCCATTTTACCTAGACTACTGTATTTATTTATGTCACTACCAGTTAAAATCCCAGCCAGACAATTCCAGGTTAAATATAGCACGTTAACCATCAGTAAAGAGTGAGGTGGTATGTCTCTCCCTAACCTTAGAGAGTATTTTCATTCCGCCCAATTAAAAATAATAGTTCTTTGGTGCGATAATGGTTACGAGGCTAAGTGGAAGGAGATGTCCAGTACAAGCAATGATCGCAGACCACAAATTAATGTTAATTTATCGTGCCCATCTGAACTCCATTGTCTCATTCACCCTGCACACCTGGTTTGATGTTGTAAAGCAGCTAACGTTGTGGACCCAGTTAAGAAAACTTAGATGGCTTGCATATGACACGGAATTTAAACCAAACAGTATGTATTCTAGATTCAGGTACTGGACCAAACAAGGTATTACTGCTTTCTGCACAATAACGGAGAAAAACACATTACAAAGTTTCCAGATATTGAAGGAAAAATACAATCTAGAAAAGTATGACTTCTTCAGATATTACACAGGGCAGAGGAACTACCACAACATATATCAAGGAGAGATGGGAGAAAGAACTAGAAGATCAAATACCCAGTCAGCAATGGGAGAATATGTGTGAAACCGTGTTCACTACTTCCTGTTCTATGTATTGGCGTGAATTTTGCTGGAAGAACCTTGTTCGTTTCTTTATTACCCCTAAAATGAAGACTTACTTAACTACAATAAACCATACATGCTGGAGAAATTGTGGGGAGGGTTGTGCAAACCACCACCATATCTTCTGGTGCTGCCCTAAGATACAAACATTCTGGCAAAACGCTTGGAGAACTATGCAGCATATTCTTGGCCAGCAGATTTGATACACATGCAAGTCACTTTATTTGGGCGATCTACCAGAAGGAATAACAGGAAATGACAGATACCTCCTGAAAATATTAACGGTAGCAGCAAAAAAAGCAATTACTCGAAAGTGGCTACAAACCGACCCACCTTCAGTCGAAAATTGGATTGAAATCATTAAAGAAATTCACGATATGGAAAGACTGACTTTCCTTCTGAGATTAAAACCTGTTGGGCCCTAGACGATTTTTGGACTAATTTTCGAAAATATTGTACACATACGCAAAGGGCCCAACTACAAGGTATATGTGAACCATTGCAAAGAAGCATTAACACTAAGAAGGGTTTGCTCATATGATTTGAGTAAATAGGTTCAGTACATTACTGGTTAATGGCTACTGAAGATGGAACACAGCCCTATGTCAAATTCGTATGGTGAGAAAGCACTATTATTCATAATACAATATTAAATTAGGCAGGGTAAAGCCTAAAACCCACCCACCATCATAGCAAACGATGGCAGTAGTCACCTACAAAAGAATTTGAGTGAATAGAGTGAAGTAGGCCCGAGCAAGAGACATAAACGTGTACGAGAGGTCACGAGAGGTCGTCATGTCAGAAACAGCCTCTCCAGCTGTTCCATTGTACTTTTAGAAGCTAAATAACTATATATTTAACTTCCTTTATCCTTCTACATGCTCAATCTATCACATACAGCAGTTAGAAATCATTTTGGAGAGCTGGAACCGTCTCCAAAGCTCTCCAAGCCGGCGAGCTACGGGAGGATTGCGCAATAGCTGGTGTGTATTGGGCCGTTGTAGAGCCCCTAATTGGTCGATTTTCGTTTTTTTTCGCTCTGTGCACGTGGCTGCATGTGGCCAATCGAATGACGTTAACAGATTTACCAGGAAGTGTTTAGTTTTCCGAAAAAATCCGATCTACGCCGAAGTGCCGGCGCATAAACAGCCGAGACTGCCTTGCTGCAAACTTGTCCCCCCGCGTGTGTGACCCCCCTTCCTTTGTTTCACAACGTTTTTTACAACTGAAATGGACAGCAGGAGCCGTTTCTGCGGTCAAAAAGGACTATAAGGACACTGTTTGATGATTTTGCTTCAAAACTGTGAGTACCATCCCATAATTATTTGGCTGAGTTATTGTTGCTGGGGGCTGCTGTTCCCCCGGTCAACTTTGAAGGGTTTCCCAGAGAGGGAATTGGAGATGTAGGTTCGAAGCGTGCTTGAATGCTACGGCTGCTAACTACATAGCATTAAGCTCTCAGGTTGATTTGCGTCTTTTGAGAGGCTATTTCGGGTGCGTATGTCGGCCGAATGAACGCGAAAAAGTGACGATATTTAGCACGAGGCTAGGAATGTTGTCTTAGATTGTGTTTTATTGTGTTTTGAGTGTGTAAAGTGTTACACATGCTTCGGTTCATGAGAAATTCTTCGTTCAAACGCTATGCTCCATGGTTGTGGAAATATTATATTTGCTACCGAAAATAGCTTTCTTCGGTACCAGTCGGTACCAATCGGTACCACTAGGCGCCCGGTAGGGGGGCTCTCGGTCTAAAAGGGTTAAGAAAAGACACATACATCGCAAGATGGACAAAATGGACCAAATATTTGTCAGAACAAGAAACTTGGCTGGTGACTTGCCCTCCCTAACCTCAAACAGGTTTTTTGACTCAGTTCATTGTTGATGCTCATTATCCTTTTTAAGAAGACAGGTACTCTCTTCAAACAGGATGCTACTTCATCCGAGCAAATCGAGATCCTAACATAAATAATGCTGTGTATATAACCCTTCCAATATATATTTTTGATATCTGATCCTGAAATTATGGTTGACACGAGTGATGGACAATGTTGTTGGCATGTTGCATGGTTGTTTTGATGTATTTTGTTTTTGTTTTATTTATCTATTTGTTTAATTTAATTTAATTTAGTCCTGGTCTTTCTTAGCCAGGTGCATGATTTACTAGTATTATTCCTTCACTAGTTTTGGATTTGTTTTTCCTTGCTACAAAAAAACCCTTAATGAAATATATAAGTTTGGGTAAGGGTTTGAAAATTTGAATGTGCAAAGCAACAAGTAACTAAAGCTGCCAGACAAATGTAGCGGAGTAAAAAGTACAATATTTCCCTCTGAGATGTAGTGGAGTGTAAGTACAAAGTTGAATAAAATAGAAATACTCAAGTAAAGTACCTTGAATGTGTACTTAAGTACAGTACTTGAGCAAATATACTTAGTTACATTCCATCACTGATCATAACATTTGCTCTTACCACTCACAGCTTATCAAAACCATAGAATTTACTGCTTTTTATAAAGAGGTGGAATAATATTGAGCAGGATTGAGTTCAGTCTATTGGTCCGGCCCTCCACAACAGTCCCTGTTTCTAATGTGGCACTTGGGAAAATGAATTGCCCACCCCTGTCTTAGAGAGTCAGACACCCAGCACCTCTCCCCTTTCCTTCGATTTTGCACAGGATCAGACTTGTTCACAGGAAAGAGCATCACTGTCAGCTTCACACAACTTCAGGGATTTCAGAGAAGGCCTGTTGCTCACACATGTGGCTGTTACTTGGAGTTGCCAGTCAGTTATGACAACTACCCAGATTTTTTACATGAAATGAACAAAGAACAACACCTTCACTGTCCAATAACTGCAGCAATATTCAAACTGTTTCTCTGTCAGTCACAATTCAGTGTAACCAACACTTTTGGTGCATCCATCTGTAACCATGACACTGACCAGATGTTTCCAGTTGCTGTTCAATGAAGGTTGCCACATCGGTTTTATTCTTTCTACACCAGAGCTGCTTCTTGCTTAAAACCCTTTCAAGGGTGCGTTAGTACAATCATATGAAACAGCAAGCAATTGAAGTATTTCATCTGTTGTAAAGCCACGTTTAAATTAGTCTTCAATGTACTCACAATCCATTTCTATATCAAATGTAGGGTAACCTATTACAAAGAGCTGCTTCTATGACTGTTGTGTTTAAGTATATTATAATTTCTACTTTCAATCTCATAATTATGACTTACCAAGGGGATAATTTGGTAACACTTTATAATAACTACACACTATGAAGCATTAGTTGAGTATGAGTAAACACTTACTTCGTCATTGTATAAAGCATTGTTTTCTACATTAACACTCATTAGAGTTGCAGATTCATAAACACAGGTTATAAAGTTTGTTCGATCCTGATTAATAAGCTTGTCTAGTTATGTGTTTCATGATCGTGTTGTTCGATGACTCTTATAAATGCATGGATTCCCCATTTGTAAAGATTAAGTATTAGTAATATATATTAGCAGAACGTAATTATTAATGAGTTGTAGATAATTAATAAGACCATTTATAAAGTGTAAGTAACTTACATTCAGTTTTCATCTTTTTTTTTTTTTTACTGACGTAAATCCTTCCATAGCTTCCATAGGTTAACATTGAATCGTTTAAAAAAAAAAAAAAAAAAAAAAAAAAAAAAAAAAGTGAGAGTGAGAGATGGAGCATCTGTGCTGAAAGCGCCACAACTCTCCAAGACACGGACAATGCGGTTCACCGGCGTGGTCATTGCTTCAGTTTACGGTGTGATCAGCATTTTGGGGCTGATCGGTAACATCACGCTCATCAAGACGTTATGCTTTGCCAATTACATCCGCAATGTGCCCAATATCTCCATGTCCAGTCTCGCGCTCGGGAATGTTTTACTGCTGGTGATCTGCGCTCCGGTGGATGCCAGCCGCTACCTGTCAGATGAGTGGCTGTTCGGGAGAGTGGGCTGTAAACTCATCCCCTTCATTCAGCTCACCTCGGTCGGGGTGTCTGTGTTCACTCTCACTGCCCTCGCTGCTGACAGGTAGGCTACGGTTTCTGTTCTAATCATGTTATTGACCTATAATAACTTTAAAATAGCCTTTAAAGCAGCCTAATTAGTCAAACGTCCTATTGTTTCTCTCGTTATGGAGATAGTCACAGGCAATATGTACAATCTAAATGTTTTATTACCACAATGTAAAGCAACAATGCAACTGTGTATTGATCAGTGGAGTATTACGCACGAGAGAGCTGTGCGCTTCTGTTCAAGGCTGCTGACAAGTGCGAGCTTGATAGAGGCAATAGATTCAATGTCCATTTCTAATTTCAAAAGTTTGTTGTTATAAAGAAGACTTTTGCCTGTTTAGGGGTTATCAATGTGTTTTAAATCCTTGGCTGTGAGTGGAAAACTTGAATGGTGTAGTTGTATAATGTTTTAAAAATGTGTTCCAGGATGCTTTAATATCACGGTTAGCATAGTGTTTCTGTTCTTCCTCTCATTATTTCCCGTCTTTGACCACTTGTTGTGTTTTTTTCTCTCGATGTGGCAGGAACCCCTTATTGCCTCACATACAGTCAGTTTGTGCTGTTATAAAAGAAGATGAAAAGATGAAAAGAAAAATGTGAAAATGAGAATACTGGTGAGCTGTATCCTGTGTATCTAATAACGTTTAATTCAAATTAATTATGAATTAATTAAAGAAATAAATTGTAATCCTGCCGTCCTGCTTGCCAATAACAGCCGTAGACAACCTGTGGCATAAGGTGAAATTAAAAAGTAAAATCGCTTTATAACCTGTAAACTTGTCACAGACATAAACATTAGGGGTGTAACGGTTCACAAAATTCACGGTTCGGTTCGGTACGATACAGTGGTGCCACGGTTCGTTACGTTTTCAATACAGTAGAAAACTAGAAATGCCAGAGAAACGTACTTGATTTTAAAATATATTTATTCATTAAAACTAACATCATAAAGCTATTCTTTGACTTTGAACAATGATGGAACTATACCTGAGTGAACGTGGCTCTTCATCTCATTCAGTGGTGAGGTAATGTGTGTTACAGTCAGGTAGCGTTGTGTAGCCCTCGACGTCCAGGCATCCGTTGTCAGAGCAGCAGCGGGTGCCTCGACATGTGATTCTCTACTTGTGTTTTTGTTTTCTTGTACAAAGCGGGAATTACGGTTTGGCTGAAATGGGCTCGTGAAGGAGTAGTGTAACGGGGTCAATAACATTCAGCAGCATGCATATATCTGTAATCTGAAGGAAAAAAAACTCAACAATCTCAAGAAATCTAGCTTTTTTGCCACATTATCTGTCAGCTAAAAGTAGCCACAACGAGCTTCATATTATGAAATAAAAGAGGCAGGCGCAGAGGAAATGAGCTCCAGCTCTCCAAGGTTTCACTTCATACTCGGTTGGCCAAGCTTCTCTATGTATAAGAGTGTATAAAAGTAATCACTAATCAATTAAATTAATTGAATGCTGCAACAACAGGAAGGTGGTCAACGAGGCTGCTGGTGATGCGACTGTTGATGGGTCTTCACTAATACGATTCAGTTATGAAATATATGAAACTAGCAACACACCCAGTAACGTTACACCTGCTCCAAAATGTCACCACTCGTTGAATTCAGTGTGTTATAGGTTATTGTGGATGCATGATTTGGTCCCTATAACCCCAGAACAGATGATCACGTTTTTAAGTTTTCTTCAGTATTTAAGTAGTTCAGTGATGTGTAGCTGTACATCTATGGGTACATTAGAAACATGAACTGCATATAACTTTTTTGGCATACTTTCAATTTATTGGGCTAATTTGCCTAAATGTTAACAAACAGTCTTTTAATAAGCTCCACAGGCCCACATTTGGGCCTGGAGCTCATAGGGTGTCGCCTACATCTCGATTAAACAACCATAGCTTGATTAAAAAGAAATTAAAAAAAAACATTTTTTTTTTTTAAATAATCAGCAAAACCCGAGCAATACTACTATCTAAGTCAACTTTTACACACTCCAAACACAACTGTAGATAATCTCCATAAAGAACTACAATATCTGCCAAAATATGACCAAAATCTCAACATGATTCAGCGATCTATGGACTCCGCTTGGATTTTTCGACCCGAAAGCTAGGCAGCCACAGAAAAAAACAGAGCATGAACTAGCATGAGCAATCCACGCATGTCGCATTTGCTACACGAGTGTAGGCTACATCAGTGGGAATATCTCAAACATGTTAACACATTTACGCCGACATCACCCCAGTGTGGCAGTGGGTGGAACTAAACGAAAACCTGGAGCAGCACACGCGCTTCAAACTCTCCCGAAGTATTTAAGCAGCTGTTCCCTGCCGATGAGGGCTAAAGCGATCACCACGGCGATTGGTACACTTACAGCCGCGGACATGAGACCCGAGTCTGTAGTGTAAAACGCTTTATGAACCTGCTGAATGTTATTGACCCCGTTACACTACTCGCCAAACCGTAATTCCCGCTTTGTACAAGAAAACAAAAGCACAAGTAGAGAATCACATGTCGAGGCACCCGCTGCTGCTCTAACAACGGATGCCTGGACGTCGAGGGCTACACAACGCTACCTGACTGTAACACACATTACCTCACCACTGAATGAGATGAAGAGCCACGTTCACTCAGGTATACTTCCATCATTGTTCATACTAAAATTATGATGGAGAAGATGTAAGTAACAATACTACATTACATTTTTTACCCCAGAAGATGGGTCACTCAGGTATAGTTCCATCATTGTTCAAAGTCAAAGAATAGCTTTATGATGTTAGTTTTAATGAATAAATATATTTTAAAATCAAGTACGTTTCTCTGGCATTTATAGTTTTCTACTGTATTGAAAACGTACCGAAACGTACCGAACCGTGACACCACTGTACCGAACCGAACCGTGGATTTTGTGAACCGTTACACCCCTAATATATATATATATATTCTGAACATCCAGGGCTGAGAGGTAGGCTACAATGTTCAGTCAGAGAAATTTTAAAAGCTGACATTGTCGTGTTGTGCAGTCCAGTTCTTGGAAACGTGTCTAAATCCAGGCTGCTCAGGTCAGATCTTAATCAGGTTTTTTTAAGGTAATGATATCATTTGAGCACAGGTCTTACACATTATTCTTAAATTGAGTTTCCAGACATCATTCAGAAAAACTTTTGGGTTGACCGATTGCTAAAAGAATTGTGTCACTGCTCTCATCAGCGTCGTATCAAAATGAACACCAACACGTTGTGCTAACACCGTTATCTATCTATCCAATGTATATCTCCACATCCATCAGGTACAAGGCCATCGTGAAGCCCCAGGACATCCGAACATCAAACACCACCACCTGCATTGTCCTGCGGGCGGCACTCATCTGGCTCTTCTCCCTGGTCCTGGCTATCCCCGAGGCCGTCTTCTCTGACCTCCACACCTTCAACGTCACCTCCACTAATGAGAGCTTCGTCACCTGCGCCCATACAAGGGAACTGCACCCCAAGATCTACTCCATGGCCTCCTTCCTCATTTTCTACGTCATTCCCCTGCTGGTCATATCCGTGTACTACACATTCATCGCCCGGAGCCTGATGAGGAGAGTCTCAAACCTGCCTGTGGAGGGGAACTTGCGTGCAAGACGACAGGCCAGTGTTCAAAGTACCATCCCTAGTACCGTAGCTCGATCTTTGATGTACTGAGGTCATGAGTAAAAAGACAAAATACCATTTTAATCTACTGAAATCTAACCATTATCATATGTGTTGATTGTTTTATAAAACTTGGCATGGAATTCACTACGGTTATATCCCCCAAATACCCAGAAATAATACCAATGGCATAACCTCAGTGACCTTAAATGGAAGCTAGAGCCCTGGTCATTAGATGTTTGATTTGTTTTAAAGGTGCACTGTGTATTATTAGAAGTGTGAATCTTCACTGGCCATGATTCAATCCGATCACCATTACTGCACATGAATACTTTTTCATCAATTAATACAAGCACTCAGACAAATCTGAACTCGCATATTATTTACAAAGGGCTTTCAAAAGTCAGACTATAACAGTCTATGACATAAAAAGCTGCATCGTTTCAATACAATCTCTGTGAGGCAGTAACAGACACATAACAAAAACAAAACATAAATCATTCTGCAGTGCATCACAGTGCACTGAGTGTCATTTTACACTGCATGAATTAGCCTATGGACTTAACTTAACTAATGAAATAGTCTACAAACTAACAGGGCAAGATCATTTCATTGGTCAACACTACACCTGGGGAATTTTGACGAGGTTGTTGCACAACAACTATCCAATCCAAGAGCAGACGTTTCATGAGCACACAGACGCAGCAGCCCACGTGTGAGGGTCGAAACTGGAGCCCGCAGGAAATCTGTAATCTCTCATACATCTGAGTGCAGCACACAGTTTTAGCAGAAATCCAAGCACAAGCAGCGGCTATTTGAGTTTGTGGACAGGGTTTTGAATCAAAATCTGAAGTGAAATGAGTCATGCTCTCAAATTGAAAGAACACATTCTTGAATAAAGATAATAAAAAATTATGAATATAAAGCATAAATAAGTGACAGTAAGTAACTATGTATATTAACTGAAATACTGTACTTAAGTAAAATGTTGAGGCACTTGTACTTTAGTTGAGTATTACAATTTATTTTTCAGAACAGGCAATATATTTATAAATATGGTACAGATTAAGCAACCCAACAGTACATAAAGTATTTACTAGTACCTTAACCTCCACCAGCTACAACACAACATGAAAATCAGAATCAGAATCGTTTATTGCCAAGGAAGTTTGCACCTACAAGGAATTTGTCATGGCGGGTGGTGCGTAACATTTGACAATAAACAACAACATTAAACAATCAGCACAGTGCAGGAAATGGAGACATATTAAAATGTACAATAAAATGTAAGATAAAGTATAAAATATAAAATAAAGTGCACAACAAAAACAGATAACAGGACTGGAAAACAAGTGAAATGTTAAAAGTGTCGATTGTGATTAAATAAAGAAACAGGGATGTGCAGGGGAGTGACCAGAAGGAAATGTCCTGGTGATGACAGAGTCAGTGTCAGTGGGGGACCCGGGCTCTGTTAATGAGCCCGACTGCAGACGGGAAGAAACTGTTCATGTGGCGTGAGGTCTTGGTCCTGATGGACCTCAGCCTCCTGCCAGATGGAAGGGACACGAACAGATCATGTCCAGGGTGAGAGGGGTCGGCTACAATCTTTCTTGCTCGCTTCAGGGTCCTTGAAGCGAACAAGTCCTGGAGGGACGGCAGACTGCAGCCAATCACCCTCTCGGCAGAGCGGATGATGCGTTGCAGTCTGCCCTTGTCCTTGGCAGTGGCTGCAGCGTACCAGACCGTGATGGAGGAGCAGAGGATGGACTCAATGATGTCTGTGTAGAAGTGCACCATCATTGTCTTTGGCAGGTTGAATTTCTTCAGCTGCCTCAGGAAGTACATCCTCTGCTGAGCCTTCTTGGTGATGGAGCTGATGTTCAGCTTACACAGTAATACATCAGTAATGATAATAACAATTGATGAAGAAAACGTGTTCTTCTTGTACGAATAAAAGAATAAAACATGTTCAGGCCAAGTTGACCTGAGTTGCGTATACGTTTTATTACAGTCCATAAATCAGAGAAGCCTTCAGTACAGATAGCACACATGGGTACAGTCTCCACCAAAAACCTTAAAAAAAATCTTAATATGTCCCAATTTTATCCTATACCCTTATATAATATATTATATGAGATATCATCTGAGTAGACCCAGTGTGTCTCTACTCACCAGATAGAACCAGTCTGTACACATGTGATCCAAGGTTCTGCTATTCATGACCTCATATTTAATACTTACATAATCAATATCTCTACTACAATACGTTATTCTTTCTGTCACACAAATAATCCAATATATAAAAAACTGATACTGAAAGAGGTAATTCTGCTTCACACTGAGCCCTTTTACATTTGAGTACATTGAGTACAAAGTACATTTTGCTGTTGATACTTTTACTTAAGTAGAATTTTGAATGCAGGATTACGTAAAAAGATCTAAATACTTCCTCCACCACTGGCAAAAATACACTTAAATGTTAAAACACTAATGTCTATCATATGCCAGCATTGTTCTTTGGTTTTGACGGGTTTTTTTCTACACCCAACAGGTCGAATCAAGAAAGCTCTTAGCCAGGATAGTGCTGGTGTTTGTTGGTCTCTTTGCAGTGTGCTGGCTTCCCTGTCACGTCATCTACTTATACCACTCCTATCACTACTCCCAGGTAGGCTGCACAAAACAAATACATGTTTATTCTATGTGTTTCTATCCACTCGGTGTGTAACACACAGTTATTATCTGTATCTGTTTATTTCACAAACATGTTTTTATTTGTGTCTTTATTCTGATCTCCGTCTACTGGATCATCGTCTATACCATTTATTTTACTGCCATTTAAGTTTCACATAAGTTTAACTTGTAATATACTATTTTAACAATGTACTAATATCAATGTATCATATTTTAGCTCCTAAAATTCACAAAGCTACTGACAAAACAGTCCATACTAGCTCATTTAGACAAATGTTACTGCACAAATTCTGGTTGTATTTGTCCAGAGCACATTCATATCTAAAGGATCTATTTGCATTTGGTTACATCCCTTGTTCATGCACACCTCTATGTCTCTTCATCATTCAAACCAATTTTTCCCAACCCTCCACCCTACCTCTCTACGACCAGGTGGACACTTCCCTGGTTCACTTTGTATGCACCGTCGTCGCTCGTATCCTGGCCTTCACCAACTCCTGCCTCTACCCGTTTGCCCTTTACCTCCTGAGCAACACCTTCAAGAAGCAGATCAACCAGCAGCTGTGCTGCTGCTATCATATGATCCTCAGACACCCCTCACAGAGCCCCACTCATTTTAACACGCATGTGACATATGTCCGCAACACACATCACTCCAGCCTGAGCATGATCGACCGTAGACGGGTCTATCCGGAGGATTGCATGTGAGGGACGTCTGTTTGTGTGTTTCTGCTTCTTTGCTTTTGAGTCAGTGACCCCATTACTATTTTTACTGTATGTTTTCACAAAACAGTTTGATCATAAGAACCTTGCATAAAGATATATAGTTGAGTTATTGTACCAAAAGGGGTACTCCAGTGTTTAAATATTGCACTTTTATAAAGAGAGAGAGAAAGAGAGAGAGACAGCGAGACAGACAGACAGACAGACAGACAGCTGTTTTTCTAGTGCAGAAGGTTTGACATCTTTGTACCACACGGCTGCCTTAAGGACACTCTTGACTCACACTTACACATGTGTAGATTTAGGTAACAAAAGAACTTAAAGGTAGAAAGAGATGGATGTTCCTGTTTAAAGTGAATTACCAGTCATGTTACATGCTTCAAGCCACGGAGGAAGTGTTAAACCAAGACCACAATCTTTCTCCTTAACTTACTGCTGTGAGCGTCTGAACATAGCTATAAAAATAATCTAGAGTCATGCTAGTAGCTAGGAGACAGGTTTGACCTTTCCCATAATGCAACGCGACATAATCTTTGTGCTTTACCCTGTGTACCTGGGAAATTACTACATTTGACAAGTGAAACTAGTTGAAATAGTAGTAGTAGTAGTAGTAGTAATAGCATTTGTAGTAGTAGTAGTTGTAGTTGTAGTAGTAGTAATAGTAACAGCAGTTGTAGTAGTAGTAGTAGTAGTAGTTGCAGTAATAGTAGTAGTAACAGCAGTTGTAGTAGTAGTAGTAGTAGTAGTAGTTGCAGTAATAGTAATAGTAACAGCAGTTGTAGTAGTAGTAGTAGTAGTAGTTGCAGTATAGTAGTAGTAACAGCAGTTGTAGTAGTAGTAGAGGTGGTACAATAAATATGATTAGTAGTACAAGTATTAGTAGCATTAGAAGTAGTAGAAGTAGTAGTAGTAGTAGTGATATTGGTAGTAGCAGCAGTATAGCAGTAGTAGTAGTGTGACGACCCCGCCCTTCCACTTGTGGTCTGTGTCCTGTTTGCTGTCTGTTTGTCTTTCAGGATGTTAATCGGTCACTGATGAGCGACACCTGAGCCTGGTTTGGTCCCAGCTATAAAGGTTCCCCCTCTTCTTTGGCTGGTCTCCTCTTCTTTGCTGCCTCTTCTTGGCTGACACAGCTGCTGCTTTGTTTTGATTGTTTGGTTATTTGTACTTTAAATAAATGTCTATATATTACTTTTAACTTGTCGTGTCTCCCTTATGTTGCAGCCTTTGAGCCAGGTTGTGACAGTAGTCATAGTCGTAGTAATAGCTGTAGTAGTGGTCGTAGTAGTAGTTGAAATAACAGTAGTAGTAGAAGTAGTAGTAGTAGTAATAGCATTTGTAGTAGTATTAGTTGTAGTAGTTTTAGTAGTAGTAGTAGTAGTTGCAGTAATAGTAGTATTTGAAGTAGCAGTAATAACATCAGTATTGGTAGTACTAGTGATAGTCGTTCTAATTGGTAGTAATAGCAGTAGTGGTAGCAATAGTAATATTGGTGGTAACAGTAATAGCAGTATTAGTAGTAATAGCTGTAGTGGCAGCTTATTTTACCGTCCTTCTTGGCCACTTCTTGCAGGATGTAAAGGGTTCTGACTCGCGTAGACTACCATGTGCTCTTGCAGGATAAACATTTCTTGTTAGCTGTCCAATGATGAGGCTTGTAGCTCGTAGTTAAAAGTAGTTTTATTCCATGTAAACTAAAAATAAACTAAATCCTTATGTAATAACTGGAGTATCAAAACATTGACCTTCTGCTGGCTATAACTAAAAAGTCTATAATCTGCGGAAGGTCAATGTTTTGATACTCCAAAAACGGCTGTAACATCTGCATACTTCTTCACACATATGACATTTCAGATGCAAGGTCAGGAAAGAAGAAGTAATACATTAAATCACCTTCTTAGTGAAAGTGGTGCTGTTAAAACCATCCCTTTGACACAATCATCCCTGGTCCCCCCTAACCATGAGAGATAATACGCATAAAACGGAAATTATTTTCTAACAAATATTTTCACTCTTTTTCTGTCCATTATATAGGAGGAGCTTGATGAAGTTGTAACTGCCTGGAATGACCATCACATATACAACAAACAATCCTCTGGCTCCTAGTGGTCGTCCCTCCATAATGTATGCGGTTCCCAACCTTTATGGGGCTCAGAATTTCTGGCAGCCAGCTGATCAAATGAAAATATAAATATGCTGAGAGGACTGTTGTTATAAGGACTACCCTTGTGATGAGGACGTGTTTCACTTGTGTATGGAACTTATGGCAGAGCACAACCTGGCAATGGTTTATCTAAGACTTCGTCAAATGATTACTGATGGGCTGTCACGGTTTAGGCTTTGCCCCCGGTGTTCCTGTGTCTCTGTGTCTCTGTCTGTGTGTGTGTGTGTGTTTCCCCTGATTGCACTCATCCTACTCACCTGCCCAGTCCACCCAGCTGCCTTCAATCTCCTCATCACCCCACACATATATATATATATATACTCCCCTGCTTTCCCTGTGCTGGTTGTGAGATCATCCTTAATTCGTCCCCCTGTCTGCTCCATGTTCCAGCATTTGCGCCTGGTTTGTTACTTTGCCTTTTTGTCACTTTGCCTTTCTGTTGGTTTTTGCTCGCTCCCGGTTGGAGTTGTTTTAAGTTCCTGTTTTTTGACTGCTTGGTGCTCATTAAATAACCTGGCATTCTACTGAACCTCGTCTCCCGTGTCTGTCTGCGCTTGAGTCTCCGATCTGCCCCTCGGACGTGACATGGGCCTACTACTGTGTGTGTGTGTGTGTGTGTGTGTGTGTGTGTATATGTATATATATATATATATATATATATATATATATATCTATGTCCTGAATTGTTTCTTTTTAATGCCATCTGAAATACAGGCACGTGAAAATTACATTTAAGTTATGTGCTGATGTTGTTGTTGCCCCATGTCTATATAGCCATAAAGCCACTTCTTACATACTGTGAAAGTGACACTGAAAACTGCTTTCAGCGGTCACAAGCTCTTGTGCTTACAAATGTATGTTGTTTGCCTAACTACATTTTTTTCAAATAGCTCAGCATCTCAAGCTCCCTGTACTAGTACAAATACATAAAACAACTGGCACCCTGGAACAAATGTAATTGTTTTTTTTCTAATAGGATTAAGCAGGGAAATTGGAGCTACAGACCTCTTTTTTGTGACAATTTCACAAGCTTAAAACCTCTTTAAACTGAGAGCCCCCCGACGGGGGGGATACTGGTACCGACTGGTGCCGACTGGTACCGAAGAAAGCCAAATCATAAAACGATGTCCTCAAACTCCTTTTAGACTCCTGTTTCGCCTTTTGTCATCCGTTTACAGTCTAATAAAGTTGTGAAAAAAGGAAGGGGGGGGTCAAATGAGCTCGGGGGACCACATTCCAGCGAGGCAGCTTCGGGCGTTTACGCACGGGTCCGCCGGCTTAGATCGGCATTTTTCGGAAAACTAAAGACTTCCTGAAAATTCCGTTGACGCCAGTCAATTGGCCACATCCAGACACGTGCATAGACGTTTCATATGAAGAAATCGACCAATCAGGGGCTCTACACTGGCCCAATACACAACCACTATGGCGCAATTCTCCCGTAGGTCGGCGGTCCCGAGACGCTTTGGAGACGGTTCTAGCTCTCCAAAATGATTTCTAACTGCTGTATGTGATAGATTGTGCATGTACAAGGATAAAGGAAGTTAAATATATAGTTATTTAGCTTATAAAAGTACAATGGAACAGCTGGAGAGGCTGTTTCTCACATGGCGACCTCTCGTGACCTCTCGTGACCTCTCATAACGTTTATGTCTCTAACTCTGGCCTACTTCACTCTATTCACTCCAATTCTTTTGTGGGTGACTACTGCTGTCGTTTTCTATGATTGTGTGTGGTTTATAGGCTTCACTGAGCCTCATTTAATATTTAGCTTATGCTTTTTCACCATACGAATTTGACATTTTTCAAAGTGGAGCTGTGTTCCATCTTCATCAGCTATTAACCAGTAACATATACACAATATGTACACAATTCATATGAGCACACCCTCCTCAGTGTTATAAATCCATTGAACATTTTCAAATAGACCTTGTAGTTAGAGAGTAAGGCCCCTTTGAGTATGGGTATAGTATTTTCGAGAATAAGCCAAAAAAACGTCTAGGGCTCAAATTAACTACCTAAAAATCTAAAGAGTTACACCTGTAATAAAATGTGTAATGTTGCTATGGTGTCAATATAACTATCAAAAGATAATTTTCACTGTCTCTATTTTTGTTAGTTTCAATGTCTATCTGTAGAATATATCACACAAAATCCATTTCAAATGAAACGCCCCATAGCGTGTCTGTGGATGGAATCCCTTCATTTGTTAACAAAGCTTTTATTGATGGTCATTATCAAAGACAAACTCCAAGTTCAAAGATATGGCTGGCAGCTGTGTGAACAGCACACACGCGTGCGAGCCGCAGCAGTTCAGCGAGGTAGCCAACGCACAGGTAGAGGTATAGGCAGTGTGGCCCAGGCGTAATACTGTAGCGTCTATCAGCACCCTGGACAGCACCCTGGACAGCACTACGGACAGTGTAATGCATGCGGACAAACGTGCACGCTGTTCAATTCATACTTTTTTCGGAATTCTGCACAAATTTTTAAACAGGCAAAGAGCTCGTGCAGATTATGAAAATATTTGTCTTTCATTTTGAGCGTGCTCATGCACAAGTGTTGCATCTGTTTGAGCGCCATAGTTATTACTCTTAACTTTTATTACTCATATAATTATTTTGCTGATGAGGCCATTTTGTAAAACAGATTATATATGTGAAGATGTAGCCTATAGGTGAATCCATGTGTCTCCTGGTGTGCTGAATGATTTACACCGCAGGCTCTTCAAAAGTTGTATTACCTGACCTGTCCTCTGTCCATGGTGTTGCCGATTGTGTAGACAGAGACGATGCATTCATAGGTAGGATGGACAATTGCTCTGGGCAAAAGGAAAGCATTGGTCAGCGCTGTTCATGAGTGGAAGTGCTCTTGGCAAGCTGATATAGACATCCTATCATCCTATTATACATTATTAATGAATAGATAGGCCTATAGTTAATTTTTTTGTCTGGTTAGTCGCCATCCTTGTGGGTGGTCAGCTGTTATAAATATACATGTTAGTGTTAGTAGCATCCTGGGCCCTGTTCCTCGTACGTGGCTAACTGAGTTGGTCGGATAATTTTGAGGATGAGATTACACCAGTCAGGCTTTTCGGTTCCACGAAGCAAGTTTGGCAAAATCACCATAGCAACACATCCATAAGCTTGAACCTGCTCCAGCGCAGGCTTACTTAAGGTAGCTGGATAAGCTTGCCACTCCCCCAGAAAAAAATGGCAGCTCCCTTCCTCATCCCATTGATGAAGGAGCGATATTAGTTAGATTAGCGTTTTATAGGGAGAGAGTTCTTCGAGATCAGTCCGTGTACGTTTTGATCATCTGTTTTACCGTTGATTTGGAAAAAACAAAATACGGAAATACCATGGTATTTCCGTATTTTCGTTTTATCGAATGAATTGGTTACAATCCTCATCTTTGGATAGACCGGATATCACTCTGACACAGATGCTAGGGGGAGATTTTCAGATTGCACTACAGGTCAGGGGTAAATAATGTACATTTTACTGCACGGGTACTTTTACTTTCTGCACTTAAAGTACATTTTGCTGATAATAACATACTTGACTAAGGTTTTGAATGCAGGTATTTTACTCGTAGTGGATTGTTTCATCAGTATGGTATTAGTACGTTTACTGTACTGAAGGATCTGAATACTTTTTCATCCACTAATTACTTGTCAGTGGTTTAAGTTGGGCAAACAGTTAATATACAAACGGTGGTCCCTAATCTTGGCTCCAGATCTTTGAGCGGGTCCAAATTGTTGCTCATATTATATACAACTACATTATATCTCTTCTGTAAACACAACAGTATGGATAAATATGATCACATCATGTTTTAATCAATTAAGATCAAAGAGTTTCTTTGAGCTGTTTGTCACAAGAGGTTTGACTATCAAACACACATTGTCTGTAATAGAATAATGGAGTGAATTTAAACCAATCTGAGCGACTTGACTCCATTCACAAGAGAAACACATTTTTAATTATTGTATTTCAAAACGCTATTAACATCATTTGTATTTCATCAGCCTCTACAGTCTGAAAAGTTTACAAAACCTGTCAAATGTAGAACATTCTGAGATGTAGTGGAGTACAGTAGTGTTTAGTGGCGGATTGAAAACCACCTCTAACAGACCTAGCGTCTGTGTCAGAGTGATATCAGGTCTATCCAAAGACGAGGATTGTAACCAATTAGATGTAGAGATACAATGGAGACCGGGTCCGCCCACTTACTGTCAAAAAGAAAAACTACTCGCGAGCGAGCAAGTAAAAGACTCGCGAGCGAGCAGGTTAAAGTTTCACGAGCGAGCAGTTTAAAGTTTCGCGAGCGACTGTTGCTCGCGAGAGGGAATTTTGCTCGCGGAGTGATGTAAAAGCGCTCGCCAAAGTAAAATACGCGCGTGGCTGTTTGATTTGCGCGCGCATGGATCTCATTTGCGCTCTAGGATTTTGACACATTCCTCAAACATCTGGTACTTCTGAATGTCCTTCTGATGGACATTCATTGTCTCTGGGAAGGTGAGAGACTTCACACCCTTTCTTACAGTTGGTTGCAGGGTTTCGTATTCAGTTTTGAGGTCCTGAAGGTGGTGCTGAGTATTGTTGCCCATTGTTCAATGACGTAGGCAGGCTCTTGGACAAGCCTTTTGTGGGCAAGCTCCTGGAGGATTTCATTAACATTGCTGGCTGTTGGTATCCTTCTGCAGCTTTGGTTATCTAGGATCTCAATTAATTCTTCTTGGTCAACGCTGTTAAAATCTGATCTCCATTATTCAAACACTGAACGCTCAGACTCAGGCATGTACATTCTCCACTACATCGCTCTTCACATATCCAAAGGCATTTTGCTCTAATATGACAGGCGCGATCTTCATAAGGACGATATTTATAGCGACTTCTGCTCGCGCGAGAGGGAATTTTGCTCCGGAGAGATGTAAAACCGCTCGTCAAAGTAAAATACGCGCGCGGCTGTTTGATTTGCGCGCGCGCATGGATCTCATTTGCGCTCTCGGATTTTGACAGTGATTTGCCTTCATACTGGACTCTACAGGGAGATTTGTAATTGAAGGGCGTATGCCCTGAGCAGCTGCAAGATAAATCCAGACACCGGTGGCTGATGAGGCTGATAGAATGATGAGTTGATGAATCTGAGAAGATTTGGCGGAGATGGAGGGGCGCATAACAGCAACACGAACGTACTGAAAGTAGATAGACAATCATATTGAAAAGAAACAGCAGCAAGATGATATGCTAACCATGTAGTCATTTAATTGTACTATTGGATAAAAAAGACCAATCGTTACCTATGTAACCACGGGCCCGAGCAAGGCCCGGATTAGGTTTCGAATTTACAGTGCACTGCACCTTTGCTACCGCCTCAAACCCTAAAAAGCCCACAGATTATCTTTTAGGGTACAGGTGGCAGTGAATGACTTCTTGAGACCAAGGATTTACCCCAGAATTATAACATTTATTTCAACAATTAACACTTCAGCAAGGTATTAAAATACAGGACGTCCGTAACATCTAATAAATTAAAAAGAATAAAAAGGTATATATCCTATATACCTGGTGAGTAAGATTATAATAAAAGAGACAAAACCATTTAAAACAAAACCAAGCAACACAAAACAAAGAATACAACTAAATTGATAATTTAAACAAAAAAAACCACCAGCATCTCTCCTGCCCGGACCCAAGCACCGCGCGGCACGGGCACAACCTGTCACACCAGGGATGAGAGAGAGAGAGAGAGAGAGAGAGAGAGAGAGAGAGAGAGAGAGAGAGAGAGAGAGAGAGAGAGAGAGAGAGAGAGAGAGAGAGAGAGAGAGAGAGAGAGAGAGAGAGAGAGAGAGAGAGAGAGAGAGAGGACTCTGTAGTGTAACCGAACCGTGGCTCCACTGTATCGTACCGAACCGAACCGTGGATTTTGTGAACCGTTACACCCCTACTAAAGATGTATTCTTTTTGCACTTTGTCCAATATCCCTTCTATCCTGTTTATTAAATGGTGACTCTATTTGGCCCTCAACGTAGTCCCAATTTTTAATTTGTCCCTCCCTGGGATTGAGTTTGACACCCCTGCCATATATACTGTATTATGCTAAAAGGTGTCATTTTGTAACGTTTTTGGTTGTTGGTGTGCCGCGGGATCTTTTTAATCTAAAAAATGTGCCGCGGCTCAGAAAATGTCTGTGATTTTGAGTAACGAAAACAATGCTGAACTTTTTTGCTTTAACTTGTCATTGTGAAGTAAATGTTGATTGCACAGTGTAAGGGCTATAGAAAAATGACACCACGTTCCTTTTGTCTTCGCCAGCATCGTCTGCTGTTCAAGTTAAAATGTGTCAGAAATAAAGTGATGGGATTTACTAGGTTACATGTGTCACACATCAGTCATGTGAATTAGTAGAGAGTGGGAACCTCCACACCACTGGTGGTACCGCTCCATAGAGGAATGTACAGACTGCTAGCAGTGTTTTAAATAATGAAGCACATTGTATTCATATGTGAATATCGTCTATTAATTCCTAATAGGTAGGTAGAGATCTTCCAACTGTATATTAATGTGTTCCATTGATTCTCTCATATACAGCACGCCTTGGCTGGCAGCACAGTGACAGTTTCAAAGAGGGCCTTCCTGCGGCTTAATCGATCACGCATGACCCTTTTTTGCCAGGAGCTGGCTGCCCTGGTGTTCACAAAGGAGGTCCTTGCACTGTCCACCCTGACTGGGAAGTCTGGGAAAGTGGGACCTCCTAAAAGACAACTGGACGTTACCAAAGTGCAGGCCATAACAGGTAATTGTCTTGAGTCGTATGTAGACAATTTAAAGCTTCTGTGATTTATAAAGCAGCAGGATCACATGTTCGTGGTAAACACACCACCAGTGATGACATACTGTATATGTTTGACCTGCACTGGTAGGACTATTGGCATATCATATTGATATAGTTCCTCAATGTTAATCCTGATTTACTGTTCAAAAAATAATATTGGTTCAACAGGATTTCCTGTGTAGTCAAAATGTTGTATGAATATGCTGTGTGACATCATCTCTCGTCTCTTCTCTTAACAGATGCTTGTTATTCAAGAGTTTCTGCAGACGAGTGCCTCGGACGTGCGAGCGGTCATCAGACGGAAGTGTAACAACGAGCAGCTCAACCAAAAGAAAGGAACATAATGTGGAGCATGTTTGTGTTTCTATTTAGTGAGCGAGAGTCTGCAGCGGTGCAATTTTTTTTGATGGTTCAGTGTTCCGTGTTGTTTTAATCTGAAACATGGTCATTCTGTTTTGTTTAGTAATACATGTACCATGTAAACTTAAATCAGAAAATGTTTTGCTCTCTGTTAAGTATATTTTTCTTATATTTCTCGAAAATGCACTATATTACAATTATTTAAAAGTGTGTTTAAAGTTAATATACTTAGTTACATTCCCCCTGATCATAACATTTACTCTTACCCAGTGGCGGGCCATCAGGGCCTGCAAAGCCTTCTCTGCTGGCCTAAACAGAATCACAAAAAAATATATATATATATTTTTTTTTTTATGTATTATAATTTATAAAAATATTTTTCCCATTATCTTATTTTCTCATTGCACAGCTACTGTCTTCCTCAGTTGCTCTGCTTCCAGTGCAGCTTGTTTTAAGTAGAGCTTTTATCCAATCAGATTTCACCTCTGTGTCTCTAGGTAAGAAGAGAGGCCCGAGGCCTGCAGACTCACAAGTGCTTCCATGTGCAGTTTAAGTGAATGGGGACGCTATTGTTGATTGTCATCGTGTTCAACCAATCAGATCTTTAGTTTGACATGTTGGGCGTATTCTTTGAGTGTCAGCAGCCGCTACCCCCATACTTGCCGGCCTACACCCACGTCATCATTACATGTCCATGTGCAGCTCTGCCGCGAAGTGCAGGGTGTGCTGTGATTGGTCAGTGGGCGAGCACGTGACTATCGTGAAACGAAACTTAACAGCAGAGTACCACACACCGTGACACAGGGGGCTGAGACGAGGAAAGAGATTGCAGAGCAGTACGGTTAACGTTTGGGTTGTGAAAGTAAAATCATAAGACGGTCTCCTAAAGAGACAGATCAGCCGCGGCTTGTCATTAAGGGATGATGGTGGGTCCCACAGCCAGACCAGCTGAGAACCACTGTCCTACATGAGCACAGAAAACATTATATTTTCCTGAATTTAAGCTTCTGCATTTTCCAAATGCTCTAGCATTATTCAAACGTACCGAACGGTTTAATACGAGTACGTACATAGTTACAGCCTTAGAAACGAATAATAGCTGTGGCGCCATCATGTGGTTATGAGGTGGTATTCCAGCTGCATGACAGCAGTGAAGGCCTGGGTATAAAATGCACGGCCCGCCACTGCTCTTACCACTCACAGCTTATCAAAACCATACAATTTACTGCTTTTTATAAAGAGGTGGAATAATATTGAGCAGGATTGAGTTCAGTCTATTGGTCCGGCCCTCCACAACAGTCCCTGTTTCTAATGTGGCACTTGGGAAAATGAATTGCCCACCCCTGTCTTAGAGAGTCAGACACCCAGCACCTCTCCCCTTTCCTTCGATTTTGCACAGGATCAGACTTGTTCACAGGAAAGAGCATCACTGTCAGCTTCACACAACTTCAGGGATTTCAGAGAAGACCTGTTGCTCACACATGTGGCTGTTACTTGGAGTTGCCAGTCAGTTATGACAACTATCCAGATTTTCGACATGAAATGAACAACATTTAGAGAGCAACGTGTGGGTAATGGACATTGTCTAAGCTACAAAGATTTTAGCCAACAGGAACTGGACTGCCAGGTTTATGTTTAGGCTTTTCTAGGTTTCCAGATTGTTGAAAAACAGAGGAACCTATATAACTGTGTTCTATTGGATATTTTTACGACTTGAAACTTGAAAGCATTTGCTATTCATCTAACCTCCATAACACACAAAGAGGACAACCAGCCTCACTCTTCTTTTTGAGAAAACACCACTTTACATCAGTTTTGCTCTATACTTTGTGTACAGTATTGAGCTGCACAGAAGGGTACCAATAGAGAGTGCATTTTGCTGTTGGTAATATACTAAGACTGTTTACTTATATTTTTTTGTATTTGTAATAACAGGTATTTCATTACCTGTTATGTTCACATAATTGCTGTTGTTCCAAAAGCAATAAATAAATAAAAGTAATATTTCAGTAAATTTCTTACTGAAGCTAACTTCAGGAGTTATTTCATCACTTTGGTTCCACAATACCTTCATTTAAATGTAATGTATTTTTGTTCATTTAACAAAACAAGTACTAGTCACATAGCAGTCTAATCTTGTTAAGTTTTACGTATTCTTTTAATTTAACATTGCAAGCATTATTCCACTTACTCTATTCAAGTGCTCTTATTATTTACCAAAAGACAGCTTGGCATTGTCAACCATCCCATAAGCCTATTGATGGGTTACTTAAAGGCTTCCTGCTGTTGCAAGTTAAAGGAAATTGCAGTTAAAAAGAAAACATATTCAGTTTTTTATGCTGTGATTGTTTAAATATTTGAATAAATAATTGTGTTGATAAATGTGTGGACTTTGCATTTTACTCAGTTTTTACAAATAGTCAAAGTAAGGACAACAAAGTACTTTGTGTGTATTAGCTACAATTCTATTTGCATCCATCACAGGCTATGACATATACTATAATTTTTACAATTGCAATCAGAAAGCAAGTTCGCATTTTTGTCTTGGAATGAAACAGGAAACTAAACAAAAGATTTTGGAAATATGAATGTGACACAGGCCCAGAAAAGTTATTGATCTAGATCTAGTTCATTGTTTATCAGATGTCTGAGTTCAATATATACAGGTTCACTGTTTTAAACACATCTTTTGTTAATTTCAGATTATACTCTGACATTAGCTCCACACAGATATGGAACACATCTTCATCGCATGGGAAGTCCTTGAACACACACTCTTCAAGGCAGACATGAACTTTCTCCAGGTCCACGTGGTGCAAACAATCTCTGCCTCTGTAGAGTTGAGGGACTGCATCCAATATGGAGGGACGTCCATGAGGTGATCGTGAGTTGTGGACTTGACGGACTCTGTGGTTGTTCCAAGTCAATACAACCTCATTAAGTTCTTCCAAGGAGGCACATAATATTTAGTCACAAAGAGTATACAGAAAACTTAGTATTCCTGACCCATGCATTGGCGTAAGGTATTACGACGGGCCCTAGTGCACACTAGTTACTAGTTGTGAAAAATACACACACATCATTGTATGTTCTCGTCAAACGATCAAATAGAGACGTGACATTTGACAATATAAACATACTGTAAGAGCCATGTTGTTATTGTTTTGTTTTGTACAACCTCCCACCACTTGGGGGCGTAGTGCCGCTGTCAATTAGGCCACAGGTTCATATAATCAGGAGGGTCACTTGATTCATGTGTTGTTGAGTAGACAGGAGCAAACAGTATTTGACCGTGCGATATTTAATAAATGTAAATGTAAAGATGTCTTTAGTCTATGTTGAGGAAATGGATTATGACAGAGAAAGTGGTTGTCCTCTGTTTACGTGAGAAATAAAATGCCTCTGTTGGAAACTGGACTTCGTTATTTATGGCACACGTCTAAACAAGCAATAAGCAACCGTGGTGGCGTTTTTTTGATAAGCAACGGGGTCACTACACATACATATAACCCAGCAATCATCATTGCATATCAGTATATGACAAAAATGCCATGACAGAGATAGGTGTGCCTTTTCCAAGGAATATAATAGCAGATGCTACCATAGGTACTTTAAAAAAAAAATCTTCTTTGAACATAGGTAAATTAAGAGGTGGTTCTCTGTATCACTTGGAAGATCACTGTGTACCCCAGCCCATATGTTGTTGTAGGGCCTGCTCTTTCTATGGGCTTCCCCTACCCTATGGGCCCCAATGTGACTATATTCCCTGCACAGGCTATATTTACAAAAATGGTTTGTTTTATTCTGGATTTGTCTCCTGGTTGTATGGTGGGATGGCACAATACAGTAATATTAATACCTGCAAAATGTAATTTGCTGCAGTGCCACATATGTTGCAATAATATTTCACAGCTATCAAAATGTCTTTGAAGAACCTAAAAGTGAAAAAAAGTATTTTACATCATTATGTCATGCCATGTATTACACAATTTTCTGCACAGAACATAGGCAATGACTGTCTTACACATGGTCATTTGTGGCTCTTCAGAATAATATTGGGCAATCACCTGTATGTGTATGTGTCAATTACCTGTATTATTTGAAGAAAGCAAAACTGGATCAAGGACTTGTCAAAGAAGTTGTCTGAGAAGTAGCCATCATCTCTCAGTTTGTCAAATAGGTCCATCCAAAACTGGACACACTCACTTTGCAAGATCAGCCACCATTACTCAATCCGCTGGTTTCAAGTGCTTGGACCAAAGGTTACATATTAGACATAGTTTGGACCACAGCTGTGGTAAACACGCCTTCTCAGTCTGCTTCTTAACCTCAGATCAACACCTTCACCGTCCAATAACTGTAGTAATATTCAAACTGTTTCTCTGTCAGGCACAATTCCATGTAACCAACACTTTTGGTGCATCCATCTGTAACCATGACACTGACCAGATGTTTCCAGTTGCTGTTCAATGAAGGTTGCCACCTCAGCCACATCGGTTTTATTCTTTTTACACGTTAGTACAATCCCATGTGAAACAGCAAGCAATTGAAGTATTTCATCTGTTGTAAAGCCACGTTTAAAGTGGTCTTCAATGTACTCACAATCCATTTCTATGTCAAATGTAGGGTAACCTATTCCGAAGAGCTGCTTCTATGACTGTTGTGTTTAAGTATATTTCAATTTCTACTTTATATCTCATAATTTCGACTTTCCTGCCCACTGCTATAACACTTTATAACAAATCCCCTCTGGCCAGATCATCCTTCACACATAACTACACACTGCTACACTGTTGTTGTTCGCTGTTGGTTGATTTTTGCACTACTGTTTTTTACCTAGTTAGTTAATTTAACACTATTCTATTTTAGTGTATATATTGTGCATTTTTTAATACTTAATATTTTGTTTTTGAATAAGGTATCCATCTATCTATCTATCTATCTTTTTATTTCATAATTATGACTTTTTATCTCATAATCTTGACCTTCTATCTCATAATCATGACTTTTTATCTCATAATATGACTTTGTCTCATAATTTCGACTTGCTATCTTTCTTTTTTTTTTGCTGTTGAAAATGGGCTTCCATACATTTGGCCTCCCTCGCGGCTGAAAATGTACTTCCTGTAGTCTGAACTCCTCGAAGAAACCCAATGCAAATAGGGCTTATAACAGCCCCTCGTGCAGACTCCTCCCACCGAGTTGTCCTGGGAAACACTAACAACTGTTAGAAAGTGCACTCAAGCCTCCTGTTTCTGGACACTTTGGTGGGAGACCCGCACCGCCGCTCATCCATTTCAACCCACGGTACACAACTTTTTAAAAGGATAAGTTGGGCCCAGCTCCAAACACTGCGAGTCCGTCCATCAGGAGGAATATTATGCGTCCGAAAGCCGCTTCTTCTGCTTCTTCTTCTTCACACTGAGCCTCATCTGCTCGAGGTAAGAGGACTCATTTACAGAGGAGCCCGTCGGTAACTGTGTGACTGATGTGAATGTGACTCTGGCGTTACTTTGTATCTTTCTTCGGCGAAGTGGTTTAATGGCTGCTGTTTTTTTTAACTTGTTGCTTGGTAGCCATGACATCGTCATTCAGAGCCCCGGAGGGGTTCAATGGGGGAACTTCTCACGTTTCTGTGAACTCGGCGACAACGAGGACGAACCCGGCTGTCCCACAGAAGTGTAAAATGATACTAACGTTACACAAAAGCGACGAAAGTACAATGTAGGCTACGAAATATTCAAACTACAGCAGTTAAAAGTGAAGTAAGCTAACGTTACTACAACCCCCCCTTGTTAGCACCATAGACGTTAAGGCTATTAAGGAATATTTAAAATATCTATAAAAAAGCACTTAGCATGATGAAATACGATATGAAAAGAAATAGTGTAAATATATGGAAAACCAATTGAAGTACGAATTGAAGACCAAATATTCATATTATATTTGGAAAAGTCACACGTGACGTTGAGTCACTCTGTGTGGTGATGAAGTCAAACTGGAAACTTAACTGGGACAAATTAGAGAAATTCGCCTTGCTTTGCATGATTAATCAGTACCAAATGACACAGCTCCAGAATGACATAACATGCCTTTATATAACTAAAATGCCCAGCTTTAACTGTCCACATTGTAATGATCACATCTGCAATAAACATTCCATTGAGCACAATAAGATCATCATAAAGTCACCATGTGACAGCACAGACACGCCTCATCTGGGACTATTTTACTCCTCGAGGAAGGTCAGTTGCACAAGCCCTGTGTTTTTTACGCTAGTGGGAGGGTCTGCACTCACGTAAAGAAGAAAAAAAACAGTAGCCTACTAATACATTTACACTCGCTTGACCTCACCCACTTCAAGGCGTTCAAAAGGACCGGGCGCGCAAACATGGCCGCCCCTCTGGTCTCCCATGTGGTAACACACCCATTGGGGGAGACACATCTTCTTCACTTCCTGGATGCACTTGGACCTTGTTATCCCACTCCAGCTATAGCGAACCGCTCCAGCGAAGAAAGACAGTGAAAACTGACGGGCAAGTCGGAAACACAAGTTCTTATTGTAAGTCCAAAACAACAAAAATAGCTAAAAATTGACACTAATGTGACAAGTGATTGCTCACTATTATGCTGTCTTAATATTCTGTAATAATGATATTATGTTTTGTCTTAAATTATCCTCAGTTTTGTAAACAAATGGGGAGGAGCAGCTGGAAGGATGTTTTATTACCTCCCACCTCACTAAAATGTGCCTTCACTTTCTGCCCGAGAGCATGTACAATGGCCGGACACAGTTGTCGGGCCCTCCTCCAGCATTGGCCCTCGTCGTCACTGGTTTTGACCTCTCGGATATTTTGAGCATCTGTTCCTCTTGCTGCCATTGCGGAGGCTCTTTACAGTCAGTGTTGACGTATATTATCTCAACCTCTGTAGTCAAGCGGGTGGTCGAGTCATCTGCCTCTTCTTGTGTCTCCATGTGGAGGCTTTCCACGGTGGGACTGGCCTGTAAATGGGAGCGACTGCCCTTTGAATGTCGGCCAAGTAGTCACCGTCCTCGTATATAAGGAAATGCTCTTCCCAGAAGGTGTGTCCGATTTACAGCATCACTTCAAGTACTTTGCTCATTTTGTAACTTTTCTGCATTAAAGGGAATTTGCTCCAGCTTTACAGTGACACACTGGGAATTGGGCATTACCAGTGCAGTGTTCTACCGGTGGCTCCGCTGGGGGATTGTTGGCTTTTGTTGTGCCTTGCTCATTAGCACGTTGTAGAGGGAAGAGCGTCCAGTGAGTCCTTGGATTTTAACCACCAACCACTCGGTTCATAAACCTGCCTTTTACCACATTTGACTCAGCTCTTTTGCAACCATTCTATGTGTGTTTGCGTAATCTGGGCGTGTGTTACGGCATTTATCAAGTGCATGTAGGTTTCTCAGCTTTTCAAATGAACAAAAGTCTCAACATTGTTAGCTCATGTGGTTTTTTTTACAGTACAATGATTTAAAGGGACGTGTGGAGGGTTTACATTTTGAGATGCTGAATATGAAGTTATAGCAAATGCTGCTGTCTTCTTAAAGCAATCCATATACCGTATTTTCCGCACTATACGGCGCACTGGATTATAAGGCGCACTGTCAATGAATAGTCTATTTTCGATCTTTTTTCATATATAAAGCGCACCAGACTATAAGGCGCGGGCGCTCTGAAGAAATCTGTAGATTCTCCACTTCCGTGTCCGTATTCTCACGAGATAGTACGAGACTCACACAGCGAGATGTGATGCATATGACGAGCTTATGACGATCTGGGGGACGGACTGTTTACATCGTGTAGTGTAGCTTGTTAGCTCGTTAGTTAGCACGTCTGCTAACGGCAGCGTTCTGAGACAGCTGTAGCTTTATGATTACAGACATGTAAACACACAGAATAAATAATGGCCATCAGTGAGAAACTGAGTTGTGTTGTGAGAACAAGTGAACAGCTGGGCAGGTGTCTTGAGAGATAGAGGCAGATTACCCCTAGCTTGTTAGCTCGTTAGTTAGCACGTCTGCTAACGGCAGCGTTCTGAGACAGCTGTAGCTTTATGATTACAGACATGTAAACACACAGTTAGTGGAGTCTGCGTGACTCACACAGCGAGCTATGATACTTATGCATGCTTATGCTTACACCTCGTCCAGAACTACCGGTGAGACTCCTGACTACGGTAGCCGTAATGCTGCAAGCGGTGCGGCTTTGTAGTTTACCAAAGTCGTACTAAAACATTTTGACAGAGCGCCGTGTACCACACAAAATCGCTTCGAGGTCAGTAAACACAACCAGAATTAATCCATATATAAAGCGCTCCGGATTATAAGGCGCACTGTCGTTTTTTGAGAAAATTAAAGGCTTTTAAGTGCGCCTTATAGTGCGGAAAATACGGTAGTCTTAAATGTCTTGAATATCAGGGCCGCCGTGTTGTTTTTAATCAGTGGAAATGTAAGACAGTAATGACAATCTTTACATGCAAAGAAATACAAAAAGAAGAATGTAAACCCCATAATGAGATATCGACACATTGCAAGCATCAGGAAGCAGCAGACGAGGCTACAGTTGAGTTTGCATTTTTTCTTCACAAGGCTATCAGCGGAAGACTACACAACGGTTCCTGCTAAACAAAAAAAACGTATTAGTTTAGCCTCTTACGTGTCGCTTACAGCAAACTTTTAGGCTCAGTTCTGAGGTCGTCTCCAGTCAGGGGTAAGTATTCAGCTCCAGCACAACAGACGCATGAAAGAGGAGTTGGCCTTCCCATTGAGAGCACCGTAAATTACCAGGAGGATTCTGCCGGCTCCAAGCTGAACCCAGCCAATTTCTCATCCTCACAAACCCCCTAATTTAATGATGATGGAGGATATGCATGATGTCAGCCTTGTAATTACACCGTATTTACTATAGAATGGAAGCATTGGAAGGAAGTCTTACAGGTACGAGGTGGCGACGCAGGCTGAATTCCCCTGCTGAGATCCACAATGAGGCCTTGACTCACCTTTTTTGTTGTTGTTAAGACTGGGATCGCTGGAATCCTCTCAGCACGCCGAACGGCAGCCGCACTCGTTCCCAAACAGGAGCCACCTCTGCAGCTCGTACACAGTTTGTGCCCCCGGGGTGGTCTTATCAGGCAGACTTTGTTGTTAATTGCTACTGTGCCTGTGGTGGTTCCACATCTTTCTAAGAATTAAAAGCATTTGTCAACTTTGCCAGCCAGAAGTTTGTCTTAAAATAAAGCGTGTCTCTCGTATGAAAATGTGCAGCAGGGAAGGCAGGACGGTGGTTTGAGAGACCGTCCTGTTACCAATCGTACGGCAGTGCATCATGGCACTGCTGTGCTGTACATTCACCTTTACACATTATTGTTTACATCTGCATTCTGGTTGATCAGATTGGGTCTCGTTAATATGCATAAAGTGTCATCTCACTTAGGTCTGATAATGGGAAAAAAATAAGTCCTCCAGAAGTGGTCAGACTTGCATTAATGACAATGTGCGGATGCTAGAAGTCTCCATGTGGACAGAAATAAACCATAAGTGTGCCGATCCACCAGGAAGCAAACAAAAAACAAAAGGAAGACATGACAATGCAGTGATGCAAATAGATACTTGCAACAAAAAAAAACAGATTGTCAGGTTGGATGGAGTCTAAACCAGCTGGTGTATTCACTGTTTGGTTCAAAGCTATCTGGAAGAAAGTCTTCTCCTGTGTACACACTGCAGTCAGATTTCAGTATGCATACAGGAGATGATTCCTTCCTGTGAATGCAATCCGTCGTGGGCTGAAGTTTGATCCTTGTTGGAAGACTTACGCCAAACATAGAGACTCCTCTCTGCTGCTGAGAAACATTCTGCCCGGGTTAAAGCACATCTTTAAAATGTTTTTTTTTTAGGGCATTTTAATGTCTTTATTGATGGTAATAAGTGAAGAGATGACAGGAGGACAACCGAATAAAAAGTCAGTTGTACTGGTGTAAAAGTATTTAGGCACATTAACATTAACAGCTACTCTTCTTAAGTACAGTTGTGAGGCACTTATACTTAACTTAAGTGTTTTCATTTCATACTACTTTATACTTCTATATACTTTAATACTACTAGATTAATACTGCTAGATTTCTGAGGTACGTTTTCACTCTGCCAGATTCATACAGCAGCTATCGTTATTAGTTACTTTGCAGATTGAGATCGCACATGCAAGATGTATAATCATTTTATAGAATATGATCCGATGGGACAGATTAAAATACCCACTTTAAAAAAAAAGCTGTTAAAATTAGCTCCACCTGCTCGACCAGTTGCAACATGAAACTATGCAACCAATGATTATTTATGGAAATCAATGAATCTACATATTATTTTCATAATTAATTCATATATTAATAGTCTGTAAAACATTAGAAAACAGTAACAAGTGCTCTGGCGCTATTTCAGAAAAAAACAATATTTAACATATCTCACAGATTCCCTATAAATAAATGGTTGAGGTTGAGCGGCTGTTTCATGGGACACCGTCGTCATCCACGAGACCTCCTCTCTGTGTGTTCTCCTGGCTCTCATTACAGCGGATTATTTTGTCTGTTTGATAGATAAAGAGACGGGAGAGAACCACAACACTTTAATGTGCAGAAAGCAGAGGCAGGATAGCTGTAGTCCCACCAGTGCCAGGTTGCACCTGACCTGTGGCCCGCAGGCTCCGCCTCTCCCGTCTGACATCAGCGCTTTGATCTGCCTACTGTCTGTGTTAGCACAAAGCCATATTTAGCTCGGTGTAATCAGTCCGGCGAGAGCTCGCATGTCCGCTACTCAGGGATGCCTGCCTAGTATAAACACACCTGCTCTCCCCAGTGGACTTCCAATGACTTTAATGTGCACCTGAAGGAGTCAGCTCGCAGCCGTCGTCATCAAACAGGCCGAGGGTAAGGTTTCACTTTAAAAAAAAGGCGGTGTGTTGTAGGTGTGTGTGGTCATTTAAACAAAAGCATTATAATAGAGGAAGTGACACATCGATATACTCCCCAGGGCAAAGTTTGACTGTGATTCACCCACAGGGCCTAGAAACGTCTGCCTCGTGATAACGCTTAATGGTTTTGGTAACGACATGTGTGACCACCGTTACATTCAGTTGTGATTGGGCCTCTGCTCATGGGAAATCACATGTTTCATTTCTGCACACACATTTCCTTGTGTGCTAAAACTATGAATTCAGCACTAATTGTATGTTATTATAAAATACCTGATGTATTTCTGTAAGGATGGAATATGGAGGCTTCACTCATATAAAGTTTAAATAATTTCAATAACAAAAATATTGTGTTTTCGTTCAGTTTAACACAAAAGATGTGAGCCTCTGTTTTTTTTGCTTTGTTTGCTTAATTTCTGGTCACATGGTGCATTCAAAGGCCGTGATTGGTCGCATGTAACAGGTTTGCTTTGTGTAAAATAAATGGACCTGAATTTAGAAACTGAATGTTGGCCTTTTTAAATTTTGTCAAAATGTAAAATGACGAGTAAACCAATCTACACGTGTAGAATCAGTGGAGTGCCCCTTTTAAAAAAGACATGAAGCACGTATCAGTAGTGCTTAAGCAACGTTTTTGCGGTTTAATACAATACTTCAGTTGATGTTCTTGAACAATCAGTGAGAAGTTAGAAGTCCATCCTTTTTTATTAGTCTCCTGTTTGAGAAACCGAGCGTTCTTGTGGGCTGAGATGCCGCCTGTTACGTCAACAGGGAACCAGTGGGGGGAAGTGAGCGACTCGGTGTACAATCCAGTTCCCAAAACCACTGCGGCAGTTTTAGTTTCACACTTCTCTGGCTGTTTTCGAAAAATTTCTAAAGAACCAGAGAGTGGGTTGAAATGTGTCATCTGGTTGGAGTGTAGCATGTTGGAAAGACCCTGGAAAGGTCACCAGTGTATCGCAGGGGTAAATACACACACACACACACACACACATATTTGTGGGCAATTTTGAGTTTGTGATTGACCAAACTTGGAGCTGAGAGTTAAGCCCAGAATCTTCTTTCAGTGAGAAGAGGCCATTATGAGGCAAAGCTTAGGGGTCGTACATACTTTGTTGACTGGTTTGTTGGTTGAAATGATGTAGCAACTATTACTGCAGTGGGGGTGATGTTAATCTGATCAGGCCTGCTGTGAGACTGAGGTTTGCTTTGCTCGGGATTCTCCAGGCTAAACCTCTTACCTCTCCAACGAGACTAACATCCACTTTCCTTTTCTCTCCCCGTCTTTCTATGTTTTCTTTGCCCCCATTTCGTCGTCTTTTCAACATCAGTTTGTCTTTCCACGCGCCGCGGTTGAAATGAGTAAGCTCAGTAGGTTGCCGGTGAAATGTCATATTGATCATTTTGAGAGATTTTTGCACCAGTGTCTCCTGTAAATACGTTGAAATCCACATCGCTCACCCAGCTGTCAGCCGTCAGGATCCTGTGAGAAATTGGATTGCCAAGTGCAGCTGAATTCAAGTAACAGAAATTGCCCTGTTGATTGCGTAATGTGTTGAACATTTACCGAACGTGCAAAGGTGAACAGCATTTTTGTCCTTCTGCAGGTTTCAGGTCCTTTTATTGAATTTACCAGCGCAAACATTTCATCAGAAAGCCACAACACCCTTCAGACGTCCCTCTAAACGTTAACATATAGCAGCAGCACTGTTATTTGCTTCAAGGAAAAGTTGGACATTTTGGACAATTGGTTTATTTGCTTTCTTGCCGGGAGTTTGACAAGAAGATTGATATTACTTGCGTGTTTGTACGCCAAGTATGAAGCCACCGCCAACAGCCAGCTAGCTAGCTTAGCATAAAGACTGAAAGTTGGGGGAAACAGCTAGCCTTGCTAACGCTTTATATCTCGTTTGTTTTTTACATCTTTACAAAACCCTAAAGTGTAAAAACAACATTTCCCATGTAACAGAGTTTTTCTTGGCTGAGACAACTAACTTCCTGGAGTCTCAGGTTGCTTGGCAACTGGTCCTGGCCAGGAAATAGTTTGGCATATAATCCTCCATAAAACTACAAGTTGTCATTTTTACACTTCCAACATTTAAGTGAGCTTTAGAGGTGCTCTGGACAAAGCCAGGCTATCTATTCCCAGTCTTTATGCTAAGCTAAGCTAGCCGGCTGGTAGCTTCAAACATACTGTTCAGACGTGACAACGGTATCAAAAAAAAAGTGAACAAGCAAATTTCCCAAAATGTCCAAATGTCCAACTATACCCTTTAAAAGATGTCTACAGAGCGCCTGATGGCTGTGGAAACCGAGGGGGGAGGGGGGCATCCAACCTGGGGAGGAGGGCCGATCAAGGCCCGGGCCCTGATTACAGGCCGGCCCCTGGTGCGCCTCACAATAAGATAATGCTATCTGGGCCCACAGGTATTTGGTTTCAGTGGAGAGGGTAATAACTGTCACCAAACACTGAGGAGACCTTTCATCCCCCCGGCCTCGTGTTGTCGGCCAGCGCTTGTGTGCAGTCCCGTGCACAGAGACAGCTTTTGTGCGGCGGGGCGAGGTCACGTCACCACGACGGCCTCATATCTGTCCGCGGGGACAATAGCGAGGTTTGATTAAAATCAAACAGCTGTGACTATCTAAATGGCAGTCAACATCGTGCGTCCGAGTTACCGCGGCGTGCTTGTTGAGGAGGTGACGTAGGGCGGACTCATTTAGCCGTGCCCCAGAAGAGCAGGGGCTGATAGTGAACCGTAAAAAAAAAGAAAAGAAAAGAAAGACACAAAGGGGTTCAACACAGAGGCGGACGCACTTTGGTCGCAGTGGTAGGCCAGTACCTAGTGGTTAACCCGGGGGAGAAGGCATGAGAGGTTAAACAAACGTCTGAGTTAAACATCAAACCCAACTGAGCCACGCAGAGCCGTAATCCCCCCTTGAAAGGCTTTGATTCCAAACCATTTACTTTTACTAAAAATGTACCAGGTAATTCCTCATTAATTTGAGTGACATGGTCGTCAAGAGTTTTTAGAAGTCTTGGTCTTGCGAGTCAGACGTGGCTCATGTTTGCGATGAGACTTTTATCCGGACAGTCCTTCAGCAAATCTATTTTTTTAAATAGATTTGCTCCTGCACTTCCAGATCTAATAGAAAGTGTACGACATGGATAATACGAGAATAAAGGGAAGTTAAGAGGCGTTAGGAATAAACTCTCCCCAGGCTTAAATCAGCACGGAAGCTCTTCCTGGCACTCTTCATCTGCCATTTGGTGGAGGCTTTTATAGCCAAAGCTCCTTACTGTACCTTTACAGCTAGAGCAAGACGCCCAAGTGGGTCCTTGAACCCCTAAACCTGGCAGCGCTTGTTGAACCCGCCTAGTGTTGTTGCTCACAATTGAAAAAACAATTCCATGTGGATTTTATGTCTAGACAAAGATGCCTTGTAGGTGATGTCTATATGCGTGTATCTGTGGAAAAACACACACAAAAACAGGCAGAAAAGAGAAAGTATCCAGGCCAGGTTGTCCTGAGACTAGAGGGGGCAATTAGGGGTATTAATGATTAACAGTTAACCAACAATATAAGAACTTTGGCAGTTTAATGCTAATCATTTAAAAATAAATATTAAAAACGCTGAGCTGAACGGCTTTTCCCTTGAAGGAGAATAGCATGTCCACCTTTAAGGTCACAAAAGGTAACTTTGGGGCTAACCCCCTTCAATTTAATCAGGTGATAAGCCAGACACAATAACCTGGCTCGGGTCTTGAAGAGGTCTGGCATTTATTCACTGATTTAAAAAATATATTTGCATACCCTACAGCTGCCGATAAATAATGGATTTAACCCGTTTTTGTGCATCGGTTCTTGCTGCAGCTGGGCGGCTTGTGAGGCTCGGTTCACGGTTAATGATCGGTTCACGAGGGTCCGCTGTCGGTCAGAATTTTTTATTAATTAGCATCCGTTATCTGCATTGACATTCTTCAAGTTAATTAATGGCCAATGGGAGGTTTTTTTTACCCCGAAAGACTGCAGCATGAAGCTTTGAGGCGATAAAACACTGATATGTGCATTGAGTTCAAACGATCCATGTGACCTCTTTTATTTCAAGTAACTGCACTGGATTCTGAGCTACTGGCTTCCGGTTTTTCTTTGGCCGATGTTAAGATTTAAAACTAGGAGTTGGTCTGTAAAACCCCATTATATGCATGGCTCAATGCCAGATGTTGAGGAAAAGCATTATTATTAATTTCATTGTCAAGGCAAGTGCAACAAGTACAATGACACGCATTGCTGGACGTAGCCTTTATGAGCTTTATTTCCCAATATTGATTGCATTTTCTTGATTAGATTAGTCCGCCACAGGTGCGATAATGACCCTACAGATGACTTAAAGGGCAACGCTGTGCTGCAAGTGGGCACGTAGATCGTGGTTGCAGGGTGGAGTTAGGTTAGCACCTTTTTAAACCACGTGGCTTTTATTTCCCGAAGTGTTTTGCTTTTGAAAACACCCAATGGCCTCCATGGCAACGGAAGAACCTGCACCGAGCACGTGCTTTTGTTTTAGTGGATTAAAGAGATGTGGCCTTTGGACAAGAGGACTGGGATGTTCACAGAGGACGCCTCTGAGGGAGCGGCGCTGACGAGAAAAAGATTATGTTGACGCCGTCACGGGCCTCTAGCCACCTCTGACCTACCCACTGTTTACCCTTCTTACCGTCAATGCACTGCTCGCTTGCATGTTCTAATGTCGTCTATAGTAGATTCTCTTTGATCTGGAGGATTTAGAAAAAGTTCAAGAAAATTACATGCCTTTACAGGATGATGCTAAAGAGAAGGGCAGCACGTAGTAGAAATACAGGCATGGCAAAAAACAAACCACCTGATTATTGCATGATTTCTTTTGGATTCCAAGCATGAATGTATCAATGTGTGTGTCTGTTTAAAGCTTTAGTTCACTCGAACAATGGACACTTTGATGTAATTTACATTTTCAAAACTGAAAATCACCATCTTAAAGGTTCCCCGGGGACGTTTTGACCTATAGTAATGCTATTTATTTTTGAGTATGTCCCTGTTTGTTTAGCTGTTTGTTTTGTGTGTGTGATGCAAATACACATGTCATACACTGGTTTGACATTTCACCACCAAAATACATTTGGCAGTAACGCACAAAGATATGCAGCAATGTGCCAGCAAAGACGGGAAAGAAGAGGACTGCCCAAGAGAGAGACCTCCTTGTCACTGACGAAGAGTGCTGACTATTCGCTCATACGCCGCGGTGGTGGTCTGCCCCGCGTGCATGTGCATTGTGTCGGGGGAATCGTCAGCTGTTGATTGGGGAGGGGCGTAGTCCAGATTAATGAGTTGTGAAGCTAATCCTGTTCATCCCCCCTCATTCACGCTGCAGTCACATGGCTATTACGGCTTATTTTGATAGCCGGGGCACCCGTGGAAGCCGCAACGAGGCCCATTCACGAGCCTGACTGGGAGCATCAGCGCTCCTATCCCGGCACTGAGGGGCTTTTTGTCTCTTGATTTATTGGTTCATTTGTGACGGTCGCGCACTTGAACGTGGCTGCCTCTCTTGTGGCCTTCCTGCCGTAAAAGAAGAGGATTCGGTTTTAACGGCGGTTCAAAGACAGTTTGGGCCATAATGGAGACTGTTAAGGAGCTGAGCCGAAGGCTGGCTACCCCCAGTGTTTTAGGTGGAGTTAATGGGTTGTGTAATCTCTATAAGCAGGTGTCGGGTGGCCGTAGGGTGAGTTTAGGGGGATGTCATTTCTCAAGGTTCTTCTGTTACCAGAGAAGGAAAAACAGAGTTTGGTTTGGATACGTGTTCTTTTTGCTGTATTACATGCCCCGCACGCAGGTTTTTTTACTTACCCATCTCGTTTTGAATAAAACAGATTGCAGATAAGAACATTGTCTGACGGTGGGATTTGGTGCCGACTTTGAGTCAATTATTGTCTGAGGATAATACAAATGGCTGTTTAGTTTCATTCAACTTTGGCTTTGTGAAAGACTATATTTGTAGGATTTTGTGGTTTTAAAAACAGGTTTCCAATGTCTTCTCCAGTTTTACCATTGAACCGTGCATTACCTGACGTGTTTACTGTAACTTCACCTATAAGTCCAGCTATTATCCACATGCAGCACCAAAATACCTTGTTGCAGTAAATTACCTGGAACGTGTGAGAAAATACTGCAGCGTTTTTGTGACACAGAAATCAGTCATTTCTGTTCTTTCCAGGAGTTGCAGTCAGTTTAGAAATCCCCCACCGTGTCCTTTCTGAATGACTGCTGCTGCCCAAAGAGGAACTGTTTGACCAGATTACACTCAAGGCAGCCTGGTGAACGGATATCACACCTGCACTGAGGCATATTTTTGATGTTATCATTGTATCAAGTGACTCCTCATCTTGTGAAGGAGTCTCTTGTTGCAAAGAACACTAAAGAATGACCCCATATGCAGCTTGTAGCCTTTCTTTAATTCATTGTTTCAAAGTTGGCGGACGGTTGAAACAAGCGCAGAAGAGCCAAAAGCACGCTAGCTGTGTATTACAAAACAGCGAAACAAGAGGCAAAAACATATAACTTAAAAAAACTTGTAGTGATGAAAAAAAGAATACTTAAAGTTAACTAAATATTGAAAAAAACGTTTGTCAGGTTGGCCAGAAACTCCCCACAAAGCGGTCAATTGCTAACACATTAGCCTTAACTAGCTTATTAGCCACATTAGCATGGTACGGGCTGCGTTTCTGTGAGTCTCTCTGCCTCCTAGTGGTGAGAAAATGTAATGTATTCACAAATAGTTTTGTGTTTAGATAAAGTATTTAGTGAATTGTTCACTAAGCGTTGTATTTCCCCCCAGAACTTAACTAAAAACACAACGGGACCCTTCCAATCATATGTTAGCTTGATTACACAGAACCACAGCCTCCTCCTCAGTTGGCAGGGCACGTTGGCTACTTCATACCGGCTAACTAGCTTAGCTTGACAGCTACACTAAAGGGGAAGTTTCGGATGTATGTGGTAATGTCGCTCACAGGCCCCTCCATGAATCCAAAGCAAGCAGTGGAGCAATTTACACCCTGGGATGATGCAGCATAGTGAGTCAGCTTCCTTTGTGTGGATCTTTTTTTTTTATTGTGTGATAGATGAAGCTGAAACTGTAAATGTAATAATTTCTAATAGATACGTAAACAAAACAACAACGGTGCGGTGCGGTGGCAGACTGAGCTGAACGAGGTGACGGGGGAAAACCTTCCCCTCGATCAATAGAAGTTATCAACTCTGTCCTCAGCAGTGTGACGCAACACACCTACTCCCTCGCAAATATTTTCCTTATTGTGCAATAAGATGTCACGTAAAATGAAAACGTCTGCCAACAGTGGAAGCACCCTCGTGTAAGACCTGTGGAGTGGTTCAAAAAAAGAGAGTGCTGACAGATGCCCAAAAATATGCAAATATAAAAGAGCCGGTGAGCCCGTTGGGGACATAATGCGAGAGTCTTCTCAGTCGAAGTCATGCATGTGGTGAATAAGCTATTCCCTGGCCCACTGCACTTAAGGCAAGAGGATTAGACTCCAGAGTATTATTAGAGCCGCTGATTATCCCCTTACCTGATGCGCCTAATTCCAGCGCGAGCCTGTTTATTTAGCAGAAAGGAAGAAAAAAACGTTTTGGATCGGGTGGCGGGGAAAAGTGCATTGGCCTCGCCGCTCCTCAGTCGAATTCGACTCTTTCTGTGTTTTTATTTTTCTCCTGCTGAACTCATTAGGTCCTGGCCTTTTGTCAGCGCCTCCCCCCGCCGCGGGGTTCCTGTGATTAATGCACTGCCGCTGACCACTGGGGCCGGCAGCAAGGACTCGATTTACTGCCAAGAAACGGTGGACAAAAGAGAATTGTCTCTCCGAATAACTGAGGAGAACGCGGTTCTCTCGAAAAGCCGAACCGGTCCCTCGACCCGTTAGATGAATGCAAGCAGGCCGATGTCTCTTCAAGAGAGGTTTCCAAACCATTTGTTCTCAAGTCAATAGCTGTAATATGTTGGTTTTTTTGGGATGTCATTACACACCCACTGCTTCTGACCTTGTGCCCAGAAAACGGCTTTGAGGCCTGCGTTCTAGACGGGAAGTAGGGAATCAAACGTGAACGTGAGCCGGTAAATCCCGCTAATTGATCTTCCCCAGCATGAACCCATGTAGAGGAGGCAGAGTATGTGTTTTCGTCCCCGAAACCTCCTTTTTTAAAAATGTTGTTTGCTTGCAGAATAACTTACGGGTGATCAGAGGAGACAGGAGCGCACAAACAGTTTGTCACCATTGCCGCAGCCTGTCTTTTAATAAACAAGCACAAATAGAGACTTGGCAGTTTTGGTTGGATGATGAGTGTGTGTGTGTATGTGTGTTTGTTCCCACGTGTGATTCAGTGTGTGTCCTTTCAGTACTCATGCACTATTAACTTCCCACAGTGTTGGGAGGACTGCCAGGGTCGAGCTACCGTCACCTTGTCGGCAACAAAGTTCTGACGCTGCTAGAGCTGATATACATGCAACCCCCCCCAAAAAAGACCCCTGAGGTCAAGTGTTGTGTGTTATCGAAGGCAATTTGTTTGCAGGGTTTTTATTCCAGCTAAACACAATACTGGCTCACATATTTCACATTTGGCAGAGCTAGAAGGAGAGAGAGTATTGGACCCAGCGCTTGTTAGGAAGCCCGAAACACGGCTCCAAATGAATGTTGCTCCATGTCTGCTGCTACATGAGCATCTCACACTCATCGGCTTTATTACATTTTTATATGTTAACGTTGTTGACAGCTTGTTGCAATTCCCCAACACATCACCTTGTGTCACCTTGTGTGTACAGTATATTAACATACCTGCAAAGCTGTAACCTGTGATTTCTTCTTGTCTTTACAGTGTCCAGGGACATGAAACTCAACCCACAGCAAGCTCCACTCTATGTAAGTATCTCTGTTCATTAGAGATGCACCCATTGCAATTTTCACGGCCGATTCCGTTGGCCCACTGATTCCGATTTTTTTTTTAAAGTACTATAATTGACACCAAGGCTCCAGATTAACTTTTTATTGAGTGTAAAAAAATTCAAAAATTCAAAATGTTATCTTTGTTGTGTGGTTGTTTGCATACAAACACATTATTCAAATGTTTAGGAAATACATTTATTTATTTTTTATTTGCTTTGATTAAAAAAAAAGAATTTGGCATTAATAGTTTTAATTCTATTTTATAAGCTGCTAATAGCTAGTGTTAGGCATGTCATAATTCCCTCTTTACTATCGATTATATATTGCTTTCTCACCAAAAACCTTTAAACTTTTCCAAGATTACGTTTGAACACATCATGATAGCGTTATAACCCAGCATCGCTCAATACAAATTTTGCTGAGTGGAGCTTGAACGCATCATAATCAGTGCAGCCTCCGTTAACGTTAGCTGGTTAGCTGCTCCGTGCAGACGAGTAGATCCCTGCGATTACTCTGAGCAGCATGCATGGGAATGAATCATAATAGAAAAAGTGAATAAGTTGGTTGTTCTAAATGTTTTAAGGTTTTTCCTCCACGGTTTATTTTGAACTTTGCGAGGTTTATGTCCTCTTTACTCACGCTGAAGAACTTCCGCACGGAAATATGAGACTGACCTGGTTTCGATTGGCAGCCGATGGATTGGTACATCTCTACTATTCCCACTAGAAGCTATTTCTTTTTGTGTCTGAATGCCTCAACACACCGTCAGTCCGTTCATACAGCTGTTTCCACACAGCTCCACCGGACCTCTTCTCAGGACCGTGTGCTGTAGGTGTGCTCCTCAAGGTTCGTTTATAGCACCTGTCCTGTTGGGGCGGTACGAGTTACGCCTTTATCATCCTTATTAGTGCTTTATTACGGAGGGAGATGACCTCGTGTAATTCCTGGATTAGCTTCGCCAACCCGAGAACAGGCCTAATTAACTGGAATAACTGAAAACAAGGGCCAGATAACGGACAACACGGCATCAGACTGCATGCAAATCAACTATTAAATGTATTGTTTGCTGACTGTTGTGTGATGTGTCATCATCTTTTACATGTTATCAGTTGAATGAAATGGGAACCACTTGGTGGACTGTTGACATTACAAAAATAGAACAAGATAATGTATTAGGAAGGGACTAAAAACAAGACTGCTGATCTTTTTATCCAAAGCACTTTTTTTTGGTGGTTCCAGTTCTCTATTTTTCCAACTCTCAAAGTGTCAGTGTGTTGCACCACCCATTCATGTGATTTTCTTACCCACCAAACTAAAAAGAACAACTATGTCAAAGCTACCCCAGCTTTCGACGTGGCTCAGATGTTGGATTGAATAGCAATCATCACAGTTTCAATCTAAGAGCAGGTACTTATCCTCTTAATTAAATACTTACTCTGAAAAGGACAAATTGAGGCCTAGTTTAGCTGGACATGTGCCATTTGTCCAAATCAATAGGTGAGCAGGTAATTACAGCTAAGAGCTTTCCGCCAAAGGGGACACGTGACCTCTTGATTGTTGGATGTTCTTGGTAATTGAGAATTGAAATGTTCTGATTACGCAGACTCTCTGCGTGTGAGTGTAAAAGTTGGCATGTCTGACAAAGACTTCAAAGGTCTTGCGAAAGTTCTTTTTGTTCTGTTTCTAACCTTTTTTGATTTACCATCTAGCGTTTGTCAGTCCATCCGTGTTGTAAGCACTTACCTGGATCTGGGATGCAAGCATGTCTCAGCAGATTGAGTTTTCCCGTCTTGTTACTATAGGTGAGGGTCAACTCATAAACTGAAATATTAATACCCGCCGCCGCCAACAAGCGGTCAATCTCATGATCCCTCTGACCCTAAATTGTGAATAAAGCCCCAAGATGCCTGATTTCCTGTTCAGTTGGACAGAACAAGCTACTTGTTTTATTTCCAGTAATAAACCAAGGCCTCAGGCAATTTCTTGTTTTCCTTCTAGCACCCAATAATGTAATAATGTCCTGAATTTGTTTTTAATCAAATTTGCTCTTAAACTGATCCAAAATGTAACCCAATAATGTAATAACTTGACTAATAATGACATAAAATGTCCTTGCTCAATTTTTTCTTCAAAATCATAAACGTAATGCAAATGTTTATTGCTTACTAAAGTACTTTTTTCTTCCTTTCAAGTCATTTGTAATTGCAGAAATTCCATAAGATCAGACAAGGCAAAAGAGACACTTCATCTAATAGGAATCACCAGATGAAAAAGAACATTTAATGGCTGTTGAATCAACTGTTTTGCCTTCATCGCTCGCTGGAGTAGAGTCAGCCATCTCCTGCAGCGTTTAAGTGAAGTGAAACAATAGAGTCTGCACACTAGACAATGCTCCCATGAACATATGTTTAATCACCACCAGTGACGTTTTGGTGGGTCAAGCTCTTCTTCAGACCAGTACGATCCACTTGTTGCACAGTGACCAATCAGCATGGGTATGGGTGGGCTCATTTCCCATTGATAAGGATTTTAGTTAAATGCATCTTTGCCTGAACAATTGTCAACAAATGTTAATATCAGTCAGGACATTTACATTATTACAGGTTGGGTTGGGATCAGGTTGGTGCAAATTTCATTACATTTGCAGGAAATATACCATTATAGGGTGCAACAGTCCTTTTCCTTATCATGGCTGTTTATAAGTAATTTGTGCTTATCGGACATGCACTGATTACATCCACGGGGCGCTGCGGTTAATCTGCACATCGGGCGGGTCGGGGTCATAAAAATGTAACACCCTGATTAATAGCAAATGTGTTGCCTGTGGGTGAAATAATGCATCATTCAAGAGTGAAAATAATAATTACAGTCTCTACAATGTAAACACAGCAGAGAGCAGAGCCGAGTGACCGAGGCGCAAAGTTTGTTTTCCTCCGTCAAGTTTATATCTACGGTTAGCTTTGCTGCTTAAATGGTCCCACAGTAAAAAATCAGCGCACCCGTAGTGTGTGTGTGTGTGTGTGTGTAAGCGCAAGACATTTCGCTACCACTAACAGGTGAGGAAGGCTCACAGGAAATGAGATAAGCCAGAGATGTGTGTGTGTGTGTGTGTGTGTGTGTGTGTGTGTGTGTGTGTGTGTGTGTGTGTGTGTGCGTCTCTACAGGCAAGAGTGGCTCACACACATTAACCACCCAGACAACCTTATCTGTGATTTACACCCAGAGCGTTCGGTGGAACCGGGCGGGCGGCCGGGCCTCATTAGACATCAGGTCTTCGACACTTATCACCGCCGTTCCCAGTAAGATAGCTCATAGGGGTTAAGTAGTCGCTCTGTAATGGCAGCTCTTTAAAAAACACCATCCAGAGCGACTAATAACGACAGCCCCAGTTTGTAGATAGAAACAACCGCTAGTAAAGAGGTCAAGAGGTGCTCTTGTGACATTACTTTGACCAAAAAAAAAAATGCTTTTAACGAGAGAAGTGTTTGGCAAAGTAATGAGTTTTTTTTCGAGAGCAACGCGAGGAAGTAGAGAGGGTTAAATGATGTGTTGGGCGGCCCGAGGATGAGTTTTCTGTCAGTAACGGAGAGCGAGTCCTACCTGCTGCTCTGGCTGCGAGCAAACACGTCATTTACATTCTTGGCGTTTGGACAGTGTGTTTTCCTGAGTGGCTTTTACGAGTAGATGAGCGGGTCGGGTCTCTAAACACAGGCTGCGTGGCTGTGGAAGCCGTGGTGCTGATGGAACCTGTGTTCTCTCCGCTGCCTGTGGGTCTGTAGCTGCAGTGGAAAGGTAATTAGTAAATGCTCTGGACCTGATTTAATGCGCGTCCGTCTCATGAAACTTGCCGACCAGCTAGTAAGATTTCCATAAATTGTCTCCTAAATAGTCCAGCAGCAGCAGCCACTTTTTGATGGGTTAACACAAGGGGTTGGCAACCTGCGGCTCTTCAGCCCCTCTGTTGCGGCTCCCTGAGTCTACATCCACACTAATACGTTTTCGTTTTAAACGATCTCCGTCCACACGACGTTTCAGCATCGTTTTCTAGATGATTTCCGTGCAGACTAAAACGCCTGAAATCAAATATCACGTGACTATTCACGTACACTGGGCATGCGGGTGGGTGCCGGTGTAAACAGGAAGTAGATTAGTTGCTCAAAGCCGCTAACGTGACTGCAGACGGCCTCCATAGGTCTGATAACGCCGCTGGACACGCTCGCTAATCGCTCCATTAACAGCTGCTTCCTCCGTAATAATGCAGACTTTAACTGGACAACAGCTGCTAGTAAAGACAACACGGGCAGTAATACCTGACCTTAAATTAGAATGTTTTAATATTTTGTCAACTAAAATGTGCGTCACATCCTATTACACCTGTCAAGCGCCTTTCCCTGCAGGTGGCTAATCATGATTTTCAGACCCCCCCTCGGTAAACTATCAATGGATAAATCCAAAAAAAGAAAAGGCACGGAGGAAAATAGAGAGTTTAATTCTGCGTGGACGTATTCATTTGCTTTCACTGCCAACGATGCTGGCTTACATGTATGCTTGATATGTGCTAAAAATGTAATGTTGAAAGACACTTCCAGAACAAACAGCATTTGCTGAAAAGTGTCTGGAGATGAGAGAAAAACTGCTGCAGCAAACTCTGCTCTTCATAAGAGTTTGATATTGTTATAACAGGTAAAATAGCAATACAATGTCAAGAATTGTCTTTATTCTTGTTCTATATTTTCATAAATACAACAAACTATAGTTTTTGTATATATAATATAGCTATATATAAAACTTTATAAGCTGTGGTATCAAATAGCTTTTGCGGCTCCAGACAAATTTTATTTGGTGGAAAATAGGGCAAAATGGCTCTTTGGATAGTAAAGGTTGCCGACCCCTGGGTTAACAGGTTGTTTTAAATCACGGCAGCTCTTTACAGAACATCAAATGTGTAGTGTTGTCCATTTATATATATATTCTTTTTTTAATTGTTATTACAGCAGTTTCCATGCAACGGGACTGACTAAAAGCTAGAAAGGTAGGTCTGTTGCATGTACAGCAATTCATGATGCGAGAAAATCTTCGAGGTGCCATAGGACGTCTTCACAATTAGTTTGATTGCTGAAGTGGAGCAAGTGTGTGTGTGTGTGTGTGTGTGTGTGTGTGTGTGGGGGGGTTTCAGAGCCTCCAGCTGTTCTTTTGATGTTGCTTAATAGTGCTTAATAGTGGCCTGTTCCCGAGCTGAAGCGCCGTGATTAACAGGTCAATACCCCAGCAGGTCACTTTGTTAAGTACCTATTACCAGCAGAGAGCAGCAGTCACACGGTGCGACTGAGAGGCATCCATTGGCGCACGTCACCCGGCTTTAACGTTGCTGGTTTGCTTTTTTCAGATTTTAAAGCCGGACACACGAGATAATTGTTTAGCATTTTAATTATTGTTATTGTGAGACTTATTGTCAGTAGCTTTACTTTCCGTTTGTGTGTGCGTGTGTTTTTGCTGTGTGCAGCTGTGCTTCCTGCAGATCCCGGCAGATGTTTCACATCTCTGTTGCTCCACCTCCGACCCGTGAACACGTATTATGTAGATGATATTACACGACTTTGGTTAAAAACAATCAGCAGCTCACGGCGTTATTTACAAAAGGAGACTCATTTTGATGAAATGAGATGCTGCGGTGGTGCCATCAAAAATCTATTTACCTGCTAATGCGCCAAATGCAGCAGGTTGATTAAAGGGATTCTCCACCGGCCTTGAGCGTTGGGGAAAAAAACAATTCTCCCGTTGCTTTTCTTTTGTCCGTATAGCGAGAAAGCTGGACTTCCTTTTGCATCGAAAACGTTTTCATTGACACGCGGAGCGCAAACTCACAAATCCACAGAGGTGCCGCTCTGCTCCCTTTTTTCCCAATCTGGGCCGGGGATAAAGGATGAGGTGTTAATGGAGAGAGTGTCACGCCTGCTGGCTTCCCGCCCATCTACAACTCACTTATGCCAGCGCCCCCCTGCTCTGCTTGTTAAAGCCGAGGCTCTCTGCATCCCTACTGCTGCAAGTCAATGTATTTAGTCCCAGCTCTCCAAAGGTCACTGCAGGCGGTTTCTCCTCCTGTGGCCTCTGCCTATTGAACACATTTCTACCCCCCCCCTCCCCACATTGCTCAACAGCAGCGGCGGCTTGCCAAATAGAGACTTGCCAATCCCAAGGCTGTATGGAACAAGGCCCCGAGGCCACCTCTTCACAAGAGAAGGAGGAAGCATGTTTAACTCCGTTTGACACCGTTCTGCTCGCGTTGGACCGGGCTGGTGAAAAGACAAAGATTGCAACACTAGTCGGATTAGGTGGGAAGAACTGTCCCATTGTCTCCCCTCTGTGTCAACAAGCTGCAGTCCCCCATTGGAAAAACCGCTCATTCTGAACAATATGCCTATTTTTATTGTTGCTTCTTCCCGTCCTCCTCCTCCTCGGCCCACAACATTCCAGTCACAACAAGCCAGTTGTCACTTTGGACAGTTGGCTTGTTGTGGCAGACTGCACTTTAGACACATAATATTATGTAGCAGACACAATATCTAGTAGACACAATACAGCTGAGATAAGGTGTTGATTTCAAGTCGTATTTTTGGACTTGTTTGCAAAGCCCCGCCCCCTTAGCTGCTATACCTGACAGGTTTCTTGTTTACAAAGATTAAGGTGACAGATTTACCACTCTAAATTCTTGCAGGCGACCATTGATTTTTACTGGCTGACATGAAAACTCTGGCAGACTTTTTCATGTTATCAGCGTTGTTTTTAAAAGGGATCTTAAATATGCAATTTGATGGAATGCATGTTAAAAGTCGTTTTCTTTGTAGGGCTGACACCTTCTGGTCGATCGGTCGACAAGCTCTCATCTGTCGAACAATCGCTGGTGTTACTTAAATGAGAAGAAAAGCACTTCTTAATCCATTATTTTCGGAGGCGGGAGACACGTGTGTCGGAGAGACAAAGCGAGAGGGAGAGAGACACACACACACACACACACTGCAGCCCTCAGTGTCTGTCTCTTGTCTCAGTCCTGACAATCGTGCTGCTATGATGCCTAACGTTGGCGGTTTGAGGGTCGGGATCGGTTGATAAACGCATACTTTTGCAGGTTGGCCGGGTATTAAAAAAAAAAAGCCTGAGCCGCTCATCTCTACTTGATCGTCTTTGATTCATATTTGAATATGTCTGGTCTAATAAATAGCCTCCTAATTGTTTTTTAAAATATAACTGCAGGCATTTCAACAGCTTCGTTCAAATTTCGGACATCATATGAATACAACTCACCTAATCCATCAAACACAGTGTTTAAATCCATTTCTTGCACTGTTTTCATTGTTTTTCATTCTTCCAATCTCTATATGTGGTTCCCTCTCGAGCCGCGCGCCGGCCTCTGGTTTGGGCCTTGGCACCAAACCCGGACCATACGGCTGTGGAAAGTGAACTGCTAGACTCAATAACAGCTGTCGAGTTGCCAGTGAACATATCTCTTCACTCCCAGTGTGAAGTAGAGCTCTGGAAAAGAGCGCTGACCTTGATTTATGTGCCAAGGATGCACAAGGGTGAAAAAGCTGGATGAGTTGATAAACAGCGATAATACAGAAGCTGTAAATCATGTCGCCTCCTCCATTTGTAAAACAGTTTCATCCTCCTCCTCCTCCTCCTCCTCTGTAGTCTGAAGCCGACAGTGCTCGCTCACCGAGTCGGCAGAAAGTCAAGCTGCTCCTCCTTGTTCCAGCGCCGTCTGCCGTCTCTCCGTTTTGTTAATGATGTGATGAGTAGCGCTTTAAATCAATAAATCATTACCATATTAGCTTTTGAGGCATTTGTGTGATTGTTGTAAACAAGTGTGCTGCTGAGAAAACTGGCTGCCTCCACGCAGAGTTTTCACACCGCCGCCCTGTGAAGATTTGGCATCCAGACATCTGACCTGTAACTGTGTGGTGAAGGATTGCGGTTCACATCCGGCATCGGCATTTGTCTCCTATGCATCTAAATCACTTTTGCTTTTTTATCGATGGTATCATTAGCTTCTTTTACATAGAGGCTCAACTTATAGTCAGAAAAGTACTGCATAATAGCAAATCAATAGATGAAAAGATAGGTATTTTCCTCCATTTTTTATGATAAAATTCCTGCAGACTTACTTAGACCTCTCTCTAAATATCTTCCTTGTTCCTCTCTTCTCTTCTATCCTCCCCCCCGTCTCTCCCTCTCCCTCCCTCTCCCTCTCTCTCTCTCCCTCCCTGCAGGGGCGGTGTGTACTCACTGTGCAGCTCGCTGATGAAGAGCTGGCTGCGGAGGAGGAGGAGAAGGAGGGAGTCGACTTCTTCCTGCTGTTTGCTGGCAGCACACAGAGGCACCTGACCAGCACCCTAAGGAGCAGTCATGACACCTTGCAGGCGCTGTGTCCCGGTAAGCCGCCCTGCCCCACAATGCCTTGCGGTGTCCCTGTTCCCTCTGATGGACCCGTGCGGGGAGGCAGCTCCACCTACAGTATTTGATACATGTTAACTATTGTCTGAGTAAACTGATAGCATAGGACCTTGTTGCAGATACCCTTTAGATTATGTTGGTAAATAACAACAAATTGAAGGGAAGGTTCTGTGAAAGCCGCGTCATGGCCGACCTATTTGTTTCAGGCCACTAACATACAGTCAAAGTTCTCAAAAAGAATTGAAATAGAATACAAATATTATCATAATCATCATAAGTGAAAACAGTCAGATCTCTGTCTAGTCTCTGCAGCCATCATGTGCTACAGCCCCTTTATGTTCTAAAGCATGCCAAAATGTTTGGTAACAAAACGATATTTAAGAAGGGGATGGTATCATTCTCCCCTCACATCACACACAGAAAGCATAGGGCAGTCAGGAGTTATTATAGCTGTGGAAGATAGTCGAAGTAATAAATGATTAATCATCCACCCCAACTGTCCTCGTTTATAAACGAATGCTGCGCGTTGGAGAGGGAGAAATCACCTCATTTGACTTTTTCTAGAGCCTGGCTCATTCATCACTCCTCCTGGAGCACATTCCATTTACTCCACTTGCAGAATTGAACGTATTTAGCGAAGCTGTAGTCTGGGATAACTTCCTGTGAGGCGGATGAGCAACGGCAGGGGGTCACGTAAATCAAGGGTCAAAGGTCACCGTACACAGAAAATGGGTAATGGACGTGAATGTCGGGAAAGACCTCAAATATGAGCCCAAGGGACAAATATGAAAGACATGGTGGAACTTGTTGTTTTCCTCAAGTGTCTGCGCTCCAGACAGGGAAAAAAAAAAGAAAGAAGGCGGAACACGATAAAGTGCATTATCCTGTTAAGAGCTCGGCTGAATTGGAGCCATCTGAAGGGGCAGGAGGAGGTGTTACTCTCTACTGAGAGATTAGCGCTGCATCACTGCTCCCTCCATCAGTACACACAGAGCTCCGAAGGACCCGTCCTGTGACCAAGCATTAGGTCGTGGGATCGAATTCCCAAGTGGCCTGGGAAAATAACTGCAGATACACTGAATCGCTGCTTTGGCTTGGATCGAGGTGTCCCTGAGCAAGAACATTTGAACCGTAATGTTCAAGTGGCGCTGCCAAGTGACCAACAATGGTTGTAGCGACGAATTTGTCTTTAGAGAGAAGAATGACAAGGAGTCCTGCATCCACTGCATATGACTTGGCATTTGTGGAGGAAGTAAATTGATGCAGAAGGCCATGCTCTGCGTGAATTAGAGGCAGGGATGTCAGCGCTGCATGTAAGGCATCAATCAAAGCCTTTATTCCCCGTTAGTTGTGTTTTGACACCCGTATGTGGACTACAGTCCTCTTTGTTCATTCTGTTTGTGATGACAACTGAAAACTCATTTTCATTTAACTGATAACATGTTGTGTTGGTCGTTTGGAGTTTGATTTGTGACTGCTGAATACGTATTAGTGTGGTAAATTGAAACACATTTCATTAGGTAAATAATATTCTGATTTATTGGTATTAATTAGGGTATGAATATATGATTGAAGCCAGCGGTGCAAATCTGCACTGTATTGTCGCAGATTGTTGTTAATGAGCGATTCTTATTATACAATTTTGCGATGTCAAATGACTAAAACATTAGTACTGCCTCTGCCTGATGAACCTGGCTGAAATAGATTCATGCAAACAAGTTTGGTCTTTGAACCGAACGGAACATCTTCGACTCACTTTTCATTCATGATAGTTAGCAGCAAATTACTCGCATATCAATTTCTACAGACAATCTAGTTTTACTCGCGGAGGTGGTTAATGCAGAGTGGGAAGGTTTTCCTGTAGGGGAGGACATTAACCACCGTTTGATACAAGAAGCATTTACAACATATGGCTACTTAACTGTACAATTACACTGAATTTGATGTTGCACACATTTAATATTGTTGTTGCTATACTCTATATGACTTACTGTGTTGTTGCTTTGCCGCTAAAGTCACCTAGCTTGCCGCAACTAGCTAAAGCTGCGTTCAAGCCAAAACTTAATGGGGTTTGCTCCAGCCAATGTGGCCATTTTTAGCCATTGTTAGCAACAGTTGATAACGCATTACGTCGGTGTTTTACAAACACCGTAGCTACATGTCCGCAGATAGATTGGACAATACTGTGTGTATGTCTGATTTAATGAGACACAAGTAAGACAGAAGTACTAATAAACAGCAACTTACTTCAGCTTTTTTACTGTTGATGCACTGAGCAGCCATCTTGGATTTGAGATTGGGGTTAATGGGGTTTGTCCGACTTTGCAAGTTAGAAATCCGACTTCAGGCGGCACTCCAGTTGAGACTTCCGACCGGAAACTTCTAAATTCCGACCTCCCAGTTCAAATGGAACGCAGCATAACATCGGCTAATGCTCATACGACACATGGACAAAGCAAATTGCTTACGTCCAAAACATACTCAACTTTGTAAAAGGCACATTTTAAACACACGGGGGATTTAGCCATATACACACGAGACTGATAATATAGAATATAACCAATTCATTTGTGTATTTTAAAGAATGTTTGAAAAGCTAGAGATTATTCCACTTATTCTCTGTCCTCTGTCACCTCCTCATCCTCCTCTTTCTCCTGTCTTCTCATCCTGCCCCTCTGTCTCCCTCCTTGTGTTGTCTTGTAGCTCATGACTGTTGCGAGGTGGTGTCGGTCACCTTGTGTTCAGCCAGCCGAGGCGTCCCCGAGTCCCCCGAGGACCTAAAGCCCTGTCTGGGTCGCGTGGCTCCATTGGCCGAGCATCGATTCAGCTTTGTCCAGGATTTGGCTTTTGACATGGCCCAGTTCCTGGTGAGCATTTCCAAGTGAGCAGTAACATAAGCACACAGACTGAGGCTTGTCACGGAGCGAGAGGGAAGTAGTCTCCATTGGCGACGAGTGATACGGCAATGTGGGCAAAGTGACAGTAAGACAAAAGACTGCCACGTTATTGCTTCTTCCCTGACAGTGCTTGATGTCCCACAGTCCTTGCCATTCAATTAATGAATTCTTTTCAGTGCAATTTATCATCCCATAGAAGAATAATACACAATTTGCTTTGCCAAGGAGGAGGACGAGATAATGTAACTGTCTCGCGCACTCAAAATGTCCTTTTTGTTTAATCTGAATCTGGTTTGTTTTTGTCTGCCTCCTGCCTCCTCCTCTGTAAAAAATCTTGACTCATCTCTGTAATCGCCCCCACCACGCAGGTGAGCACGGCGGGCCGGGCCGACGGCCTGGACGGGGCGCTGCTGCTGGACGAGTGTCAGATTCCCCTGCAGGAGTGCGAGCGTCTGGACGAGAGCCTGGCGCTGGCCCTCCACCACCTCGCGCTGCCTCCCGGATGGAGCTTACTGGGGAACAAGCTAACCAACAGCACTGGTGAGGCCGAATGAGTGTGAAACATGTCATTTCCTCACAAATAAAACGCTATAATTTGCCAGCATGTTTGTGCATCAGTGCAGAGACACGCTGTCTGGCCGTACAGCACATAATGACACACATAGCACCTCTGTTTGTGTTTGTGTGTGTGTGTGTGTGTCACATGCAATATATTTCTCAGTGCTGACCAGGTACCAATGAAACACGGCAGATTGATCACTCTGCATTATATTGCTGCATTTTTTAAATCAGTGCTACTTGGCAACATACAGTTTGCTGTTCTTGTGTGTGTGTGTGTGTGTGTGTGTGTGTGTGTGTGTGTGTGTGTGTGTGTCGCTGCTAATTATCAGAAGTGCCTCCTGTTTAGCTTCTACCTTTTATAGACTAATCTGGCAGCTGATTTATGTGACGTGCTCTCAAGCAGGTGAACACATTTTACGCTGACGTTAAGGCACCGCTTCTGTCTGACCTTCACAGTGCTGGAAGTGAAAGTGCCGTGTGGAGAAGGCTAACCAACGGAAACCCAGCAGGAATTACCTACTAGTTTAGGATTCAAATCCTTAAACTCCACGATTTCCTGCGTTGTAATCTGCAGAAATGCATAATTTGATAGCAAACGTTAGCTAACGTAGTACCAAGTTAGCAAGAGATGCGGTGGGAGGGGCTCACCATTGGGCCTGTGCTCACAGATTGTTTTTTAGCGGTTCCTGGTTGGTGCTCTGTTCGCAAGCTGCTTAAAATACAATGGAAACATGAGGATTTGTTGAAGATTTCTGAAAGATATATTGATTTTGGGGGCTTAAAGTCTCAGTTTGTTGTTGGAGCAGCTGATAACAACCCAGCCCAGAAAACAACGTCTAGCCGTCTGCTTAGACTGGACTATAATTCTATGGAATTTTTTACATTTTCTTGATTCTCACCTTTTTATTTAATTGACATTTGATGACCATATGTTCAACCTGTAACCAGTCCTATAAAATGTCCAGGCCAAATGTCTTGGCAAAGGTGATTTAAGAATAAACGTTTTACACACATTATAATGTTATAAGCAGGTTTACAAGTGAGGTGCCCCCGCAGAAATGATGGCTTTGGTACTCTTTATTTTTTTTGTCTCCACAGTATTTAAATGACCAATCAGTAACTGATTGAGGCAATTGCACTGCAGTAGTCACCTTGTCAGTACTGGGAAGTAGAAGTTACCTGGATGTACTGTAACTCCGGTTATAAAAGTGCAATTATAATGGGAGAATATATTGTGGTCTTTATGTACGAGACAGATTTATGAATCAAAACCTAGCTTTAGTCGGAGCAGTAGCCAGAAAGCAAACCTCTCACATAGCGTATAAGATATGCTGGTTACATAGCTGTAACCAGCATATCTTGGTCTTTTTTTACCTGATAAATGAGTGATAAATATTCTCTGGTAATCTTTTATCAAGCACTGCTTGACACTCTAACGGAGGGCAAACACATCTCTCTTCCATCCCAAATAGACGGCTGCTGTGTCAATGTGGTGTTAGCTGGCAGCTTATATTAACAGACAGACATGAACATGAAAGCACGTCTCTTCATGGACTGTCATCTGACTCCGGTATTAGTGTGATCAAACGGAGCCGGGCATCTGTGAAACGGCTATGCCGGTGCAAACAAACGTGCATTTTTATTCAAATTAAAGTGGCAATTTTCTAACAGCCATTGACTCCGACGACTTCAGTCAGTTAACGGAAGCCAGACGAGCTAATGCGGATGATAAACTCTGCGAGGTAATGGCTCTCTGTGAAGCAACATCAACAAGACTTTTGTTATGATAATAGCTCGTGGTTTTAAACTTGGACTTGGATGTTGGATCAAAACCAGCAGAACCAGCAGGATTTCTGACAAAGAAAAAGATGGCGACTCAGTAAGTGTGTAGTGGAGATTAAAAGCCTGCACACTGTTAAAAACAAATGTTTTATTCATTGTTTGTTTGGGGCCTGAAAAAGAAAAGTCATCAAATCGAATCTTCAGTAATAACCTCCCCGCCGATTCGGTAAGATCTGCTTGTTACTGTTGTGAGAGATGGACACGCGCACACACACACACACACACACACACAGACACACACGCACACACACACACACACACACACACACGCTGGTGCTCCTTTGCATTGAAGTCAGTTGTCATGTTGTTGATGTGGAAGGCGGCTGCCTGCTCCGGTGAGTGATGTGCTCTCTAATGGGCACTGCTTCGCAATGTGTCACCGCTTCAATACGAGATGCTCGGACGCGGTGAACTGCGGGTAGTGGTGAGAGGAGTCTAGCTCTCCATTTATCCGACCTGTCAGGTAATGGATAGCAGCGGACTACGGGTGGAGGTGGCGGTGGTTTATCACCGTCGTGCTTCACAACGTGGACACGCGGCAGTCACTGATCTCTCCGTAGCCAGCCGTTTATTGTCCTCTTCGGGGAAAAAAAAAATCACTTTACAAGGAAAGAACCGTGCTGTTCCATGAAAACGGTGGATAACGCCCAGCTAATTTTACTGGCAACGTTCAGTGTCAAATCATCTGTAGCCTGTGGTTTGTCAATCAATGCCATTCCAGTAAACAACTTAGTGATCCGCAGTCTCAACAAATACAAACAGTAGAATCCACTCCACATTTATCTTCATTTTTTGCAATATCGAGTGGACTCGGCTTTTAAAGGGGCAGTTAAAAAATAATTGATTTTCCTCTCACTTGTAGTACTCTTTGTCAATCCAGATTGTTTTGGTGTGAGTTGCTTAGTTTTGGAGATGTCGTCCGTACAGACGTCTGATTTCTCTCCAATACACTTGGGACTATTTGGCACTCTGCTTGTGGTGCTGAAATCGCCCAAAAAAAATACATTTGAAAAACTCAACAGCAATGTGTCTTTCCAGAAGTCATGACCCGGTTAATCACGATAACCAACAGACCTTTTTGTGAGCAGTTCCATGTAGGAACTATTTTCTTTGTACCATAGTTCCTAACCGCGTCGTGAACTGTCCCTTTAAATTTGATCGGTGGTTTGGTGGCTTTTCATGGATAATTCATTGTTTACAGCCATGCAGTGCTTTGTGCTAAATGTTAATATCATGGTGCTAGCATGCTACCAATGACAATGCATACTGATATTTAGCAGGTATAATGTTTAATAATGTATAATGTTTACTTAGCATGCTAACATCTTAGCATGCTAACATTGGCTAATTATCACTGAACACAAAGTTCAGTTGAGGCTGATGGGCATGTCATTTGTTTCTTTTTTGTTATAAACCAAAACTTTGACCTGATGTTGGCGCTAGATGATTAGTGAGGTCATCCCCAGAATTATTACACGTCAATCCTTCCAATATTTTGATATTTCAGTCTGTACCCACTGACATTACCCTCCCGAGAGCCACGTCAGACTTCAGGATTTGCTGCTTTTCCATGTTTTTTTGTTGTTTTTTTCTCTCTTTTCTGTAATTTTGTTTGCAGCCACTAATTAATTAATTAATTATTGGCTCCAATTAATTGAATAATTGAAAATAATTGTTGTGGACCAAAGTTTGTTATAGTTGATCAACAGTTAGTTTTAAGTAATTTGACTGGACAAGTGAGAAAAACATTTGACCGTAGCACCGCCAGTGAAGCTGCCAGTTAGCATCTCTCAAGGAACAGTGAAGCCGTCTTGGTGGCTCATGGTGAACATATTGCATGTTGGGGATTGCCGTACTGCAGCAAACAGCTGTAACTGAATGTACGTCCCAGCCGACACTTTTTAGCGCAGCCAGTAGTTTTGAAGAACCATTGCAGAACCCAGCTGTGAAGCATTTCTCGCTGCCGTTCGGCACCTCACATTCCAGTCCGGCCCAGCGTAACATTTGACCCATTAGCTTGAGATTCATCAGGGAAAGGCTGGTTCAGACAGGCCCGCGTTAAATGGAGTGAAACCTCTCATCAGTAGACACAACCAGCATTCTAAATGTTACCTAATGGTGCTGATAACAGAATAACAGTTTACAGCTGTTGTTTTTTTTATTTTTTACTATTATTCCACTTTTTTCCAACTTATTTTATCATACTGTTAAAATCTGCACAAGGCACAGTTGGAAAAAGTCCAAGAAGAAATCACAGTAGGACTTGAAATATAGAACTGCTTGTCTGTGTCCAACTGAAGAACAACACAAATTGTCCCTGTTGGCTCGAATAAATATCAGTTTTGTTGTGTATAGACTCTGGAGGAAGAAAATCCTCAGTGCAGTGCAGTGACAAATGAAAGATAAAGAGTAGAACGCAATCTTTCTCATAACAGGGAAGAAATCTGGACTCGGCAACGGTACTGTGGATGTTTTATCTTTCTCTTTCCTGCTCGTTCTGCTGTTATAAATAACCACAGACCAGCTGCGTTCTGTTTGCGGTGTACTGACTCTGCAATACAAGACATCTGGGCACTGAGGTGGAGATGTTTCACACCATTTTGAGTCTTCCAGTCTCCTAACTTACCAGTTTTAACGTGTGAAGGTTTTTGTTTCTCACCAATGATCAGAGTGTTCCACATTGTGAAGTCCCACCTTTATTGAACTCCATGACTCACTTTCCCCACTCTTTTAAACAAGCTTACCCCCTTTATCTCAGGATGCCTTTTTAAATTGACAGTAAATTTGCGAGTGGGTCGGGCAGTAAAAGATTGGGAAACTCCTCTAGACCAGATCTGCTTTGGCAGAAAGATGGAGGTCTGTGTGTGTGTGTGTGTGTGTGTCTCCATAAATATCCATTATTGGATGTGATGTTGTCACGACCTGGCTCTGAAGCCCTGACACTGGTAAGGGAGACGCAGACAGTTGGCCAAGAGTTTATTAGACATGACAAGACGTCTAACTCGCAATGGTGGGGGCTAACGAGCCGTCCTCGTTCCTCCACAGGGTGATAGGATGCCAGGAAGGCGGAGCTTGATAGTGGGAGCGCACCGGGCCCAGGTACCTCCACTTAGGGCGATCACCACCTCTGGTACCTGCTGGCTTAAAGGAACATAAACAAGTAACCAAGATAGGGAACCGTCACAGATGTAACGGGAAAGGGTCTCAGTGTTTGATGGCATTAATAAGAGTTAAATTGATACATGGGCCCATTAATGGACTTATATTAAAAATGGGAGCGTGATGCACTTAGTGTTGCTCACCTCTGCCGGCATGAACTGCTTTGATTTAGTCACTTGCATAATTATTGTTTTTGGCTGCTGTGATCATTTTATTATCACATATTAGATGCCGCTTCGGAGGCTTTTCCCACACTGACTGCAGTACAAGTACCTTATTACGGAAGCACAAAAGATCAAAGATCAATTGGCCTGTTGGCTATAATCCACAAATTGCAGTGTCGGCTTCCAAATCTGCGCGTTGATCTACTGTTTGAGACGGAAAGGGACGGGCTCTGGTTTCATCAGTCTGTCAATGTGTAAAAGTCTGTTGTTTGCTGGGTCACCGTGGACCCTGTGCTGGTTTAATTAGACGACCACGAGGTGTTGCCAAGCTGCAGCGAGTGCTGGTATGTCAGCAAAATCACAAATTTGCTTGCTGGACCACCGCCCTCTTCTGTTTCCTTCTCTTTTGTTTGCTTGTTTGATTACCTCCGAACTTTTCTATTTATTCATTTCTCGTCCTCCGTCTCTTCCCTCAGACCTGAATCCTCAGGAGACTCTGCTGCACTTCTCAGCGCGTCGAGGTCTCCTTCGGGTGACACGCTTCTTGCTGCAGCAGGCCGGAGCAGGGGAAGCACTGCGATTGGCCAACAGACAAGGCCACACCCCCTCCGCCGTCGCAGCCCAGCGAGGACACGAACGCCTGCACGAGCTCCTCGCGCAGTAAGCACTCTTTGTTTTATGGCAGTCGAAGGCGAAAGGTAAATAGTGCTTTCCAGTGTCAGCATTCAAAAACAGTAAAAGTGGAGGAGAACACTGTGATAGTAGATCTTAGTCTCCCTGTACAAACAGTCTCATGTTAATATATCACAGGGCAGATGGCGATGTTCCTCCAGGCCCTTTAGAGGAACCATGTTTGTCTGTTGCATCACACAGAAAAAAAAGTGTCCAAAGAGCATCACCACAACGCCCACTGCAGCCCAGCTTAGCACTCTCAGCTGCAGCCACATAGTTGAGGGCAAAGCTGAAAGGTTGTGGGCTGCCAGTATTGTTCCAGGAGAATAGAGAGGGATTGGAAAGTATTTGGGTCGAAATTCTATTGACTAATCGATTAGTTGTTTATTAATCAAGAGATCTGTAAAACTGAAAGAATCACACAAAAGCACCACTTAAATAAATCTTACTCGACTAAGACCAAAACGAGGGGGCAGCCCTAGAAACTTTTCCGCAACACAAAAGCATTGACGGTAGCACTTCTCCACAGCATCACACTCTTTAATCCACACACACACACACTGCAGTGTGAGAGGATGTGTTTTGTTTGCAGTTGCCAGGTGTTATCCCCAATCATGCCTTTTTTTTGTGTGACTTGTGAGGTCAAATTCCTCTCATCCCTTTCTAGTGAAACATTAAACTGCTGGGGAAAAAAAAAACAGCTTCATGGTAAATGGACTGAGACACGGTTTAAAGTGGAAATGGATCCCTTTTTAAAAAAAAAAAGTCTTTAAAGCACTCTACTTATCTGCTGCAAAATAGTTTTCACTTAACTCAGAACGAAGACGCCACAAGCTGAAAGACATCTACCACTTAGCGAGCTCTGCTCATTGTGCCCGGGCGTGCATTGGAGTTGCTTTACAGCGCGCAGTTCCCTCTTTATGTGTCGGTGATTACATTTCCCCTCATGAGAAGTGAAGTCACCGGCAGCCCGGCTGGTGACCTCAGCCGCCGGGGCCTCGCAGCTAAAGCAATCCACCCAGGATTACGCAAACAGATCTGCCTGACTGGGAAGTGTCTCCCCTTTACAACACGGTCTTTATGAACAAAAAAAAGCAAACACTGCACATACTTTCACCTTCAGACTGTCGGAGCAAATGCAGCAGGGGGAGTGGGGTTTTCTCGGAAAAGCTTATGGAGTAGGAGTGGTCTTCACATCGGGTATTGCAGGGCGTATTTTACTACAGGGAAGGAAAGTAACAGTTTTGGTTGACTGGCCTCAGAGTCTGGAACCTTTTTAACTTGTACCAGTTTCTATAGTTTGATTGATCACCTGCTAGAGTAGACTTAACACAACAACCACGGCGTTTGACCGATGGGCTTTCCCGTTCTGGAGAAAAAAAGGCTAGCAGCAATGCCCGTGGATTATCCAAAGAGAGCGGGGAGGTTGACCTCACTCGGGATGCTCTAAGTGTTTATTTCGCAGCAGGGCCGAGACGGACATAGGGACCGAAACTGTCCAGCTGGTGTCCACGGACGCCCGGGTCGTCTGCCACCTCCCCGGGCTGAACACGCACACTCTGACGCTGAGCAACCGCCCCGGCCACGACCCCCCGACCCTCCGGAGGAGCGTGGAGCAGCTGCTGCACTTGATACGCCGTCTCCATGCCGAGGTGAGTCACGCCGCGCTGCCCTTCTTAGCGCGCTATCTCTACTGGCGTCGGCTTCATCCAGGAGCTCTGCTGAGCTGCTGAACACTGTCGGATTGTTTGTCTTTTCACTGCCCTCATTTTTTTCTAACCTTCAAGCTTGGTTTGTATAACCGGTGGAACACCTTGTGCAATCACAGAGTTGGCGATTGATAAGAAACTAGAGAGCAGCTCTGTTGGTTTCTCTGAGGGGAAAAGCTAACGTTTATTCTCCTCTTCCTTTTTCTGTATTCCGCAGGGAGTCTCTGCACTGGAGCTGAAGTTTGAGTCCCTGCACACAGCTGCCGAATGTTGTGATAGCGCAGAAACAGAGATAACCTGTCTGGAGCGACTACAGCTGCCCGCCGCGGCGTCAGAGTGCCTGGACACAACAAGAGGAGGGAGCTGGGTGGAGAACTGCTCCGTGGAAAGCCACAGCGGTGTTGATTGTGGACATGGTGGGACTGGCAAGGCGGAGAGGGACTGGAGTTTGTCTGTGAGCGCTCCAGCGTCACAAGTGCTGTCCCGGGAGCATGGCCTCGGCCCCCCAGCGGACTGGGTGTGTCTCGGCTCAAACACTGGGAGAGATTGCTGCCAGACGGAGCAGCAGGGTAGGGAGCAGCCCGTGGTTTCCACACAGAGTTTGAGTTTGTGTGACAGGAGTGAAGGAGCGCAGAGCGGGGAAGAAGGGGCGAGCCTCACCGTGGGAATCCCACCGCCGGCGAGCGGTGATAAGCGGGCAGAGGAAACTGATAGAGGAGAGGCCGTGATCTGGGAAGGACAAGAGGCCACGAAGGGAGAGGACAAATCAGAGCAGGAAGCAGAGGACAGCACGGCTACAAGGAGGGAGGAGGAGACCAACTCGGAGTCAACAGATCTAGTAAAGCACTGCGGAGACACAAAGGCGACGGTCATGGGCCAGTCGCCGTCATCAGAGGGCTCAGGGGTATCCGACACCTCCGATTCTGAAATGAAGGAGTGCTCTCAGGAAGGCGGGACTAGTGGGAGACTTAGCCAGGAGCCCTGCGTCGGACTCTCTTTCCAGGAGGAGAAGGCAGAGCGTGAGGGGTTAACAGACCCTGTGTCAAACCCAGAGGGCCTCCCCTACCCTCCTCCGATAGACTGCGGTGATGTAATTAGGGAGCCTGAATCCCCTGTTCCACGTCTCCTGATAGAAGGCCTTCACGAGGGGGAACCTCCGCCAGACATAAACAGCCTGGAACAAAACCAGGAAACAGCTGGCAGGGATTACGCCACAGAGCAGCCGGGGGGCTCGACTCCAGAAACTGGGAGCTGCACTGGAACAGCGAGCGGTGAAGAGCTAGATGGTGAAGACGCAGCCGAATCTGGACCCGGATACAGTATCGAAAGCACCTGTTTGCCCATGGAGGAACCTGACACTACAGCTGATAGCCGGACTGCTGGTAACTCCACGGAGGAGCCGTCACCTGGAATGACGCCCGGCTCCGGCGATAGCCCCGCCGATCATGATTCAGGGATGACCCGCGGCCTCTCCAGCGACGACGATGGCAGTTTCCAGTCAGTCGGAAGCTCCACGACAGATATATTCCACCCCACTCTGGACAACGCTAGTATGGAGGATCAGGACGTGCTTCAAACCACGACAGCAGATCTGTCGTCGACAGGATCCACCATGGAGGAACCAAACGATTCAAACCAGAGGGAAAGCGGCGAATGCCCACGAATGAGTGTGGACGCAGGGCTCCCCACTGCCGGTGCACCGACAGTGACAGACCGCCGCCAGGCCGGCACTGAGCCTGAGTCACAACTGTCTCCGGGCCTCAACACAATGGAGGCTTTGGATCTTGAGGGGACGGGAGAGAAACTCTACCCAGAATTTCCCAACGGAGATCTGTCGCTAGGTCCGGCGTTGTCAGAAAGCAGGGACGCCGGAGACTCTAAGCTGAACACAGGGAGTGAGCGTTCGGCGTCAGAGGTCACCAGTAGGGTTTTATCTGAACCCGGTCAGTCTGTCGCAGGAGGAAGTGAAGGAGGCCATCAGTCAACAGAGACCTGTGACGAATCTGCAGTGGCCTCAGCTGAAAAGAGTGGAGACGCGCAACCTGAGCAGGATAATTCCGAGATGACAGCGGATGAGAGGTCACCCGATGAGGATCGGATCATTGCTTCATCATCTCAAGGTGCCAACGCCTTGGAAGGAGAGCCAGCTTCTCCTCGCCCTGAGAACGAGATGACTGAAAACCCAAAGACTCCCGACGCTGTGGACGGAGCATCGCGAGGCCGCAACGGTGCAGTTCAAGGTGAGGGACCACTGCTTTATTTCAGTCGCAGTTCAAGTTTATTCTAGTTGCACCCACTCGCATTCATCGCACGGCCAATATGTTTCTCAAAGTCCTATTCCTAAACAAATACGCTAAATCAAATCCAGTCCTCTGGTGATTAATGGCGATTGCTCTGCGAAGCTAAATGCAATGTAGCTCACCATAATAGTGCTCTTTGTTTGACATCCTGTTGTGATATATTGCTGTTGTGAACGCATGCTTTGCTGAGGCTTTCTGCAGTTTTGCCGCTGATTGTCTTTCTAATGAGGATTTAGCTGAGTAATACTTTAGGATTTCACTTTATAATTAAAGAAAAGAGGTTATTTTAAAAAAACACAAAAAATGAGACTTCAGCACAATAATGTTGGGATAAACGATGACATGTTACGTGACAGGAAGCGGGTTTATATCTTTGATACCTCATGCCACGACATTTCCCTTTATATTCATATGTTCCCTGTTAGTTTTCGTCTCATGCACACAGGCACACTCTGGCTACAGCGCACACAGTATGTCAGTAAACACGGTCACATTACCGAGGCATGTGACCGAGTCTCGGACGCACAGCCAGCAGGCCGGCTTCTCTTTAAAACAAACATACACGAGCCGGCTGATGTGAGTGTGTGGAGCAGGAAGTGAGACCGGCGAGAGTTTCTCTCCTCCGTCGGCAATTTTCACTCATCAGGGATAATTGAACAGAGTCCAATAAAGGGAGGTCGAGGGCAAGGTTGTTGCCGCGCGTCACGCAGACACCGGGGGTGTCATTATGAACGGGGGGGATATGTTTACAGCCCGACAGCGGCCTAGCATCAGGTCACAGCACAGGCCATTCCAGGCGAGCTTTCTGCTGTGTCATTGTTTGGGAATAAAGACGTGAATGTTCAATCCGGATTCCAGTGGATGCTTAAAAACACAAGAGAGGAGAGTTGTTGCTGAGGCTTTTCCTCCGCTTCCTCTCGCATTCATCAAGTCATGTTGGCTTCCACAAGCCTTCCAAACAGATTCCTTTAATCCGTCACAGGTATTTATACAGTACCCTCAATGGGCTATTCGGTTTCTGTTTTTATAATCAAAGAATGCTGAATTAATTTACATGGGAATGGTTATCGTCCCCTTTGGCAAAAGTTACTCTCTGGAAATAACAAAAACAACTTTATTTATAGTTTCTCCTTTTACACACACATATTCCCTTCCACACACCTAAATACAATACCTTAAATAGATAAATACATTAAATAAATAAAATAACAATAATAAATAAAAAATGTAAGTGCTAAATACATAATAATAAAAGTTGAAATAGTGCATAAAACCTATAGACATCCCCATTGTACACAGTCAAACTCCTCAGTGTATCTGCAGTGAGGATGTCTCACTTCCTTTCACTCTGAACACTTGCTATTGATTCCTGTGTTTGGAGGATTTGCCGTTGGACTGATTGCATTGTGTCGTGTGCATTTCTCCAGAGGTGGAAGTCATCATGTCTGCAGAAACAGTAATTGGTGCAGTGGAGGAAGAAAATGGCCCCCCAGAGGAAAGAGACGTCTCCATGGTAAGTCGCTACTGTTGTTGTCTGCTATCTTTGCTTTGCCACTTCTGCTTGGACGTAGGTTTGATTAAGATGAGTCATTGTTTGCTGAACTCTTTGAAACACCCTAAGTAACCTTTGGAACTCAGCTTGGTTGCCTGTTTGTTCACAACATCTTCGTGCCAAAGTTAATACGTGACCAGGGGTAAAGTGTGTGTGTGTGTGTGTGTGTATATACTGTATATATATATACCATATTGTTTTTCTATATGTCCATATTTAAAAGAAATAATACAAATAAGATGATACAGTGATAGTAAATGATCCATAGATCCATTGAAAATGGTTACATTCTGTTGTAGACTTGATATTAACGTGCATGCAGTGCGTATACATGTTGAGCTTGTTACATAGTAAGTTCATAGTAAGAGTCTGAACACGACTCATTGATAACTGTTTAGTTTGTAGCCATACCTCTGTAGATTTAAGGCAAAGTCCAACTTGCACTTTTCATCTGCAGAATCAAATGACAAATATGCACGAAAATGAACATCCATACATTCCTCTCTACAGTGTGCTCAGGTCATTGTTGCAGAACAATTGCAACGTTTTTCTGTTTGGCTGAACAGTAACATTAAGCATTACTTTAAAGAATGAACTCTTTTCATGAATATTTGTCAGGAATAGCCAGGAACTGCGTCATATCTCCAAAAGCACGCAAACAATTTTGGGGGGAGACGGAAAGGCGGAACTTGCTTACGAGCCGCTCGATGTGCCAGCAAGAGATCAGCTGAGAGTTCAGTAATGAAGCTTTCTGGAACATGTTTCCCTGCTGAGTGAAACATGTGAGACTTACAGCCTGTTTTTGTGGTTCGCGCCGTCATTCAACCAGAAATATATCACCTGTTCCAGTGTCCTTAAGCTCGACCTCTGCATTTCCTTCACCGTAAATCCAACAGGACCTCCCTACCTCATTCTGCGGGAGACTCTCTGCCCTCTGCCCAGCCACTGAGCGCACGGATACGATGTTCAGTGCACGAGGCTTTCCTCCGACATGTTGCTGACTGACGGATTCCTCAGCATGCCATAGACTGGAGTGGCTCTGCTTATTCCTGGGCTGCGGTCTGGGTCAGCAGCTTGTTTTGAATGCCAGATGTTTGACTGTAGGAGGATAGAGACAGCCAGTCTGCAGGACGCGGGGGTCACCAGCAGAGGGCGATGTATCCTCAATGGGGTCGTTGGGAGTTCCCCCCCCCCCCCCTCCCCCCTATTGAACAGGGAGACAGTTTAACGACCTGCCATTTGATTCCTGTTGAAATCTCTCTGTCGTTTCTATGATGAGCAGGCAGTTTGGAGTCTGGCTGGTGTTGAACCAACTGCAGTTACGGTGAAGTGGGCAGTTCAGTCACTTGAGATGTATCCTCAGAACATATATCATAATATATATACGTGTATATAGAGAGAGAGGATGCTAAAACAACAGCAGAGAGGACAAGGGACTGGATAACATAATCTAAAATGACAGCGACAACAACACAAAAGGAGATGTAAGGGTAATGAAGTGATTCAAATCGCAAAGAGTCGTGAGCTGTTTAGACGGCGGATAATTTAGCGCTGGTTAATTCAGCCTGTGTGACATGTTCTGCATTTCATATTTTAGAACCGCAGGTACCTGTAGTTAGCAAGCCTGCGTAGCACCACTCGACGTTGTGCTCTCATAGCACGGCCTCCGTCAGCAGCTGGGAGTCCTGTCTTCAAGACATAAAGCACGAGATGAATTTGATTGGTAGAGTGGTTGATATAGGTGTATGCACCCAGGGAAGTCACAGCAACACCTGCTGTAAAAGACGAAAGCAACAGATGAACCGCAACATGGAGCACCTCCGTATTTCTTCCATATTACTCGCCATAAAGGCCGAATCTGTCGGAAAGACATTTGCAAAAATTTTTTAAACCCAAACACCCCGACCTCAATAAGATTTGTGTGCTTGCTTTCCTCACTTGCTCTCCTCAGTTCCATTGCTCCTCTCAGTGAAGATAGATGGGATGCAAATGTGGAGAATTGATGGCGAAACATTTTGTGAATAGTCCTGGTCAGGAGTCGTTTCAAAGCAGCACCAGTTACAGATGTGGAAAAAAACCCCGCCTGTCTTATTGATTACTGCGGTTGACAATTGACCCTCTGGTTGTTGAGGACAGGAGAAGAGTGTCAAAAAAAGTATTGTTTTTTAGCAGTGTTATAATACCTTCATATATAGTGATATAGCTCAATATCTTGAGCATAAATGTATTCTTGTATGCTGTTTCCCCCTCTTCATAATGTTTTCAAATCAACCTAGCGTCGGTTTATGTTCAAAGTCGATATTTTCTGTGCAAACGCGGTGGTTCATTTGGTCCAACGGGTAGATTGCGGCGTCTCCCTGAACTCCCAGACACCTGGTGCTCCGTGGAGGTCGAGAGTTTGCTTCAGGGGTCGAGTTTGATTTGTTTGCGGCTGCCGGGATTCACCTCTTCTGTGCAAGGTTCACATGGGTCGTAATATCACCCAGGAGGTGCTCAACCACGGTCTCTGTACAGTATATACAGAAACATGTCTGCCGTCCCCACCCCCCCTCCCTCCGTATTTGAATACATCAGCCTTAGACAAATCTGTACGGATGATTGCAGAACAACACAACACAACATGTGGTGCAATCTGAGCTGGTGAGTAACTGACCCATTCTGGCTCTGCCCCCTTGTGTAGGAATATGCAAGCAATGCCACATCTATCATCTGAGAGAGGTGCAAATCACACCCAGAGGGGCGCCTCATGGGGGTGGCCTCATGCACGTCCACCTCCAGCAGGGGGAGGAGGAGGGGGGGGGGGGTCTAATCTCAACAGCGTGAAATCTGATCGCATTAAGTGATAAGTAATAATGCCCCATTGTCATCTGTCACACTCTTAACAATGTACTGCTTCGGCTGGCTGGTTTACAGGATGAGAGAGAGAGAGAGAGAGAAGGCATGAGTCAGGAGAGAAGTTGAGAGGCGACAGGGAATGAAAAGGGAGGGAGGGAGGGAGGAGGGAGGAGGAGAAGGAGGGAGTGGAGTAGAGCTGGAGTCTGGTGGAGGGCTGCTACTGTGGCCAGATGTGAAGCTTCACAGCAGACGGCTTCGGCTCTCCTCGACACAGAGCTCCTGCTGGATATTTTTTTTCTTCTGCTGTTCGGTTCAGTCTGCTCTGGATATTTCAGGGAAAAATGTACGAGCGACATAAGCGGAGGTACAGCCTCCGTGCCAAAGGGGAGAGAGCCGTAGACGTGGTTTTGATAAAGGTAGGCCACCTATCCGCACTTCCAAAAAGTTGCTCGGTACGATAATACCGCTAACTGCTACAGTAATAACAGCCACTTGAGCGGAGACTTTGAAAAACACAGTTGTTAAGTGCTTGAAACGGATAAAAATGATGATGGGGAACCAATAAAAGCAGGACTGAAACCGTAAAAGTAACTCATAAAAAGAGAGGTCAGCGGTAATTAACGACACTGTTGCATGAAATGAAGTCTGTTAAAGAGAGATCCATGAAACGGTTCAGCAGATCAAGCTCCTCAAGACTGTTTTTGAGACTGATCTCAATTATTCTTAAAACCCGCCCAGAGAAAAAAAATCATCTCTGAAATAAAACGCGATCACATCTGTCACAAAGTGCCCCAACATGTTTGTTTTTTTTGCGAACCTGTACTCGTCTGCCAGAGATGTTGTGATGGCATTCGGCTGTGTTGCACCCTGGGAGATGATTACATGGTTGTTGATAGCGGCCCTCCAGACACAGAGTGCTGATTATTTTGGGGTGGAGTGCGGTTCTCTGGATGTGCGGCGCGTGGGTATATACGCTGTAAGAACCAAGACAGATGCCTGCGCTCTGTCCGTCTCTGTGGAATCACTGTATGAAACTCAATGAGGCTCGGACACTTTAAGGTCTCTTTCCGCGGGGTACTTGGTCAGGATAGTGGGTACTTGACGGACTAGTGCTGAAAAACTATAAAGCTAATGCAGAACAGAAAGCCCACTGGGACATTTCTCTCTCTCTCTCTCTCTCTCTCTCTCTCTCTCTCTCTCTCTCTCAAAGGTCCTGTTACTGTACCACAAAGGTTGTGTGTCAAACCAGTTGAACTGGATGTTCTTTGGAATCTTTGGAAATGGGATATTTAGGACACCTATCAGTGCTATTTAAAGCCTAACTGGCTCTACACATATAGAGCCCTTCATTTTGACGTTTTGTCCACCGTGAATCTTTTGGAAGTTGGGCAGCAGTCGGTCCTGTTGGTTGTTGGTAAACGGGTTTGTGGTTTTCATCATACGAAGTTCCCTTTCAATAGAGAGACAAAGTCTCCCCCCCCCCCCCTTCCGGTGTCCCCCATGGGAACTTATTTCAGAAAAAAATATGTACGATAGTCAACAACGAGAGACAAATCCGTTTTTGATCATGTTTGAATTGTGCCATGAATACGATGTTTGGCAATTAAAAAAAATAATTATTTTGCAAGTCAAGAAAGTTTGTTGTAGTATCATTTAGTGAACTACATTTAGTAGAGGCAAACGCTGTCTTGCTTTATGTTACACCCTTTCTCTAACTGAGAATGTTGGTATTGGCAGTGGTAGAGGAAGTACTCCAAAATGTTTCTAAAATAAAAGTATTAACTGTTAGTAGTAAAACTATTGTGAAAGTCCTGCGTTGATTTATTTTTTTTACTTCAACTGAAGAGTGAAAGAGAGGCATTACTGTTGTTTTTTCTAACGTTCACAGAACGCCCTGCAAAGCGTTTTAATTGCAACAGTTTTCGGTTCTGGGAACGTTGCGCTAACGTTGCCTGAAGGGTAGAGTTAACGCCTGGTGCAGCTTTCAGTTCTGTGATGCTGGAGAGTTTAATAAATAATAATGCATCATACTTTAACAGTTTTATTTTGTCAGTCAAATCTGAATCTGCATTATAACCAGTCAGTCAGGTAAATGTAGTGCTACAGTTGTTTCCCCTGAAGTAGAAGTACAAAGTGAGAAGTAGGCTATACAGATGTGTTACATATTTTTTGCTGTTTTGGGGCCTTTTGTATATTATTTCAAGGTGTAACGAGTTAGAATAGTAACATAAAAACATCTTTCATATCTAAACATCTTTCAGTTGGGAGCTCCAGGTTGCTTACCAAGCCTACCGGTAAAGTCTGGTGTTTTGTCCATGAACCAGAGTGTAGGCCTATTCCACGCTGGTTCTGACCGCGAGTATTCAGGCTCAGCACAGCCCATTGGTCAGGGTATAGGACCCAATCAAATCAGGTTACCGGTACCTCAGCGAGCCTGGACGCCTGGCCAATCCTTGAACGCCACACAGGGCGGGTCTTGCCAATAAAAGCAATGGGATTCATATGAACTATCCTCTTGGCGGCACTCTGAAGCTACTTGACTTCCTCCCGGGTCCACATTCGATCCAAAACGTGTTTGTTCTGAACGGGCCGCCGACTGCTTGGCCTCCGGTGTTTGCTGCTTGCTGCTTTCTCGGGGAAACCGCTCGTCCAAATAACTTCACGCTCCACACTGCGCTTCCTTGGGTCCAACGATACACACAGCAATACACCTGTCATGACATAGCTGCGTACTCTAACAGTGGTAGAGTACGTGCGAGTCATTTGGCTGCAAAAGCTCAGACAAACATCGATGGAGAGTGATGTGTACCCAGCAGTCAATAGGGGTCCCCACTCAATACGCAACACAGTGTGTTCATATCACACTACTCAAAGATATTTCCCGTAGATCTCAAGAGCTCGCACTCGACACTGCACTTCCTTTGGTCCTCAGCATCACACCCACTAAGTGTGAAGTAGATCGGATGAACGGTGGTTGAGAAAATCAAAAGAACAGACAGAGACTCCTTCCCTTTTAGTCAGATTCAAACGAAGCCAACGACTCAAAACGGAGCCACTTCCTATTGCTTGATGAGTATTAAACTAATAACCACTGGACATGTCCTACAGTACGTCACATGGACCGCCATGCTGTCTGCTGGTTGTGACATCCAGAAGCAGAGCAGAGCGGGAGGCACTGGGAGGAAAATATCTCTGAAGTGGATTGCTCTGGTGTGTGTAACACCCCTCTTTAGTCCATTGTCACGTTCTAAACTTGTACCTGATGTCAGCTCTTCTTTTCACCGGAGGGGCGAAACGGCAAGGACAAGTGTGTGTGTGTGTGTGTGTGTGTGTGTGTGTGTGTGAGAGAGAGAGAGTGATACGATGGTGGGAAAAAAGGCAGCGGCGGGCTAACAGTTTCCTCTGGCCTCAGATGGAAACAGGCATCTGGCCAAATGACTTCATTCCAACCAGCGTTTCACATCGCAGCATTTCTGCTGGCCCGGAGTCACAGAACACATCATCGGTACTGTAGTAACTGTGAATAGGCCTTTATACGAACTAACATGGTAGTTACAACATTTCTAGCATTCTAGATGATGTTATGAGAGCAGGAATAGTTGTTCCCGACCCGTTTGCTTGTATTATTGGTGAGCCACTATGTGCAGATTATTCTCCTGTTGATCTCAAAGGAAATCATCGAGTGTTGAAAAGTCCTCCACCATGCTGAAAACCCCGTCCCCATCAGCTCCACTTGTGCACTATCCTGTAGCCGACCCTGACCTCTGACCTCTCTGTGAAGGGAGGTTAGACAATAGGATTTCAATTGGTCTTAGAATATTCATTTAAAGCCCCTGACGCTAATCCTGTGTAGCAGATGGGTTTATTATCTGACAGGTGGTGGCTTTGCTTTTCACCTCTGTTAAGTGTCTGGTGAGTTGAATTCCGTGCAGTCCCAAGGTGCCTTGCTGAGCCGGGCCGTCCCCGGGGGATCAAGCTGTGCGTACATAAGCGGGCTGGAAACAGTCACTCAGTCAGCCGTGGCATCCTTCAGTGCTGCAGAACCTCTCTGGCCACCTGCCTGTTTAGAAACAAGGCAGCGGTCCAAGTCCTGCCCGCCCCGGCATACATAGACCAGTCCGCCTTTTTTTCTCATATTTTTAAACCAGATGTGTTTTCACTGGGTACTGTTTCGATTCCCCCGACGCTACAAATATGCCAGACTTCGGACCGGGGTCGGTTCTTCACCCTGCCTGGTTTGCAGGTCTGCTAGCTGGCTGGAACAACACTTGTTTGGTGAATGTGCGGTTGGCTGACTAGTTAAATGGCTGACTAGCCTGACTCGCCATCACATTGGGCCTCTTGGTTCACACTGGACAAAAACGTGCTTTCGTCCTCACCTCTACTGACGTCCAACCCCAGGTCCTCATCCATAGTGCTGCCTTCAGGAACATAGTAGATTCTGACCTTTTTACCAACTAATATGAGCCGCAACACCCTTTCGAAATAAAGGAAACGCGTGTCGATTAAATATGTAGCTTGCGTTAGGAGCACGTCCACTCCCTCGGAGAAGCATCCACTTCATATCCCATCGTTGCCTCAGAGTTCAGTTCTTTCTATAATCAGTGCCAAAGCACACTGAAGCAGTTCTGCTGGCTCACTGTGCGTAAACAGTCTATTAAAACACTTAAAGCTGCTGTTTCCTTTACTTTGGCTTTAATCTCTGTTTTTATTCAGGACCCTTTGTTTCGTCTTGAAGTTCTGCTGCCACTGCTCTGCTGTGAGGTCAAGCCATGTAGCCTTTTGTAATTTGTCGCAATCACTGGCAATCATTTCACATCTGAGCGGAACCTGTGCGTACTTTTCTGTCTGTGTGCGTGTGTGTGTGTGTGTGTGTGTGTGTGTGTGTGTGTGTGTGTGTGTGTGTGCTGGCGCCCTCTGTGACCAGTTAATCTTTCCTCGTCAGCGTGTTTGTTCTCTCTCAGCGGGCTCTGTTTGATATTTGAACACAGCTGTGAGAAAAGAAACAGCCCGAGTGTGCTGTTTGTGCGTGCATCTGTCTGTGTGTGCATCTGTCTGTGTGTGTGTGTGTGTGTGTGTGTGATTTCATTGTGAGACTTGACGACTGAAACAAAAGTAGCCTGAGTGTTTGTAATAAGTGTCCATGCATGCACCACTATTGGCTGATGGAGGTGCATGTAGACGATGCCAGTTGGTATGTAAGTGCCTGTCACTGTGTTTGTAGGAATGCAAAAGCGTAATGGTCACAGTGGGTACTTTGAGACACACACACACACACACACACACACACACACACACACGCACTCGCCACCCCCAGGCCTGGACAACAGAGCTCAGTGTTTCTGTTGGTCCCAGCAGACTTCTCAATAGTGTGCTCTGGGACAGTTGAGGGTTAGTTGTTTAGAAATTGAGCTCAGCCCCCCTTCCCCCCCAGAGCATTCTGGGAGGGTCGACATTGCTGGTTGGTTGAGACTCACTCATCCCCCTCTGTCAAGATTCTTGATTTGTTTTGAACCCTTTCTGTTTTGTTTCTGTCTCTGTTCCCCATTTCACTCAATGACTGCAGTGAATGTGCTCCAGTCTATTTGAAGCAGTCTCTGTTTTTGTGACATTGTTTGCTGCTATATTGATGCCCTGAATCCCGTATATTGCACCATTAAATATAAAAAATGATTTCACATGCAGAAATGCCAAACATTTGCTAGTTCAAGCCACCCGGATGTGAGGATTAGCTGCATTCATTTGTCTTATATCATTGTAAATTGATAATGTTTTTGTTTTGGATTGAATTTAAAGACCTCTGAGGAAAGTGTGATCGGCATTTTTCACATTTTGTTTTGAATAGACTTTGGAGTCAATTGGTTAATTCACAAAGTTATTGTTGGAGTCTCCGCTGGTTGCCCGGCGACCTTACGGTAACGACATGTATCCAGGAAACCACTGCGTCCTGCCAAGAAGCAGTCCAGCACGTATCCTCCTTTTAAAACAAATAAACACTTTGTTGTTTGTATGAATTAAAACATGAATCGATTAGTATGGATTAGTGAGCTTTAGTATAGTAGCATACTCATAAGTATGCTACCTTTGGACAGAGCCAGGCTAGCTGTTTCCCAGTCTTAACACTAAACTTGGATTCATTTCTTAGTCAGACTTTTCATTCTAACCGATCCAGTAAAAGCTAAAGGATCCGTACAGGAACCGCAAGGAGAACATCCAGCATCAGTCTGGTGGTGGAACTGAAACTCCAGAGGTGACTTGGTGGGTCACGTTGGAACGGCTTTGTTTTGTTCCTCTTTCAGACCGAAGATTGTGGCCTTTAGATCAGGGACCTGTTTACACTGCGTCTGGAGGTTCCTTTGTGCAAGTCCTACACAGCCAAGTTTAAAGGGCCATGCTAAAGCCTGTTGATCTGAGCCAGGCTTAACCTGGGTTAACTGGGGTTGGGAGTTAAATGGGAAGAATTAAGGAGGGGAGGAAACAAGCTACAGTAGGAGGAAAGGAAGGAACAAACCATTGAAGGAGGACAGGCCATACACATCTTTGATGAGGCACCATCTCTACTCCATTGTAGTAGCGGCAGCTCAGTTCAGAAATCACTTGACCCCCTCCCCCTAAAAAGCGACATGTTTTCAGGGCCTCTGCTGAAGAGCTTAGGTCTTGGAAATCCGTCTTGTTTAACGGATCATGCATCTGCTTTGACTTCCCTCTGCTTGTGCGACTTGTCTCGGACTGCGGATGTCTCTCATTCGAAATCAAAACTCGTCAACGTTAATCTACGTGTCGTTGACGGAGTTCGTTAAAACACAGCGAGCTTTCTCTGAGCCTCGGTTAGCTTCACATCCAGAGCTGCCAGTCAGATCTGCACAGCTCCGTCCAAACTGTCGAAGCTTTTGTGTTGCCTGCGAGGAGGGGGGGGGTTGCCTGTGGCTTTTTTCGCAGCTAAAACCAGCTCTCTCTCTCACACACACACACACACACACACACACACACACACACACACACACACACACACACACACACACACACACACACACACACACACACACACACACACACACACACACACAGCTGTTGTATAGACACTCAGACCACAGAGGAAGCAGATCCCCAGCGGTGGGTGTTTACAGCCAACCGCACATCTCTGACAGGCGGTGTGTGTGCGTGTGTGTGTGTGTGTTTTAAGTTTCTACGGTAACTGTAAGCTCCGTAGGCATGAAAACAGACCGGATTCAGATCTTCCCCAAAAGGGTTCCTCCGGGCGCAGCTACTAAAATCCGATAAAATATTCTGAAGTCCGCTGTTCTAAAGAGCGTCTTATCGTCGCCTCCCATCCTGTGCGCACCGAGCAACACTTCCTAACCGCCACGCTGGTCTGCATCATTACTTCTTTGCAAGGGTGACGGTCACATGTTGCTGAGGCTGATTCAGTGTCTTCCTGTTTCTCTGTAGATCCACCGAGACAGAGAGGCGTCGTTTCATCAGCCCTGCAACACTCAGCACTCAGGTAAGGGTTGCAATTTGTGCATATTGCTGTGCTTTATTTTTTTTTCATATTGCTGTAAGTTACAGTGCAAGGTTGGCTTTCTTACCAGTGACAAATGTGTTGAAGTGGGTCATTTGTGTCTTTATGTTTTAGCTGGAAGATGCTGTGTCCTTTGCTCTCCTGTGAAGCCAGTTTGTTTGAAGTGATTGCACAAAGCAAAGACACTTGCTTCGTTTGAGCCTCAGCATTTGGCAACAGCTTTCTTTTGTCTTTGGGGGTTAAAAAAAACAGCTGTCTGACATTTTTTTCTATTCAAAAGAGGAAATTGAGACCGTGAGAAATCATTCAGTTGGTATGAAACGGCAAGTCGAGACTTTGAGCGATTTGCAGCCGCATACTGGTATTTTTTTGAAGCCTCACAGTCTCTGATAGCATTTTTTGTGTGGATATTATAAATACATGACTGGATAGCCCGAGTATTGTGATCGTAATCAAAACCTTGAAGAGGCTCTTTAAAAAAAAAGAAGGTACTTCCTCTTTAAAAAGAATGTCCACAGGACAAGAAAATGGTATGAGTAAATGACTAAAAGGTTCTGCGTGGGGTTTTTGGCCTTTACTGGACCTGTAGAGCAGCGTTCTGATGAGCAGGACCCCGTTTTTGTATCTCATGCTCAAACAGCATGTACACAAGGACGTGGACGCACGCCACAAGATGATGTGATACGTGTCTCTGCCAACTCCGCAGGGTGGTAACAGTTACTCCTGTTGACCCGTATTGTATTCCAGTTGACCTCATAGCGTCTTTGGAAGTGACTCAGCACTTGTGACAGAGCTAATTAATGTTAGTGCCAGCGGTGTGTCAGAGAAACAGCAGGATGGACTGCAGGAACCTGGTGGTCAGAGATGTGATGTTAGTAACAGGAGGTTACTCATAGTTCTTTATCTTTTTATGTAGGCCTTACAAGCAATCTGTCTTCACCCCAGTTTAATTTAAGTTTCAGTTTATTATGATTTGTTTTCATCTTTGCCTTTTTTTTAGAAATGTCTTTTTGTGTTTAACAAGGCTAAGACTCTACAATCAAGCTAGCAGCTCTTTAACGGCCTTTACACACCAGGGGCTTTCATAGAATGTTTTTCTAACAGTTGTTTTTATCTTTCGGGCCGAACAGAACAAGCTAGATTTGCAGAGCTTTCGCACCGCAAATAAAGGCGTCAACCTTCATGTTGACCAGTCTCAATAAAACACGATCAACAGATCGATGGCAACAAACTGCCTTTTATCTGTGGTGGAAAACAGATGAAACATCATTCTGTCAGATAGAGGAAGAGAGAGAAAACAGGTTTTAATGGATGAGGGGAAGAGATCTAGAGGAAAAGACAGGAAACACAAAGATGGAAAGAGAATGACAAAGAAAGAAACAAAACAGGAGTGTCAAACGGAAATAAAATAGAAGGGTGGGTGAGGGTGGGATTTCCTGTGCAGCAGCTGGGAGAAGTTGACATCACTTCCCTTTGGGTGGAAAAATCTCTAAAGTGATCCAACTCCTTCAGCCTCCGTCTCTCTCTTTGCTTTATTTAGTCAGGTAAGCAACACCAGGTCTGAAACTGATTGACTGAATGTTAAATGTCTAATCCGCCATTCACTCAGCATGTATAAAATACAAATAAATAATGCCCATAAGAGAGAGAAAATTGTGGTCACATTGTCACATTTGAGTACCCTGTTAGGTTTTTAGCCTCTAGGATTGGCAGTGGCGGTCTATCAGTCCACCACCTTCATCCAGACGGAAATATCTCAACGACTGTTGGATGGTTTCCCTGATCTCCAGAGCTGCTGCTATTAGCATTTAGCTCAAACACTGTGGTGTCTAAGGACAGCCTTGCAGAGCTGCTAGCATGGCTGTAGACTCCAGGTCAAGGTCAGGAGTAGTATATTGTACTGTCAGGGTTGAGACCTCGGTGACATTCTGCTCTGCTTCAGAGTGTTTAACCATATTGGGTGGTAAATTCCTTCTTGCATGTTTTCTCTTGATGTTAATATAAAATGTGTAACCGTCTGCATAGAATATTAAGTGATATATTGTACAAAGTTTTGCCTTTACAAAGCTTTGACACAGCAGCAGAGGCAGCATAGGGGGGACCCGGGAGCACTTGATTTACAAGCTTATGCAAAGCCTCGGCCTCAGAGCATGCTGGGTACTGTCTGTGGTGTGTGATGGAGCTGGATCTGCATCCCATAATATAGCTGGTTAATGTGTTTTTGGAAGGCCACAGTTTGGTAGTGCGCCCGGCCGCCTGTGGTTCGCTGGCCTCTGTTGCTGCTGCTTTAAAGTGTTGTTTGTAATGCTGCGTGATATTACACTTATCATGGGCGAAGCCGTGTCCTGTTTAGCTCGACTCGGTAACCCTCATTTATATAGGAGGAGACGTGCTGGGTGTGCCTTCTGATTCAAGGCAAAAATAATACATTGAAAAGAGACAACAAAGGTATGGGAGCAAATGGTAGGTTTGAGTGAATCACAGTGAAGGCTTTAATTACAGTTTGGTTTAGTAGTGTTCTCAGTAAAACGTGTGCAAGGAAGGTAGCAGAGAATCAATGAAAAAATGTTTTTTTAAGAATAGTATAGAGTAATCTATATTATTGGTTGTAATAGAATAGTTTAATTCTGTGAATGTGTGTTTCTCAAACCAGAACGGCAGATGGTTGATGGCTGATTATGAGCGGATTCATTTTTACCTAATTACAACAAATAACCAATCAGGCTGCTCTACTTCTACTTCTGGCTTCAACACTGCTCAGACGTCAAAGTGCATCCAGTGTGGTCGGCCCCCCAGTCGTTTCTCAGCTTTGGAGAATAAAGAAAAACACCCTCTATGTGCAAAAAGTCCTCCCAGTTGCACACATTAAACAAGTCATGTCCTTAGAAAATACAGAACTAGGAAGTATAAGGGGATATGGAAAAAATAAATAAGGTGCTGATAAAATCTTTTGCACTTTGGGAAACACTTAAGGTAGCCTCAGTGGCGACTTATCTCCACTAATAGTACAGAAATGTGCAGAGAAGAGTGTTTTTGAGGCAGGGAGGCCCGATGGATACTTTATCTTGTCGGTTCTTTTCTTACAGCGTTCATTACTTCCAGACTGGATGATTTGTTTGGATCATATCTCCCTCCGCGTTTTTTTTCTTCTACCGCATCTATCTAACAACAGACATTTTTCAGCCTGGCTTTCTTTTTCTTGTCGTTTTTCTTTGCTGCATTGAAAACCCCAACAACAGCAGCTGTTTGGATTGCGAGCAATATTTGATTTCTTGATTTGAAGAAAATATGTTGCATACTACTCAGAGTAATCCACAACCTCAACCACCCACTGACTCATCAGAGGGCTTTACACCTGTTCTCTGGGCCTCTCTTCTCTGTGTGTGTGTGTGTGTGTGTGTGTGTGTGTGTGTGTGTGTGTGTGTGTCTGTCTGTTCAAAACAGTGGGAGGAAGACAGCTGTCAAAGCTCACAGTCCCCTGCTAGTTCTTGTGGACAGGTGCGAGGGGGTGGAGTCCGAGAAAAAACTCCCATCATCCACTTCTGTCACCGCTTCTTACCATTTGGCATTACATCTTGGAATTATCCGGTTCATGGTGGGCTTCTGGCGTTAGAAAATATGAAGAACAAAGGGTAAAATGATTTGCATCAACTCCCGAAACCGCCTCTGTCAAGGCTGAGCTCTGCCGCAGCACAGGGTCGAAGGTCAGTGTAGTTTTTACGTTTGGATTGTTGTCACGTCCACTTTGTTCTAGCACACACTTTTGATGAGGTCATGAAGCGGCCGTACGTACGACATCACCCTGTACCAGGCCCTGTGTACCAGGCCCTGTGTACCAGGCCCTGTGCACAGCTGCTGTTCAGGGATTTGCTCTGGGATTTTTGACGGGTACGACTGTCGTTCCACAGAAATAGAGAGGTAAACAGGTATAACCCCGTGCCAGCTCTCTCTGCCGCTGAACTCAAACAGCCCGACAGCGTCTGATGCAAACATTAACAGACATTAATTCCCTGAATAAGCTCTAAACCGCTGACGCCTCTGATTCATACATTCAGATTCAGACATGAATAATAGTCAGTTCCGCAGCTCTTTCAAGCCCCGTAATTAAAAATGATTGATATTTTATAGCCCCAGTTCTAGGATCTGTGAAAGCACATTTTCATTTGTAATCAAATGGTTGCTGATTAGTTCATCCTCCCAGGTTAAGAGTGTGCTAATGAGTGAAATCAAACGCTCAACATCTGAGCAAATGTGTGGAAATTTGCAGAATCAGAGCTGCTGATTGAAATAATGTTATCGTGTGTTTTTGTGTAACTTTAGTGTGAGTGCCGTGCTGCCGTAGTGGCCGATACTGAGATCCTGATTACCTCAATCCTTCCTGACTCTTGATTCAGTGAGTAGGCCTCATATTAGGAGGACCCGGCTGGATCGGCCCACCTACGTTTGCATGCAATTGCGTGTATGTCTTTAGTGGTCAGCAGGGAGGTCTGTGGCTGTGCCCCCAGTCGCTTGTTTGTTATTGCAGTGGAACAGATTCTTGCTAAAATGAAGGGCCACTCCCAGCGCGATCCTTTGTCCAATCTCCCGACCCCCCGACGACACCGTCCTCCGAGCAGCCGAGTGCTCGGCCTCGGGATCCCTATGGTGCCCGCTGCAGCCGTTGGTGCAGACCTTTATTCTGCAACTCACACTGGGAACTTCCTCTTTCTCATATGCTCATTTGCTCTCATATGAGCAAAAATGTTCCTGAGGGACAAAGAATAACTTCCGCTTTTCTCTTGCAGAAAATAGACATCAGGAGTGACGCCAAAATAACAAACTCAGCGAATGATTTCATCCAGTTGTTCTTGGCATCTGGCTAAAGTAAGCTACATCTGTAGCTGTGTGCGATCTTCCTCTTTTAGCTTGGCCTGGGACATTATCAGTACATGTCCTTACATGCACAAAAAAGCAGTGGCGCTGCGTATGAACGTGGTACGGTGTGCAGACGTCTGGGTGGATTGCTTGTTATTCAAAGAGGGGGGCTTGAAAAAAAAAAGAAGACATCTGTGTGTTTTAATAGTGTGTTCAAACCCCAAAATGGCTCGTGGTGGGTTGCAAATGAATACATTTATAGTTAAGGAGCGCTGGGACTTTAAGAGAAGCACTGGGATCTTAGGCCATGGGTTTACGGCGGATGTCTGCACACGCTGTGCTTGAATCTGTCTGCGCGCTGATCTCTGAACAAACACCTGGTAACTGAAGTGAAAAAAGGACTTCTAACTTTAAGGCTTATACAGAATGCTGCAGAAGGTCTTTGTAAATATCAGTGTCCAGTTGGGCCCCGGGGGACTAATGCTTTGCCATGAAAGCTGTTTTCTTTTGCGGTGCATCAATAGCATTTTCCAGTTGTCATTTTCTCTTGAATGAGATTTTGACTCCAGCTCTGCTCCCAGACGTTTTTTAACGCACAAACAGCGGCTGTAGTTGGGACAGTCGGCCATTGATCCGCCAGGCCTTTTCACACCTTCTCAGATTCCCAGAAGTCTTTTCACTGATGTCTAACAGACCTGCTTATGTCTCAGAGGAGGGAATGAAAACACATTATTTCACAGCTGAAACGCTCTCGTTGAGAGAATTTCCAGATTTCTAAAATGTCAAGATTTCTCCTGGTACCTTCATGTTTCCATTAGTTAAACCGTTTTAAGATTAAGATTGCTGTATATCAGTGTTAACGCACCGTTGTTGTGTCTTCCAGGATCCTCACGGCCTCCAGCGTTCCCCAGTTTGCCCAGCAGAACCAGCAGTGCCACCAGCTGTCCCTCTGCAGCTAACAGAGACTCTGGCAGCGACATAGACAGCCTCCTGAACGCAGAGCCAGGATATGACAGCGTCTTCAGAAAGGTCAGACTCGCCGTTTTGTCTTTTTGTATGTTGGGGGGGGTTCGGTAGGAAAGCTTCAAGCTGCAAATTTTTGGGGTGCATAAATGAGCTAGAACAAAAGAAATCAACAAAAGAAAATCAAATATATATACTTTTTTTTCTTTTTAAACACCACTCTTATTTGAGTTTCTGTATGAGTGTTAACCGGCTAGTCACAAAACCAACCCCGCAAAACAATCAATAAATAAATGTTAAAATAAGAGTCGATGAACTTAGATTTAGCCGGCCCGTGATTAATAACTTTCCTCAAATCCTCGAGTTCGCCCACACTGAACAGCAAGCACGCACTTTGTTTGTTTGCCCCTGCAACTAGCCCTATGGGGATTATATGTAGCTATTTTGTCCGTCTGCGCTTGGCTTTTCATCCATCAGCGCCCCGAGGCTGAGATGCCAAACATCTACTACGCATCTTTTTTTATAAGCCGGCAGCTCTACACCGCTGCTGGGGAAGTGCAAGCCGTGGTCCCTGCTGTCACTCGGCTGCCGTTGAAAGTCTGTTTGAAGCCAGGCGGCCTTTTGGTTCACATGAAATACTTGTGTCTCTCAGTTTTTCTGAAACATGCTGATGGTAATGTGAACCGAATGTCCCTTTTGTTGTAAACAACAATGGGGGGGGAAAAATCTGCGCAGAGAATATCGGCTGCCTGGTAGTTTGATGCTGAGGGTTAGGACCTCAGCAGCTTAATCCAGCTTCAGTGAGAGAGGATTAATGTCCTCTCTGCACTCTGAAGGGAAATTCTCTTACTTTTGCAAGACACAATGCCTGTTTCATAACCCTAAGGATCTCTATCGATCCCGGTAACACGTCAGCTGAGCATCCGTCACGTCCACGTGCCCTTGAGCAAGACAGCGTATCTTTTCCATGCTCACTAACTGTAAGGATACGAGCATCATCTACGAGCCTAAAACATGAAATAAAGTTTAAAACCCAGCTGAATCTTTCTTTTAAACTCTAGAGCTGTGAGTCATGTGACTCACAAATATACGCTGCAGTCACATGCCCCTGAATGTACACACAGTCACACACACACACACACACACACACGTCCTCTCGCTCCCACAGGAAGTCGTGTCCCCAGCATGAAGCGGATCTTTCATTCCCAGCTCTCCAACAGAAGCGGCTCTATGCTCGACTCGCTCGCTGCAGCTGGCAGCACAATAGGCCCAGTTAAAGCTCACACCTACAAATTAGCTCTTAAATGGACCATCCCATACCTGTGTGTGTGTGTGTGTGTGTGTGTGTGTGTGTGTGTGTGTGTGTGTGAGTGAGTGTGAGAGTGTGTTTTCACGCAGGAGCTCTTTCCCATCCCATTTGTTTTCACGCCATTTTACAGTCACATCGTTAATTGTCTTACCTAAGAAGAAAAATAAATAAATATATGTTTATATATATATATATATATATATTCTCCCTGTGGAAGGTATGTTTTCACAAGGTTGCCGTCATTTATTGGTGTTTGTTTTAATGTCAGTGTTGCTATAAAGTGGCTCTGGCTCATTATCTCTAAGCTTTGCCATTTGGTCCTCATTACACTCCATTCCTGTGGAGTAACTAGCTCTCCAGCATTTTCTCAGTGTATCACATGCTTCAGTGAAGAAATGCTGATAGATATACAAAGTGATCTGCTCGCTAATTGCAATCATTTGAAGGACATCTGTTCTGTTCTATCCTACCGTATTTTATGCTGCTCTATTCTGTTTTATTCTGTTTTATTCTACTCTATTCCATTCTGTTCAGATCTGTTTTATTATGTTCTGTTCAACTGCATTCTATTTTGTTATATTTCATCCCTTTCTGTTCTGTTTCATTCTACCCTATTTCTTTTAAAATATGTTCTATTCTATTCTTTTCACTTCTATTGTGTTCTATTCTAGTCAGTTCTGTGCATTTCATTCTGTCTTGTTGGTTCTGTTCTGCTCTACTATTTTCTGTTCTGTTCTATTCTATGCATTCTATTCTGTTTGGTTCTGTCCACATTATGTTCTTCATCTATGCGGCTGGTAAAATAGCGAAATCAGCTCATTATTTTGTTCCCCAGTTACTGTAGCTAGATGACAAAAAAAAGCGATGTCCCTGTGTTTGAGGGTTAAGGGTTCCACTTCATGTGTTGCTCTGAGCGCTGCCAATCGTAGTGCTCTTAAATGTGGAAGTGAAGTGAAAGCAGCTATTTTTACACACGTCCGCTTCCTGAAATAATAAATCAATCAACATTTCATTTAGTTCGCTCATTTTTCAATTTGATGAATTAATTCCTGTGGCTCAGGTGGTGCTTCTTTTACTTTGGCAGTTCCCCATGAGCACATGATGCTGGGCAATTAAGCTTTTCAATGATAATAATATGTATATTGATATTTCTTGAATGCCTGCAGAACGATGAACCAGTGACAGGAGGAGACAGCGCCAGCGAGGTCTCCGTCTCCTGTTCCTCCACAGACGACGCCGCCAGCGTCGGCCCGTCCAGCTCCAGTCCCGAGGGCAGCCAGGGCCTGGAATGCAGCTGGAGCCCAGAGGAGGCTGGGGCTCCGATCGCTGCAGGACTGGACAGTGGTGATGGTGGTGGTGTTGGAGGAGCTGGGGAAGCTGAAGAAGAAGCCAAAGACAGAGTGACGGAGGTGCCGCGGCGCTCCAGTATCCTCCGGAACAGCATCCGCTCCCTGTCGCCACTTCGCCGCCACAGCTGGGGTCCCGGAAAGAACAACGGAGGAGACGCAGACATGAACCAGAGGAGGTGAGACCGATTATATTTGATTCTTCAACTGGAGTTGAACTGATGGCGAGACAGGAATGTCACTCCCTTGTCCTCGAACACGGTCTGCCGGTGTTAGCCTGGTGTTAACCAGTAGATGTCAGTAGACCTGATGTGTGCACATGTCAGTGTCATTAGAGCTGGTCGGTGTCACTCCCTCTGTGCCATGTTGAGTGTTTCCTCCTCCTGCTGCGAGCAGCTGTGTTGCCATTTGTCTGGTGTTGTACGCACGCAAGATGCATACACACAAAGACTCAGAGACACACACACTCGCAGCAACATGCACAGACGTAAACCCTTGACACATACGACTTCACACTCGCATCGACACTCAAAGAACACTTATCGAGAACTCATTAACATCGGGACCTTTCTGTCTTCGGCAGCCTGTCATGGGCTGTCTACAGACAGGGTAGTCACCAGGCTATAAAAGGCCTGTGCCGCAATGTTGGAGTGAAAACAGTGAGAACAACTGCTTTAGAATTTGATCAGTTGCTATTTTTATAATACCCAGGCTGGGCACAAGCAGCCGCTACCACCAAGCGTTCTGTATTCTTTCTTTACGGTGTAACTAATGACAGAAAGAACCATATTAGCAATTAGTTAAAGTAACACATGTGATTTCCCCCTTCTACTCTTTTAGTCACATTTTAAAGGAATAGTTTGACATTTTGGAAATACTTGCTGATGTATGTATAATTGTATGATAAATATGAAGCAACAGCTTACAGCTTACGTTAGCATTAAGAGTGGAAACACAGGGAAACAGCTATCTGGGGTATGTAAAGATAAGACAATCTACCTACCAGCACCTCAAAAGCTCACGAGAAAATATGTTATACCTTGTTGTTTCTCGTGAAGTTGTACAAAAAGTGTAAAAATGACAATTCTTTTATTTTTTTAATGGGGTTATGTTTCTTGCCCGCTTGCCCCCGTGTAAAACAGCTATGTGTCAGTTTTAAACTTCTTTATTTCTTTTCATGAGCGACCTTTAGATGTGCTGGTGGGTAGAATTTTGTAGCTTAAGGACAGAGCCAGGCTCGCTGGTTCCCCTTTGTGTTTCCAGTTTTTGTGCTAAGCTAAGCTAACCCTCTCCTGGTCATATTTCATGGACAGATATTATTAGTATTCCTTTAAGGTCATTTATTCTCACTCCTCCAACACGGTGGCCTGTGCCTCAGACCTTTATACACACACGATAGCGCCCATAGATATCCAACCTACTAAAAAGATGATGTTTCCATCAGCAAGTAGTTCATTCATCCATTCATTATGTTCTTTTTGACCTGCCATCCCACCATCTCACCCATCATGCACCACTCCCCCGTCTCTCTTTCTCATCCATCACCTCCAGCTCCATCCGTAGCCCTGGTGAGAGGAAGCCGACCTTTCACAGGAGAAGGTACTAATAAATCCCATTCATCAGCTCATGTGATGTTAAGATTGACTTGTTTCTAGGTGACACGCATTGACAAATTCATGTAGGATCGCCCCCACTTTTTTTAATGTATGCTGGCTGAACTACTGCTGCATTGTGCTCCATCGCCGCAGGCAACTGAGCTGAAAAATGTTGCTTTCTTTTCACCCGTCGGAATGTGCAAGAAATGCTGTAGCAAATAGGAGGTTGAGACAGACTGGTGTTGTGTATTGCAGTGGTAGTAACACGCAGCTACACAGGAAGAGGGGGGTTTAGGTCTGGAGGCTCAGAGGACTGTACTGGTGAGGGATTGAGAAGTTCCTGTAGGCCATTTTTTAAAAGTGTAAAGGAGAGCAGTAAAAAGAGTTGTACTTGCAGAAGTGTTCTAGAAGCTAGAAGTATGGCTTTGTTGCCTTTGAGGCAGATGTGAAGAATCGCACATCGTTCACCATCAAGTGATCTTTCATGATCCTGAGCGTAGACAAACCCTCATCCTGGCGTCTTCAGTTAGGGTTGATGATAGCGGCCACAAGTGTAATGCAGACCGTTGGGATGGGACCTAAACTACATGTGACTTTCAGGTTTCTGTGGAGCTTTTTTCCCCCCTTCCTGTCTATATTCAGGAGGGTGGTCTTTCAATTTGAGAGCATGACTCATTGATTTCACGTTCAGATTATGTAATGCTCCCCCTCAGAACCCTGTTCTCGCACTGCTCCTGAAACGTCTGCACTTAGATTTCTCCTCTGCGCATGGATTTTTCGTCACAATTCCACAACCAATAGTAACCAATAATCTATGCCAGTGGGTCTATAATGAGCCAATGGGAGGGAGTAGATCAGTAGATGGACATTAAGGCCATTAAGTCATTCCTGTAATATTATTGTCGGTGCTCTGTGGTGGAGAGACAGTTTCTAAATGGCCTAAAACATTCTGTATCGTTGCTTTAACCGTCGGTCCACATCTTCCACACTGGAGAAAGCAGTGGCTGCCACTGCAGTGGTTTCAGTAGCGTTAATAGTAACTAGGCTGACAGTATTGCAGTTCTGGGAGACTGCTTAGGTTCAAGTTTATTTCCTGTCTGCTAAAGATGTTACCACAACACTGCCGCAGGAAATGAGCTTGATTCCTTTGTACAGTGTTTATACTTGCCAATGTGAAGTCATACTTGGAGCAGTAGTTCACGTCGGTCCCAGAACATTATCTGCCATACTTGCTTCCCATCACTCCTCTTGATTATCCTAACTAACCCCTCCACCTCACACTCACACCTCAGCCGGTGCCCTCCTGATGCCCCCCACAGCCACAGCGTGGCAGTAGTTAGTTCCCTCAGGTACAGTGTGTTTGTGTGCGTGTGTTACCTTTTTAAAAAACGTTTTTTACCCCACATGCCCTTCTTTGAATAGGGTGTGTTTACATGCTGCTTTATTTGCATTTGCCGTTTTTGTGGGCGTGTGTGCATGTGGTTTTGTGAGTGTTTAAATGCCCTGCCCAGTCAGTCGCTTCCTACAGCGGAGAGCTGCAACAGCTGCTGCTGTTATTCATGTTCCAGTACCGAGGACCTTGCGGCTCTGTAGGTTAGTGTGTGATGATACTGGCAGGATATGTAGTATAATATAGTCTTTTACATTCACAGCCCTGAAGATTAGGTGAGTGCTGCTCTACGCTGATCACCGATAATCACCAAGTCATGATTCTTTTGGTCCAGTTTAGGTTGGAGATGTCTGAATGTGTTGGACTGATGATTTGCTGGATAATGGAGTGCCTCACAGACCCAAGAGATAAGAGAGATTTACCGCTGGAGCCTTAACCATCACGGAGTCGGTCCTGAAGAGGATAGAGCCGCGTACAGTCGCATATAGCTCAACCTGAAATGTAGCTGTAGTTTTCCTCTCCATAATCATTGTATTGGATTCTTTTCAAGGCCTCTTATTTCCACTCGTAGATCGATGTAATTGGGTTTGTAAATCCCAGCTGCAGAGCTCTCTATGCCGACGCCGATGTCGGGAGACATTTTCCCGCCGCTTCGGCTGTAAATCTTCTCCGGAGCCCGGTGATAACTCAGCGGGCTAAACACTGTGCAGGACCGGCCCCGCGTGTGTCTGTCAACAGGCGGTGCATGTGTGCACGTCCGTGTGTGTTTGTTGCGGCAGTAGCTGAGCGCAACCAGAGAAGCGAGACTAGCGAAATGTGCGTGTGTACGGTACAGTCGTCCCTCCTTCTCTGAGGTCACCTCTGCTTTCTCTTTTGTCCATACAGCTACAGCCTGGAGGGGCTCAGCGGGGCCCAGGAAGAGCCGAGGAGCCCCACCGCTCAGGGGCCCCGAATCCTGGGGCCTTCAAGGATGCCCCGGCATGACAGCGATGACAGGGGCTCCCTGGTGTCTCTGACAGAGGAGCGGGAGGAGCTGGGGCAGCATGGCAGACTGCATGACCTGGTCAGCTAACACACACACACACACACACACACACACACACACACTTCATCACATTTGTCCTTTAGATGTCATATCTTCATACTGTCACGCAGTCAGCCCCAAAGGGATCCTCAAAAACATCCTCAGCCTACTACACATGAGAGGAAAAATGGATTTGCAAAAAGCTTGCACATAAACAGTCTGGGAAACTTTGGCAGTTTGGGGATTAGCGAGAATTAATGAACATTGCTTTCCTCGGGGGCCGTCTCCTCGCTCTCATTGCTGAATTTAAAACAAATTGTGAACACAACTTCGCAAACCATTTGTGTGGTTCCCCCTTTTAGCTTATCGTTCCTGTTTCCAGTTCAGTGACTGGTAATGTTTTGTTCCACGTTATCTCTGCCTGGTTTAGTGTCCTTTATTGTTATTTCTCTTTTACAGCGTCATGCACTGTGTTTCACTCAAGCTTGTGTCTCTCGCCCCAGAAATCAAGGCGGTATCGGCCTCTGCGAAACAGCTGTCCTCCCATGACCCTGCCCCTCACCAAGTCTGTATCCATGCTCGCCATCAGCCAGAGAGACATTGATGGTGAGTGACAAGTCGTGAGGCTGCTTATCTGTTTTTTACCCTCAGCGATCACGTCACGATTACAGATCCAGATAACGGCCAGTACTTCGACCTCTTCGTCAAGAAATCCCCTTTCCATTATACTGCATTAACTCATGATATGAAAGTGGGGCATGCTAAATGAGTCAATAAAGTGGTGAATATCTAAGAGTCTGGATCTCAAAGTGAACCTCATATGCTTGTATTTCTAAGTGCAGAAGGCCCAGTGTGCAGAAGGAGCACAGCTTTGTTATGGTGTACTGAAAAAATGTAATGAAAAATAACACAAAATGTAGATTTCATCATGTTTTCATTCTTGAATCAATGACGGGGACAAAGCTAGATGTGTAGATGTAAATCATCAAGGTAGGCGAGGAGAGGAAGTTCACGAGTTTGCTGGATAAACACAATTAAAAGGTAGTTAAATACAGAGCCATTGTCTCAATTATTAAAACGCCCGACACACACATGGTCCCGCCTACGCAGCTTTTGTTGCACCTGTTAGGGAGGGAGAGGTTACACCTTCATCATTGGTGATGCAGCTGTAGCACAGCTCCTCCCACCTTCATACTGAGCCGAGGTCTAATCAGTCAGACTAAGTGGACGCACCTCTGTGAGCGCTGCAGGGATGACGTAGTTTTGTTGGTCAACTCAAAAGTTAGCATCGCACTGGTTCCCTCGACAAAAAACCCAATGGGATTTTTTGCATTGGATTTTGGATTATTGCAGAAGATAATCTCTGTCTCAAAGTTTATGATTCTAACATTATTTTAATAATCTCCACCAATGAACACCACTTTTATGATTTTTGATGCGCAAATGCAGTCACCAGCAGTAGAAAGCTAACATTAAGCTATAAATAAACCACACCACTGTCGCATACCCTCTCGTCACCACCACTAAGCTAGCTGTTGACGTGATGACGTTTTGTCTCATTTAGCCACTTGTTAGCAATCCTCTTTTTTAAGACATGTAAGAGCTTCAAAATTCTAAAAGCGTATTTTATGTCATAGAATAAAATGTTAAAATCTATTTTTCTGTGTTAACCACAGACCTTATTTCTGGCAGCTAAATAAAACCCCCCATTGACTTAAAGACGAGGGACCATGACGTGCAAAGATGCTGACTCATTTCTGCAGTTTCTCTTTATCTTGACATTACTACCTCCTATCCCCCTCTGTAATTATGGAGTTTTAATTCATAAAATGTTAATAAGTTCCTGCTGTGGTTCTTTCCTTCCTGCCCTCCCCCCCCCCAGCAGTGGGACACCTAAGACGTAAGAGGCGAATTTCCTTCTCTTTCAGCCTTTCCCCCATCCTCAACAAATCTAAGTCTCAGTACCTTTATGGGGACTCCTCATCTAGCGATGATGAGGATAACTTGAGTAAGTAATGTGCTGTAAAGTGCACTAGAAAGTAGCTGTGATGTCAGAAACAGTAGTTGTTGCTGTTAGAGCCCTGGATCTCCCTCAAAGGACTCTAATCCAGAGTCAAGAGTGACATCACAACAACAAGTTGTGTTATGACCAAGGAATACATCAACAATCTTTGACCCCAAGTACACTGAGATATTTTTGTCCCCGCTCTCAGGTCGTCAAAAAGCTTTCTGAAAGCATTCAATTGGTGTAGACAAGGTCTGATCAAACTAAAAAACTTATAATACTTAGTTACAAAATGCAGTTAACCCTCAGCTCAACTTAAAAGGGCCCCAAAATTCAGCTGCAACACACATTTTTGGAGGAACCTACTACCTACTGTTGACATTAGGCCGTTTGCAGTGTTAATATGCAATTAGAATACAAATAATAATACCTGTTGACGAAATCGGCCCAGGATTTAGCTGACCTTTACTTAGATTAGTCCTTGTTTTGTCTCTAGAGAAAGAGGACAAGTAGTAATCACAAACACTGCAGGTGAAGTGCCCTCCGGATTAATGTGTGCCTGTCAACTTTAGTTGAAAGACACTGAGCCTTCCCTTTTTCTTATCTGTGAGGTTTTCCCATTAGTGTTCTCTGTCTCCTTCAGGACAAAACTTTGCCCTCATTATCCTGCTTTAGGTTTGACTTTTCTGATGCAGAGCATGCAAGTATGCAAGCAATGCTTTGCATACTTGCATGCTCTTCAGAATATTGGGGGAGAAATGATTGTCAGGAAGGAAGCAATGTTGGTCCCCTAGAAGAGATGCACTCCTACGTTTAACTCATAGCAGATAAGTAGAGACTCTGTGGTGATTATTTAGCAAAGACTGTGTGTGTGTGGAATATGCTTTAATTGCATTATTTATGCCTCCGGGCCGACGATAGCTGTGGCCGTTCAGTCGATTTTCGTGACGATGTGTTAGTAATTAATGTGCGGTAATTCTATGTGCTATCAGAGAAGAAATCAGTCCGGAAATCCACGTTTGACAGATAGAGGAGCCTGGGTGGTGTTTGGGTAAAACAAGCTAGCTACAACCATCATGGCTTTGTGTGATGTAAGGCACAGACAGAACTCAATTTGATCAGATATTGGGGCCATCATTTCTTGCGAGTTTTGAGAGTTCAGGTTTTTTTTTTAAATTTGGAGCCAGTATCTAGCAGCCATTAATGGCCCTGGATCAAAAGGCAGCACTTCAGCTTCAACTCCTGGCCTCAGCGCTGGCTCCCTTCATCCGTGCCAGAGTTCATTTGTTTTCTGGCTTTCTCCACAGCTTCCAACGAAGTAGTTTACATTTTAAATACCTTGCTCGAGGACCTTAAAGGTAGCTGCTGAAGGACAGGGGTGGTGTGGATTATTCAATAAATCTCTGCCCTTGCAGCCAGGACTGGAACTAACAACCCTCTGGCGTGGTGTGAGCAGCAGGTTAACAGGGCAGCAGCAGCCTCAGTGCTCTGTGTGTGTGTGTGTGTGTGTGTGTGTGTGTGTGTGTGTGTGTGTGTGTGTGTCACAGGATGCGTTCAGGAACAGTAATGAGTTGTGGGTCACCCGTGTTTTGTCAACAGCCCAATACACAATCACTGAAGTCACGTGTTTAAAACAGAACAGAAGGAGATAATAGACGTGGACTCTTGTCTCTGGTTGAGCCAGGCTGAGAGAAAAACAACATATCGGTAGACATATTGGTTTGGGAGCCATACCGTGAGGTCAGTGAGTTTAATCACCATTGGTTAGTGTGGTCAACCCCTAAACAGAGATTTTCACCGTCTGAAATAAAGGGAGGAAGGAGAATTTCCACCTGAGACGAATCCAGCAAACAAAAAATCAAAAACCTCCCGATTCTTTGTCCTACCACTGACTTCCTCTCTGTTTTTTCTTCTAGGTATGAGGTCGTTTTCCAGCGCCTCTGGGTCACTAGCATACAGGTCAGTCAACTCTGCACATACACATTACCAGAAAATATTTCCTAAGGCTTTTACAGCTTTACAGTGCTTTGAAGAACCATGTTTGGAATGTGTTAACAGGTAAGCCTTGTGAATGCAGCTCTTTGAGGATAAAATGTGTGTGTGTGTGTGTGTAACAGTATATCAGAGGAGGAGCCGGGCCCTTTGCGGAGCGACACAGAGGGAAAGAGCGTGACGAAAGTCAGCCGGACTTTCAGCTACCTCAAGAACAAGATGTACAAAAAGACCAGGGTGAGGGAACATGGGTATTCAACTCTACTGTTTCTCATTCAGCCTCCCTTCACAGGCTTCTCCTCCTTCTTTAAACGTGTATTCCTTCAAGCGAGGATGACTGAGCAGCACACTGCTTTTCAGCCTCACACCGCTCACCGTTTATACGTTTGCACACACTCACACTGGGAGCTGTGCATCTCCTTCTGCTGGCCTGTGAACAGCTCCAGTCCAACAGTTTGTCTGTTTTTTTTTCCGTGTCTTGCTTCAGGGCAAGTCGGTGTCTCTTTTCAGATTCCCCCCAGAACATTTTGTATCTTAGCCCGCAACATTTTCTTTGTCCCAGACGTGACTCTCTGGTGTCAAAGATGTGGTGAAAGTCATCTCTTTTTTCCTGCACTGAGCAAGTTATTTAACGGCCAAAGATCTTTTTCCAGTGAGAATAGTTCTCATTTCATTTTGTGCAATGAAAATCCTGATACAAATAGGTAAAATACTTTTAGAGACAGAACACCTCCTCCTCTCTACATGACTTGGCAGTCATAGTCGTGCAACTCAGAAGTCATGAAAGTCAAAGTCACACAACATCAAAGCACAAAATCGCAGGTGTGACATACTGTATTTTGACATCCACTAATCCAGTTGGCAAATGGAATAGTCAATATTTCAAAAAAACAACTATTTAAAGTAACTTCAGCTTTTGTTTGCAGTCTGTCATTGTGCAGCCCTTGCAGAGAGACACAGAGGGGTGAACAGGAAGTAAAACAGGAAGACGGGGTTGGCTGTGGTTGTATAATCTCATCTCTAACCTCAGTCCCCGCTTTGCTTTTAAAGGGACAGGACTCTGAAGGAGATCATCACCAGAGCCTGTCAGAGGTCGAAATTCTTGGCCGTGGTTTTTGGAGACTCCAAGACTATTAGCGAAGCTTTGATGCTCAAATTGGCACCCGGTCATTGGATTGCACCCGTGAAAGGCTGTATGTTTAATGTCTGTGACAACCGAAAAACTGCAACCTCAGCAACCGGGGACCTGTCGCGCACCACATTAAAACTTCAAATGTCGTCATTTAATTCTACTGGATGAGGCTTTTTAAGTTAGAGATTCAAAAAGAAATTGTCCGTTAATAAATTACCATTTTAAAAATGCCTCAAAAATATCTGGATGTCCAAATTATTTAGGTACGTGTTGCACTTCACACAGTTCCTGTACAACAACCAAAGTGTGAATGTTCTGCAAGGGGGGATGTAGTTAGTGGCGTTTTGACGTAGCGTCTGTACCAGATGTAAGGGTCGTTGCAGAAATAGCACCTCCTGTAGCGAGCCAGTCACTTCCTCATTGCAGCTTTCCCTGATGAAGCCTCAGTGCTGCCAGTAGCTTCAGCCGCAGCCAGTGATGTTATGCAGGAGATTCACGGGGAGCCATGGCTTCTCAAGGAGATGGAAAGGTTGGCTGGAGGTAGGCTAAGAGAGTGCTCTTTTTTTTCTTTTTTCTTTCCCCCCCCCCAGTCAAAATTGTAGCGAAAGAGGCTGTCACAGTATCGTGTGAAAATAAAGTGCCCGGTGTTCCCTTCTGGGGCTGATGTCTTTTTCCAGTGAAGTCATTGCCTGTTACAGTATGTTTCTCTCACACGTCTTTTTGTTTGAATCTGGTTTAGAAGTGATCACTTCTCCTGTTGTGAACGCTTGCAACCAAAATAACTTTAACTTAGCTGTGTTTTTCCAGTAAGTTGAACTGTTTTTGAATTTCTTCTTTTTTTTTTTTAAAGATATCATCAAGTTTTAAAAAAGAGATTCTTAGAAAAGTTACTGTGGTGCGTAATGTTCTTCAGAAGTTTGTCGATGTGTTTCACTGCGGTTAGACAGCTGTTGCAGGAAGTGACAATGAACGCAGTGTTGTAATACAACATGCAAGCGTGTGTGTTCCAGTCAGCCGTACGGCGTCTTGAAGCGGCTGGAAAAAAGAAAAAAAGAGCTCCAGTCAGAGCTTTGTGGTCCCCTCGAACCGAGAGGCCCAGGTCCCCGCCATTATAACGAGCTGGAAACTCCATTTTATCCCCCCATTTCCTCTGGGTTTGGGTGGAGGCTCTGTGATGCAAGTCCAAGAGAATAAGAGCTCTGTTCTTCTCGCCATCGCTTTATGGGGATTGTGATTCAGCTCAGTGTACAGAGATGACCAAAAGCTGAGGATGACCTCGTCCATTAGCGCGGCGGCAGCAGAGCGACCGCCCTGTTATGGAAAGGTCAAAGATTCGATTCCCAGACAGCGTGTCTCCGTCAGCAGTCACGCATCTCGCAGAATTTCAGCACACTAAAGTCCTCCCTGCTGGTTTGAATAAGAGCTTCACAGTAGCTGAGTAAACAACACAATATGGAATATTATTATATTAAAACTGTTTATCACAGTCGCTATGTACTGCTTAGCATCATCTCCCGTATTATAAACCCCTTCTAGTAATCCTTCTGAAAAACACATCAAATTATGGGTTTTAACATACAATTGTTTTCACTAAAAGAAGCAAAGACTCCCTGAAACAAAGACACACTGCATTTAAAATAGTCTCCTAATGAGACAATTTGTTGTCGGCATAAATAATGCATCACTTAATATGCAAAGCCCCCCTGCTGTGTCGTACATCAGGGTAATAATGTTGCTCTGCTGGATTCAGATTGGGATTTAACACGAGCAACTGGCCAAACGTGAGACATTCTGTCAGTGTCGTGTGTCACTCTACAGGTAACTCAACACAGTCTTTGTTGTTGTTGTTTCTTCTCAACATCTAATCGGCTGGAATAAAAGGTAAAGTAATTACCGTCCTCTCCTGGTGTGGTTGTCTTCTAAACCATGATGCTTCCACCTGTGCAGGAAAAAGACCGCGATAAAAGGGAGAAGGACAAGGAGGTGAAGGAGAAGGAGAAGAAGGCGATCAACGGCCATCTATTCACACCGGTCAGCTCGGGCCAGGCAGCCCAGTGCTTCCAGTGCAATAAGGCTTTCAACGGCAAGGAGGCGTTCCAGTGCACGCGTAAGTCCCTTTGTCTGTGTGCTTCTTTTTTTTTTCCAGTTTTCTATCGTCCCAGTTTGTGTTCTTTCATCGTCTGCGACGGCTCAGGACTCCTGCTGCTTTCAGTCTAATTAAAGCCCGTCAAGTGTTGTGATCCATAATTAGAAGGATTTATCTGGTTGTAGATTCATTTTTCGATTTTTGGAAACATTGAAACTAAGCTCTCTGCACTGCTGAGAACACACAACACTGAATATACTGTAAGGAGGAGTGCACCCTGCACATACATCATCAGGCCTGAATCGTCAACTTACTGTAAAAGCTTAGGCAGTACTTGTGGATCATATCATTTATAGATATATCCACATAATGTCTTTGAAGAGTTTAATTGGGCAAAACAACTTTTAGGATAGTATAGGATGAACTGTATTGCTCAACATAAACCGAGACATACACAATACTTTAACAAAGACACAATATACACAATAGTTAACACCAGGCAGCGGTCGTTACATAGTTACATTGCCACAATAGGAGGGTCAGTAAAAGCCAAGTTTAGTCACTAAGTTAGAGCAAAAACTAAATGTATGTGTCAATGTAAACTGTATGCAGATGATAACAGCATAAGTAATGAATACAATGAATGAATGAAGTGTAAAGGACATTGTATCAACATTGTTGATTAAAAAGCCTATCTGCTGCATCTGAAAACACAAATACAGCACAACTGAAAGTCTGAATCACTCTAACTTGGCTGAGCCAGCTTCATGATTTGTTTGAAGAAGTGAAGCTCTCTAGAGGGCTACTTCTAATGTCACCCAGTCTGGCTTTCAGTACAGATATTGTTTTCCACTGAAACAGCAGCAGCAGTCCTAAAGAGGATGTAGTTTATTTCACAAGCCTTTGGCGCAACCCTTAAAAAACAGAAAAAGGCCTAAAAAGGAGAAACCCGCTCTGCAATGGATCACAGCGATCCTCTCAATGGTCACAATCTGCCTCAGATACTTCAGACGGGCAAAAACAGCTCTTGTTGTATTCAGTTGGTCTGATTGGGATTGTTGGAGCCACCGACGGTTCTGAGGGTGTTTTCGGGAGGTTTTGTATTCGCAGATGTCTGGCTGGTGTCCATTCAACAGACAGTTATCCTTTGTCTGAGATTAGCTGGAATTGGTTAAGACGTCCACAAAAAGCAGTAAAATACCCAATAAAAGTATTTAAGAGGAGAAACACACAGCAGGAATTTAAGATGGTTTTACCGTGCGGGTCATAATTAGATATTTATCACATAATCTACTCGGGGGATACTTTTAGACACATGTCTTTTGCAGGAACACAAGTGTAAACACTTCTCAGGTGATAGGTGGAAGTAAACCTGAAAGTGTTGCTTACTTTCTTTTCTTGTTGACTTAGCACCTAAATTGCAGCCTATGCTGTTCTAATAGATAAAATAACACACACTAGGAGCACGCTGTCAGTCATTTGGATTGAGACAGACACAGTTGCAGCCGACACACATTTCCTCAAGTGTTCAGTCTGTTTTTGTTTTGTACAATATGTAAATCAACTCTTACTTTGCTAAAGTAACAATTATCTGTTTTGTTTTTTTCTTTAGATGACATTAGCCACATAACTAATAATGTTTAAGAAGAAATAAGTTCATATTTTGCTGTGATGGTTGTTTATTACAGTAGTTCATTCAGTCGGTTGTCCTCTAGTGTTAAAACATGTTGGCAGGATGAAGGGTAAACCACTTTGATCTGTTGGACACACGAACACATGAACTAGTTTTAAAGCTAGACTTTGAAACAACCAGAGGTGGTAGTTCCTCCCTCTGTTCTTCATCGATCGGGAATTAAAGTCTTTCATTGACTCAAGGGGATCAAATTACAGAGAAGATCTTATTTTAGCGATCTGAAGCGATGACCTTTGTTTCTAAATGGTGATTTGGGAATGTTTATATCATTGAAATGTTCCCATGCAATGTTAATGTGTGTGTGTGTGTGTCATTCCTCAGCCGATCTCTCCCTCCTTTTTTTTAGTTTTCTCTCCTTTGAGCAGTATTACCCCTCGATTGCATCACATGCTCTGCTCCAGTCTGGCTTTCATTAGTGGGCTGGTGGAGTTTCCTGGCCGGCTATGAAAAACCAGTCAGAATTTTTAGCCCCCACCTTTTCCACACACCCTCGACACCCCCACCACCGTGCTCATAGCACTCACTGAGCGTTCTGATGCTTTTTTTCTTTCCAGACTGTAATGCCTCCGTCCACAAGAGCTGCAGGGACAGCCTGCCTGTTTGTGCCAAGGTGAAGATGAAGGTAAAAGTTCCCCGAGAGTAACTCCACCACAGATTCCGTAGTATTCTGCTGTCCTGCAGCCAATATTGATTTGAACTCCTCACTTATGCTTTTGTTCTCTGTTTTTTTCTAACCAGTTGCCCAAACAGCAGTTTGCAGTACCAGATTCAAGCACTTTCCCTACAGTCACGATGAGGAACAAATGTGAGTGTCAAACCAAACTCTTTCATATCTTCATTTCCACTTCTCATCTGCAGATTTGATCCCAAAATTCATTAAAGATGTTTTTACATTACGTGTTGTTTTGGCAATCATTTGGAGATAGCTTAACTAAACCAAGTTTCTGCACTCCATTTCTACTTCACAACAAGTTTAAGGGCTGTTGTAAGATCAAGGAATCAGTTAAAATCACTAATCACTTGTTATTTCAAAGTGAACAGGAAATATATCTAGAAACATTGCCGCTGTCATGCAACACCACCAGTATCTCCAGATTTAGTATATGTCTTTATGTTTTAGATCAGTTCAATAATTACTAGATCCTCAAAGGCCCAAACCAATTATCTGAAGGCTAACTACAGCTCATTTTCTTATAGACTCATAGACTTCTAAACAATCTGAGTTATTGTTGCAACCAGAGGAGTCGCCCCCTGCTGGCCATTATAGAGAATGCAGGTTGAAGGCACTTGTGCATAGACTTAACTTTCATTGTCGCCCAGTATAGTGCGCAGTGATGAGTACAATAGTAATGTCCTGTAATGTATCTGTCTCTGGTCCAGCTGGTGGGACAAGGGAGCGCCCCTGGTCTGCCATCTTGTCCCCCGAAGACCATTCTTCCCTGATGATCCCATCACGGAGACACACCAGCATCATGGCTTTCCATGGCAACAACCTCTCCAAGAGTCTCTCCATAAGCAACATCGCTGGGTGAGCTGCTGTGTGTGTTTGTCGGTGTATGCAATGATGCGAGGGCTCTCGGAGAATCACATTTCTATTTAAATGAAACAAAACATTTCTGTTAGCCATTTTGTGGTAGGCCTTTTGGATTTGTTGACATTTTATTTGACCACTGCATCTGAAGTGCACCACACGTGTTTAATCAGCTCGTTGGGTGTTTGTGGTTGTAATTTTGTGTTTGTTTTTTCATTATTATTATCTCTATATTCAGTCCGGTGTTTGACGACATGCCCATTAAAGGCCTGCGGTATCTCTCCCAGTCTACTGACTCCCTCAACAGAACCAACCAGGTCACAGAGTCCATGGAATCGCTCACTGATGAAGGTTAATACACACACACACACACACACACACACACACACACCATTGATCTGACTACCCAACACAGCTGCCAGTCAGTTGGGATCGAAGAATCTTTAACTGAGTGAATAACTAACAAAGTTTAAACAAAATCTGGTTATTAAAGATAATTAATTTTCCTATTGTGTTCATACTACAGTAACAGTAATTCAAATCTTTCTAATGTGAAGGATGAAATAATCAGAACACTGTATTGTCAGCGTGAGTGAATAGTAAAAATAAATAAAAGAAAATGAATGCAGTCAAATGTTCACGAAGTAGCTTTACTTACCAGATTCTGACAAGAAATCATTTAAACAGGAACTAGAGCGACGTAAAAAAAAAGAACATAATTATAATTTTCAAGAAATATTAAAAAAATTCATAAAATGTTACAGAAAATATGACTTGAGCTGTAAGTTAAGTTGTGTTGTTGGCGCAGGGACGGAGATGATGGACGGTCAGCTGATGGGGGAGTTTGAGGCAGAGGCCAAGGAGCTGGAAGCTGACTCGTGGAGTTTATGTGCGGAGCAGGAGTACCGGCAGCAGCTGGACAAAGAGCTGGTGAAGAGACAGGACGTCATCTATGGTACATTTGATTTACCAGAATACGCTTTTTAGGTATTAGGTCTTAAGGAATTCATGGGAAATAAAGGAACATGTTAAGGAAGTTAAAAAAGTGCAGCTGTTAAGTGTTTCTGCAATTTAGTCTCTACTGCTGCTATTTTTTAATCAAAAATAATGGAAATGACTTGAAACTTCTGTATATGGCATTAGGGGCCGTCCAGAGTTTTCAACATTTTCACGGTCGGGGGGGGGGGGGGGGGGGGGGGGTGAGTGCCCGCCCCTTCGGAACCATAAAACTTAGTGCGGTGCGGCGTCCTCGTCCTGGCCGTCCGCCGTGCGCCTCCGGGTACCCAACTCTCCTCCCTCCTCCTCCGGAGGGAGCACGGGGGGGTTCAATGTCTCCTCCCCCGCTCTGGCCTCGGCTGTAGCGGGATGGAGCGCCCGGGGGTTTGTTATCCCCTTCTAAACCTCTTTGTCTGTGAAACCTGGCCTTGGCAAAAAAATAAATAAATAATGTTGGATACATATCTTCTATATACATATATATTGTGTTTGTGTCTATAGTTGGGACTCCTAAAATCTAGACCACTGTCATGTAATGTGATAAAAATGTTGATATGTACTACTTTGGGGGGGTGGTTATACAAGGTATTCAGTGACACACACATTCATGCCATGAAACTGCCTGAAGACCTCCGAGGTACAATCATGCAGAGGCACAGATATGTGGAATGGTATATAGAGTGCTGCTTATGTAATTCTTTCCCTCTGTGTTCTTCAGAGCTGATGCAGACGGAGATGCACCACATCCGGACGTTGCGCATCATGTCCGAGGTCTACAGCAAAGGCCTGCAGAAGGAGGTGCAGCTGGAGCTGCAGACGGTGGAGAAGCTGTTCCCCGCTCTGGACGAGCTCCTGGAGCTCCACACGCAGCACTTCCTCCGCCTCCTGGAGAGGAAGAGGGAGAGCCAGCTGGAGGGGGGGAGCTCGGAGGGAGGCTTCATCATTGACAGGATAGGGGACATCCTGGTCAGCCAGGTTAGAGGAGGGAGGGGCTGGTGTGACGAGGGTTCAGGTCCCCAAATTGTAATACCGCATCATGAATTTACTTATTTTCTCTTGTTGAGACATTTGTGCTGGAAGCATTGGGGCTGCAAATATTTATTATTTTATATGAAAAGAGAATTAAAAACACATCCCATAAACCAGTCCATGTCAGTGTGTTGGTAGGTTGGTTCACTACTTTGGTCCAGATTGAAATATTAACTACTATTGGATGGATTGCCGTGACATTTTGTCCAGACAATCATGGTCCCCAGAGGATGAATCCTCTGGACTTTGGTGATCCCTTAACTTTTCCTTCCGGTCGACATTTCAGTTTTTCCAATATTTTGGTTCATGACCAAATACCTGCAAAAAAAACAACATTCCCATCAGCCTCAGCTGTGCATGATCATTTTGGGCATTTAGCTCAAAGCACCTCTGTTCCTACATCCAGCCTCACACAGCTTGGCTGTACACTCCTGTTTCCAGGGTTCAGCACCGTTGAAAAGAGTAGCTGAAGGTCCTTAGCTCTGGGAAAAATAATATCAATGGGTTGAATCCTTAGCTAATGCCCATAATGCACATACACCTCTAATGTAAAGTTACACGTTCTTTAAATATTGTTCTCCTAGCTTACCTTCAAAGTTTTGAAACTAAACAACTGAGTTGGAACTTGGAATAGAAGTTAGAGCCCTACTACTTACAGTGCTAGCTTTCTGGCTTAGCCTTTTTATTTTTTTTTGCTCTGCTCTACCAATATTCGTTTTGTGTATTCATGCCTGTGAAATTCTGCTCCAGTTCTCAGGGTGCAACGGCGAAAGCATGAAGAGGGTTTACGGAAGATTCTGCAGCCGCCACAACGAAGCCGTGAACTTCTACAAGGACCTCCTGACCAAAGACAAGCGCTTCAAGGCCTTTATCAAAGTAAGACTCTTTCAGCCAGTCATATGTTCAACGCAAATATATCCTACAAAAGTGTTACTTTTGGGAGAAGTTGCCTTTATTTTTTGGAGTAGAAGTCTGGTTTTCCAGACACAATTGTTTTTTGCTGACTAGATATCTCAGAAACACTTGTATTGAAGCCACGAAACCCTTGAGACCGTTTTGTGTTTTTCAGAGGTGTTAGTTCTTCCATTGTCTTCTATGGTTGTGTAACTGTCATATCCATAATCACAGCAAACACCTTCTTCAGTAATATTACTGTATTGTTCTACAGAAAATGAGTTCTACGTTTCTGTTGATTGTTTAGAGCCACCTGTTGCGTGGGCTTGTTTCACTAAAGCACTTGCTGTTTGTTTTTCCAGAAAAAGATGAGTAGCAGCATTGTGCGGAGGCTTGGTATCCCAGAATGCATCTTGCTGGTGACCCAGAGGATAACAAAGTACCCGGTGCTAATTCAGAGAATTCTGCAGCACACTAAAGGTTAGCTTCCTGCCGGCCTGTACTGTTTACATGACAATATGGATTGGGGAAAGTGTAAGGAGGAAGTTGGTTTTAATTGGGACGACGCTGGCGACTATACAGACTATAATACCTGGCTAACAAAGCAGTTAGGTTAATAGATGGGTAAAATGTATTGTGATACTACATCAAGATTCATGATCTATTCAGATGGCTCATAGATCATCAGAGAATCAAACCACATCTAAACATTTAGGCAGGATGGTTCTCTTTTGAGAAAGTCTCAAGACTTGTTGAGAAGCATATTTTTGCACAGCCCAGAATATGTGTCTGTGGAATCCATAAAGAAGTGTAAAGGCCAAGCTAATGGGAAGCATTGTCTTGACTTAAATCACTTGGGGTATTAATGATTTATATAATATATATAAAAATACATTGCATGAAGAAATACAAAAGCTAAATCAAATACAGTTTCCACATTCACACGATTCTGAAGAAGGTATTTCATATTTGCCACAACATGTTGATCTTGAGAACAGACAAGTTTAGCTAAACATTTTTAATTTCACTTCTTCCCATACAGTTCCGCCTACTTCAGTCGTAGTACTGGGAAACAACCCACGCCAAAGTGTCACTTGTTCTAGGAAAGCTCCTGAAAATTTGAATTTCTCACACAAATATTTTTGAGAAAAATGAGACCTATGTTGGATTGGTGTTTTTTAGGATAATAGATCAAACATATACTTTGAGGAGCTGAAATATTTCACACGCTATTGATATCTGATTTAAAGTGTCTCTCGTCGACTGGCCTCCCACTGTGTACGTTCACTCTAATACCCCCCAAAAGCCTGTTTATAGTTCTATGTGGGACGGGGGAGCGCTGCCTTAATCCCCAAGGTGCTTTAAGAGGACTCTCTCCTGCCAACGCTGATATATACTGAGTGGAAATCACACGGCACGCTCACATTTACTGATAGTATTTTGGTGCTCAGGAGCACTGAGGTACTAACAACCACAGGAGGGAAATATTCCACTTCAAGGAAAAAATGTTACATCGTAATGTCTGGAACCCAAGTGCACAATATAAACAAGACATGTGTATCAGAGACGTATTGACTCTTGGGCTTTCATCAGACTGCAGAGCTACAGACCACTGGTGATTTTAATCCTAAATTAATTCATGTTAAAAGTAGTCCCTCTGTGAAAACTCCAAGGATACTGATGTGTACCTGACTCTGACCTCTGACCTCCTTTTTATTACTCTCACTCAATTGTGGAAAAAAATTCCCGGTATGTTTATTTTGAGTAAAGGGAAACTTTGGTATTTTTCTTATCTTATCTTTGAAATTGGTCCAGTATTGACACAAAACTAGCTGTGAGGGCGATTGGGCTGCGTCAATGTAACGTTACCACTAAAAGAGCTTGTTTTTGCCACTGACAGGTTTAGTTTGTTATTTAAGTGCCTGATGACATTATGGAAACACCTACAGAGAAAGGAAATGCTTTTCTTAGCCTTTCGCTTGATCCGGTCTGTTTGTTATAGTGTCCAAGTCTCGCTCAAGGAGAAGTCTCCTTGTGAATTCGCAGTACCCACAAGAACACCACCAGCACTTTTAGTGGACTTTAATTGACGATGCCAAATTTCTCCGATATGATTACATTGCAGCTCATGAGTGGCTGCTGTCCACAGCAGTATTGAATAATGCGGAAGTTACCCTAAAACACGAGTCAACCTCCTATCCAGTTAATAAAAGCTTTCAAATGTACAGTTTATTTGGGATAACCAGGTGAGCTTCGTAGTTAGAGCGAGCAGCGGGGTGTCTCACCAACACCTCCACAAATGTAAACCACACTGATTCAAGTTCAAAGGAAGAGCTCCACATTTAGGAAAACACACTTATTTGCTTTCTTGCTGAGAGTTAAACATGAGAGTGGCATTGATCTTCTCATCTAAATTTAAAGTTACAGCCAGCAGTTGGTTAGCTTAGCTTAGCTTAGCACAAAGACTGGAAACGGGGGAAACAGCTACTCTGTCGTTTTTTTACTTAGTTTTTTTGTATGCATTAAACAAACAAGATGTAACTATATAGCTGTTTCCCCCATTTCCAGTCTTTGAGCTAAGCTAAGCTAACTGCCTGCTAGTGTTAGCTTAGGTGTACCGGCTACAAGAGTGGCATCAATCTCCTCGGCGAGACAGAAAAACACATTTCCCAAAATGTTGGTCAACTTCTCTAAAGACTCTGAAAACGTATTTTCTCAATCAGCTTCTTACGCTGAACAATGAATAAACAGTTTTAACAGTTTTGATTATTTCACATGAGAGAGTTGCAGAGAGTGCAGTTTTCCCGCTTATTGGAAGTAGACGGGGCTCGGTTTGACAAATGCGATGTATTTCTGTGCACCAATCACAGTTAAGCAACATTTGTTTGCCAGTGGTGTCCATCAATACTGCTCAAACCACACCCACACAGCCTGATGAAGCAGATTAGCTGCACTCGAGGCAATCAAGGGGAAAACGCCAGAACCTGAAATCTACTCTCTACATCCTAAAAACCCATTAAGGTATGTTTAATGGACCCTTTCAGAAAAAAAAGCAGAAAAGTCATTTTTGAACAATTGTGGAAAAGATATATTCAGAATGGCTGCTGTAATTAAACTTAACTGTCCGGTGAGACGGTATAGCCAATGTTGCGTACAAATGACGTGGCAGAAAAATGGGCAAAACAGTGTATAGCCTTAATTTGAGATACAGTTATCACGCTAGAGGCAACAAGCATGCGAGGAGGTGTTGTCGGATGTGGATGTGGCAATAAGAATCTTGGAACAGCTCATTCTGAATAGCTTAATATGGTGTGCATTTCAAATTATGCAGGTGGGAGAAAAGGTTGTGTCAAAATAAAAGAGGCAAAGATCAACACACACCCACATAAGTTATGGGGAGTTAGAGGTTCATGCGTCCAACTCAACCATCTCGAACAATAAAAAGGTTTTCATTTTTCTCTGCAGTGGCATCTGCAATAAGAGGTTTCTCAGAAAGTAGAAATGCAGGCACGGTTCAGTACAATTATTTCACTGCACCTTCTGCTGTGCATAAACACCTCCTCAGTGTAGCCACTCCACACATCTGGTTCAAGTGTGTTAGTTCGGAGCCATGAAATGACCAACAGTAATGGCTTTTGCCTGCATTTTGTGCTTCTGCTGGTTTTGCACCAGCAAGAAAATACAACCTTTTTTAAAATCGTAACTCCTCGCATTAAAACAATGAGACATATCAAGAGTGGGCTTTGGTTACTGCCCCACTGGTTATCAGGTGTTGTAATCTAAGACATTTGTTAAAGTCGCCTGTCTGACCTCTCTCTCGTCACGTGTCGAACGCAGAAGGCGAGAAAGACCACGAGGACCTGACGGACGCTGTCCGGCTGGTGAAGGAGGTGATCGCCGCGGTCGATAGCAAGGTGAATGAGCACGAGAAGAGACGCCGCCTGAAGGACTTCCACGGCCGCATGGACAGCAAGTCCATCATGATGACGAAGAGTGGCCAGATCTTTGCCAGGGAGGATCTGCTGAGGAGGAGGCTGATCCACGATGGAGTGCTGCAGCTCAAGAACTGCCAGGGGAGACTGAAGGGTGAGGGGACCGCAAATTCTCTCTGTAAAAATGTTTTCTAACTTTTCACTTATCCAACCACTATTCTCCTGGCTGTTCTCCAGATGTCCATGCTCTGCTGCTGTCGGACGTCTTCGTCTTCCTCCAAGAGAAAGACCAGAAATATGTCTTCGCCATGCTGGTAGGATCCCTGCTGTCATACCTCTCTTTACGCCTTCCTCTTCTCTCTCTCCTTCCTTCCGGTGTTCCCTCCTTTTCCCCTCCATCTCTCCGGTAATAAAGATCACCGCCAAAGGCCAAAGATGTTGGTTTCATATTTTCCTATCCCACTGTTGTTGCTGTTAGCATTAGCTGGCCCGTTTAGCGTACCCATTGTGTAATATTTCCTACCTCTGGCTAGCGAGCTATCCGCACCTAATAAAGCTGCTCTGGATCTCGGCATCTAACCCAACTGTGATGAATCATAGGTTGGAGTTGTTTTTTTCCATGTTTGCAGGACTCACGGCTTAATGGCACACACACACACACACACACACACACACACACACACACACACACAAAGTAGGGGTAATGAAAACAGAGGCAGGCCTGTGGCATAATAATCACATCCATCATTATAAAGAAAGCTTGGAATGTTTGAGTTGAGGCCGTCGACATTGAAAAGAGGACCAACATGTGGTTTGGAATGGATGGCGGCCATGTGAACCAGGTTCACAAGCTTCAGTTCTGAGGATCACCAACAGTGCAAAGCCGCCTGTAACAACCAGGTCAAAGGTCACCTGGACAGAAGATAGAACGTATTTGTGTGAAACTGATGTGAGACTCCGGGAGTCGGAGTTAGCCGAATCAAGTGGGTTTCATCCAGAGATGGTCTTCTTAGTATGAATTCTTTCCTTTGTTGAGGTGCAGTTGAAGGTTAGTAAAACAAAGATGGGAGTTTGTACAAAAAAAGACTCCTGACTAAAGATGCGCACTCGATTTCACTCGATTCAAACTTTAAATTCATCGCTGCACAGAGCGAGAGCTGTGGGTTTTGTTCCCATTATTCCACAGCACAGTTACAGTATAAAGAACCCATCCTTAAACTTAAGACGAGATTGCTGGTAAAACTTTGGGATGTGGTTTACAACGTCGGATAGAGTAGAAATTAAACAGCGGGTTGTGGTGTCAGCTTATTTAACTGTGCTTTCTCTGCTTTGCAGCCTTAAGGATGCAAAGACCGCTGATCAGCTGTCTCCCATGTGGATGATAACATTAACCAGAATCTCATTTTCTCTTCTTCCCTCCCCTTTCCCCCTTCAATCCTACTTTTTATTTTAAATCTATCTATCCCTCCGTCTTCACTGCACTTGTTTTTGGCATGCTTTTATTCCCCCGATTTCCTTCTCCCATCCTCCTCCTCCCATGATTACCCCTCTCCCCCTCCTTTTCACTCCCTCCTGCTTCAACCCACTCTTCTTCCTGCCTTCCCCACCCTCGACATTTGTCTTCCCTCCTCGTCGACCCTCCCACTGTCATCTTTTCTCTTTTTTTTTTCATTCTCCTCCTCCCTCGTTGCCTCCATCAATCCCCTCCCCTTCTTTTCTCACCCTTCCCTCTCCGTAGGACCAGCGCTCCACGGTCATCTCCCTCCAGAAGCTGATCGTGAGGGAGGTGGCCAACGAAGAGCGCGGCCTCTTCCTCATCACGACGGGCATCGAGAAGCCGGAGATGATGGAGGTCCTGGCCAGCTCCAAGGACGAACGCAACACCTGGATGCAGCTCATCCAGGAGGCCATGCAGTCCATGTAAGTGGGATTTATTTATGTGCTTAGGTGTTTTTACTTACAAGAACATTCAGGGCATTTTGCTAATACTTCAATGAATGCTTTTTGTACTCCGAGTTTTATCTCAGAATACACTGGCGCCCCATTTACTTCAACCCATTATCTCAACTGCACAAATCGTGCTTCACACTCACTATTGGCCTCTTAGGGTTCATCCACGGCATATCTGTGTTGTAACCCAGGAGTTAGACCCAGCCCAGTTCTCCAGATAGTAATAAACGGTAAGCTGCGGCAGAGCACTTTGCTGTCAGGAGGATTAGCGCCACTCTACCTGGGGATGGGATGTACTCAGGGACAGTCTAATGCTGGATTGGCTTCAAGGGCAGCTCACTATAAGCAGAGGATTATTCCACTGCAGCCAGCGGGAAGGAGAGAGATTTACCTCTCTGTCTCTCTCTCTCTCTATTTTTTCCTCTCCCAGTCTAACTTCTGTCAAAATACAAAATCAAGATCAGGCTACTGGCAGGAATGGAGGAGATAAAAACAAACAGTTCTTTTCAACCAAAAAACATCATATACATCAAAGTTTTGACTCTCTCAATGTTGGTCGTGTCGGTGTTATACACACTGAAGTGCTGAAGTGAATGACTATTCCAGTAATCCTTCCTAAAAGAACTGGTTAGTCTGTAAATCGTCAGAAAATAAAGAAATGATCCCTGCTTGTAGATTCATACATAGATATTGTAAGTGATGTAGATTTAGAAAGATGTAGATGATTATTTACCAGATTTCTAATATTTTTCTCTTCCTTGGTTGCACAGGGAGAAGGATGAAGACGAAGGGATTCCCAGTGAGACGGAAGATGACAAGAGACAACTGGAGACGAAGGCCAAGGAGATGCGAGGTGAGGGAAACGCGTTTACAGCGTTCGTGGGAAAGAAAAATGGGAAACTTTTGCCACAATTACCACAAAAATGTTCTCTTCACCGTCATTCTCTTTGTTTTTCCTTCCCGTCTATCTCTGCTGGTCAGATCTGTTGAGGCAGAAGGACACAGAGATCATGTCTCTGCTGGAGGAGAAGGTGCAGCTCTTCAGGGGGATGTGGGAGCCTCTGAACCCAGGCGAGGAGGTCTACCGGCAGGTCCAGCCTTTCTTCAGGTCGGCCTGCAGCCTGGAGCTAACCAAGGGGGCGTCCATCATGTCGGACGCCCTGCAGGAAGGTAAGACCGTGTGTATAATGTATGTACTGATCTGTGTTCTGAACAATAACGCAGAATGATTATACTGAATAGAAATGCAGACCTCATCTCATTTTCCACCCATGTATTCATGGAAATGATTAGAGCTGAAAACGTCCTTATAGTCATAAGTCGCAGGAGGCTCTCATCACTTAACAAGCACACAATGTAATTTCTGTCAACTACAACAAATGTCCAATCATATTTGCCAAAACCTTTTAGACATACTCCCGTGTGAGGGAGACATTAAAGGAGTCAGAGTGTGTTTTAGGATTTCATTCCTGCGCCCTGTTCATCAAATGTGTACGAGAGGGAAGCAGCATGAGCCCAGAAGTGAACGGAGTATATTTTGACAAAGAGAGAATGAAATGTGGAGAAAAGTTGACGTTAAATTTAAACAATCGGGTCTGGAAATGTTTGGCTGACTGAAAAATGAAGCTGCTGCAAAAACTTTCAGATCATGAAAGATTCACTAGACACTCAACTTAGTAGAAAACTAAAATATGTTTTTTTTAGTCGGAACAGCATTTCCTGAAAAAAAAAAGGTAGCCTATTATTGACTGAAAAAGATGTAGATGTGGTAGTGTGCAATAATAAAGTGCTATTTCTTGGTATATTGGATGTACCGTACGCACTCACTGAATAAGAACATACTGTTCTTGGTGCTCAAAAACTGAGAAACGCACAGATGCAGCGAGCCCTTAATGGATTTCAAGTACTGCTGCAGGCAGAAAGTGTTCCACGAAAAAGCTGTAAGTAGCTGATCAAGTGGACATATAACTAAGGGTTGTTTGCAGGTCTAATGCACGGAAGTGTGATGTACGTAGGAGAACTTTTGAAACTAGCCGTGAAGGTTTAGCTACACCTCCCTCTAACACCAGGGGCAGTAGTTGTCCTTGTTTGATATGTGAATTGGCAGCAGTGATGTCATTTCTTCTGAGGTTATTGTGTTTTACTGCACGTTCTCATCCACCAGCAACGTTTCTTTCTCCTTATTTTCCCTGCAGAGGTCACAGAGCTGCCTGGTCTTTATACATATACACTGTCTTGCCAGAGATAGTGTAATTTCAGATGGTTAAGATGTTTTAACTTTCAGTAAAAGAGCTCTGTGGTTCAAACAGCTTGTCAATAGTTGCTAAGCAACAGGAGCCAGTAGCAGGTTGAAAGCAGAAGTGCCTCGTAGGATTCATCAGTCCAGAGCTGAACTGTAACACAGTTAACCGGGATAATTCACTTACTGACATTGATGTTTGTCCTCCCTCTCTCTCTCTCTCTCTGTGTGTGTGTGTGTGTGTGTGTGTGTGTGTGTGTGTGACAGTGGAGACGCTGCAGGGGCTGGTGAACGGCAGCCTGGGCGGGGCGATAGCTAGCGTCCAGGAGGGAGGGGTAGCGGGGGCGGTGTGTTTGCCCCGTCGGGCCGAGACCTTCGGAGGCTTCGACAGCCACCAGATGCACAGCAGCAGGAGTGAGTCCGCCGCTGCGTGCTTGTTATTTGGTTGAGATTCTGCAGACGAGTGAGTTTTATCGCAGCAGGGCACCACACCCAGCACTTTTCCCACAATGCCCCTGTTCAGTGCAGTTTTAGACGGGGACTTGGGCAGCAGTGCCGGTGCCTGAGGCGATCCCTCTGAACTGGTGGCTTGAGGGCTCAGAGTGGAACTCTACTGGCACTGTGGCAGATATTGAGCCATTAGAGCTCCAGACTCCTACATCAGTAGCAGCACCTGCAGAACTACAGAACGTTTTCGTCAGTGTGATGCTTTTAAAACATATTTTACCCTCTATTTAAAATTATTAACATTATGTCAAACAATCGATACGTTGTATAAACTAATGCTAGAGATGTGTGGCGTCAGCTGAACCACATACTACATGTAGTTTAGATTTGGTTACAAAGTATTAGATAAAATGATTAAGAAATGAATACAAAAACATGAGATTTTTATATTTTGTTGTATAATATTGTTCTATTGTTGTGCTTCAGTAGACCTGAGCGTGGATCAATCTGCCGCCTGGTTCATCTTCTCTCCTGTGGTTTCCCTTTCTGCCAGGTGGAGACGGCGACGAGAGCGAGGATACGGCGGGAGATCTGCGCAGGACGGAGTCCGACAGCGTTTTAAAGAAGGTCGGCATCTCAGCTGCCTCCGAAAGCCGCTACTCCCCCGCGCCTCAATGAGAACCCCGCAGGCCGTGTGTGGGGGTGCATTTGTCCTCCAACATTAACAATGCCATTAAGTCGAATTTAGCCAATTCTCTCCCTCCAGTGAATTAGCCTCTTGACTCTTCCTGCAAAGGGCCCATTGCTAATGACCACCATCAGTTGCATGAGAATTCAACAGTGGATGAAAACTAATGGGCGGCCATTGGGTGCTGCTGTTGCTGTTCTTCACTGGATGCTAGCCTCTGTAGTCGTTTATCCTGCAGATATCCAGCAGCTGGACTGCACATGATTGTGTCTTTAATGTTTTAGTGGAGCCAGGCTACTGTACTGCCATTCCCTGTTCATTCTGCTGTCCGGACAAAAGAGCAGTGCTTGATTGTTATTTACATTTGGTCCTGGGCATAGAGCCAAACTTCAGAGGGGGCTCAGCAGTAAAAGAAGGGAGTGTTTGCAGAAGTCTCAATGATCATTAAAGACAATGCAGAGTTCATCTAAGCATTCCGCTTTCGATTATATTCACTGTAGTTCCTGGGTTTCTTTGAAAATGGAAAAATAAATTCTTCGAGTTGTTTAAGCCCTCCTTATTGAAAACGCAGTCAGTGTAAGACTGCCATGTTCCTGTATCAGTCCTGCATTATCATACCCAGATACAAATCGATTTTTACAGCACACCCACATGTGCAGCTGTAATCACATTCAGTCCTATACGCTGAACAGTATGCACTGTACACGTAATGTGCACACACTGTGAGATGCACTAGATGATGTGTGTGTGTGTGTATATGTGAGTGCATCGCTGTGTTCTGGCAGCGCAGTACTTAAGTGTGTGTTTGTGCTTCTGTGCAGGGAGGAAACGCCAACCTGCTGCTGAAGAGGAACAGTGAGGTAACACCAACTTCCTGTCTCTAACTTAATCAGAGCTGCTGCTTACATGGGAGCCGTCCAAACTCTGTGTTTCTATCATAATGAATGTATCAACTGAGATAGTAGTAATAGGAGCAGTGGTAGTAGATGTTTGTATTATTAGTGGTATTAGTTGGTAGAAACATAGATAAAGAATAACAAAAAATGGCAAACAAACACATGTGGCAGGCAAAGTAAACTGTAAAAGGAAGACGTTATTTAATAACAGCAGTCTTTAAGATTAAGCTTTAAGAAGAATTTTCAAATGAAAAATATGATTAAAATGAATTATTCATGATAATTAAGCAAGCATGCTAACCAGCACAAGTACAGCAGAATTTACCGAGATGGAAAAATGAAGTTCAAAAATCACATCAGCTTCACAGCCATGCTATCAGCTCTGTGAAGCTGTACTTATGCACAGCCGTGGTTTGAGCTCAACGCTAACTTTAGCATGCTAACATGCCCACAGTTATTATTATTATTCAGCCTCTGGGGAGCACGAATGTGTGTACAAAACTTGATGCCAATCCATCCAGAAGATATTTCAATAATTAAGAGAAAAAAATGTTGACCACCTGGTGTGCTAGAGGAAAGAAAATACAGCAATTAAAAAAATAATGAAGCCAAGAACCAGGTGTGGACCTGAGCTCAACCACCGAGGTCATTAAGATTCATCGAATGGTACATGTGGATGAGATTTCTTGGCAATCCATCCGAAAGCTGTGAAGATATTTCTCTTACGGTCCACATTTATAAATGATTGGTTTCCATTCTGTTCCAAAAGTAGAAAAGACGATAATGTGAAAAAGGTCTCCATTTAACACAAACATATTTCTATAAATAAACAATGTAGAAGTTCTGAAAAGTTGCAGTAATGATTGAAATACTAAAGGACAAGGACAGTTCCAATAAACTATCTATATAAACTAAATACAAAGAGCATTTTCTTTTAACCTGCAAAGGATGCTGCTCCTGTACATTCTGATCACTTATCCATCCTGTACCTGTTACACAGAGCGCTATGGAGGCCATGCTGCATTTATATTTCATGCAACAACACTTTCTGCAGATGTTCCTCGTTTTAAATGCTGCTCTCTGCGGTTCCCAGGGAGGGCTAATTGGAGCGCTTTGTGTCCGAGTAAACATCGGTGGCAGCTGAATGCTCGGTGGCCTTGTCTCTTTGTCGTGCGTTTGAATGGAGAAAAGGTCACGACACTTCAGCACATCAAGTCGGGTTTATTGCTGGCTTTGTCTCAGAGGCCGCCGGGTGAATTCACATTGCATGAAATCCTCCGCCGGAGCTTTTTGGACTTTACTGAATGAAGCTCTGGTACCGTGCACTTTAACAAGCAAAGTCAAGTGCACTGATAAGCACAACCACATCAAACAGTATGCTCAGTGATTTCTCTTCTCCAACAGCAGGTCCTCCACCGTGTCTCCAATCTGCATCTCCTGCTCAGCACCCTGCAGGTAAGACGGCCTCCACGAAAAACAACCATTCTTCTGTGATTACAAAATCTATCTGGTGCAATGCGAACATAAAATGTTTAAGACAATAAAACAGGAGTGATGTGTGTGTGTGACTTGATCTTCCTCCGGTTGTGGCTGTCCCAGGCGGTGGTGGTCCAGCAGGACAGCTTCATCGAGGACCAGCGACAGGCCCTGAGCGAGCGCTCCTCCTCCTCCTCCTGCGCGTCGTCGTCGCGGCCATCCTCGCGGCCCAGCTCGCTGATCGAGCAGGAGAAGCAGCGCAGCCTGGAGAAGCAGCGGCAGGAGCTGGCGTCGCTGCAGAGGCAGCAGGCGGCTCACGCCGAGGACAAGAGGAAGCGGGAGAAGGAGTGGGAGACGAGGGAGCAGCAGCTGACGGAAAGGGAGGGGCAGGTGCACGTACAGGTGACTACGGCTTCTGTGTTCTATTGATTAGGTTTCTGGGTTACTTTGGTTCGTAATGTAACCACGTTTGTAACAGTGGCATGGTTTCATACTGTAGTGTACCTGATGAATTACAATGTGGTGTTTGTGCAAGACATGCAGGGGTTCCTGCAGTGATGGCAGGCTGCCTTCTAACACATCTTTGACTGAAAAACCATGAAAAGAAATCCCTCAACTGTCTTTTTCAAATATAAACTGAGGCAGATGACAAACCATTGCAGCAGCGGTAGAAAGTTTCTTAACCGTTTTCAGATAAATAACTGCCGAGCCTCCTGCAGTATTTTATAATTGCCTTGGCTCAGTTTTAATGCTTAGAGCGGAACTGACTCGCTACACTACAAAAGCGCTTTCTTTCCTTTTGATTACTTTTAAAACGTTGACAGTAATCAAACATTTGCAGTAGTGTGAATTGTGGTTCAGTGGAGCTTTCTGTATTTTAACCTACATCAAGGTTTGAATATAAACTCACTTTGTGGTTTTTACAGGACAGAAGAAGTGAACTGATGCAGGGAATACAATCACAATCATGTTTAGCTTTGTATGAATTTGTGTAAAGCCAGATTTTAGACTTTTTACATTTGATTGATACATAACAATAACACAGATCATTGGGTGAAGAAGTCATTCTCACTCTACATCCTTTCTGAGTCACTGACTCATTGCTGTTTGTATCATGTTGAGGAGACGGGTTTTTAGGCGGGTTGGTTACTGGTTGGCGGCATTAATTGAGATTGAAATGCAACAGTGATTCAGATTCATTCAACGTACACGATGTTGTAAGTTTAGCATATTGAAAGAGAAATTGAGGCAAAGCAATTCAAAAGAATGCATTTCTTGGTGACGTGGACAGGTGGAGACGGGATTTAACCTGAGCTTGAATGGGCATCAATAGTTAATCAGCTGACAGTTTATTTTGTTTATTTAACATGAAACAGAAATTTCAGGTAGAAAAGGAATGTATTACTTTAAAAGAAAGGGTTTTTAGATACACTTCCCATTCATTCAATCTCATATAGCCGAGCTCAGCACTACTCTGAAGACTTGTGATATCGGTGTGCTCTACGATTTAAGTTGCCCTGTACCATTTCAATAAATCTGTCAACGCACTTTTCCAACCACTGCAGGAGGAGGAGGTCCTGAAGCGGCAAAAGGAGCTGGAGGAGGAGAAGCAGGGCCTGCAGGGTAGAAAGGAGGAGTACCAGAAGGACCTGGAGCGGCTGAGGGACGCCCAGAGGAAGCTGGAGAGAGACCGAGAGGCCGTGCAGCGGCAGCTCGACAACATGGAGGAGCTCCGCCTGTCTGAGGTGAGCGGGGACTCTTTTTAAAAGCGCTAACGGGAGGCGTGCCTCTCCGTGTGCCCCTCGGCCACGGGCCGACACTCGGTGAGCTGTGTGGGATGCTGGGTTTCCATCAATGACGCTTCAGCAGGGTTGCTGATGACGGACGGGTGTTTGCGTTGGAGGCGTGAAGCTCGGTCCTCTTGGAAAACCATTTCAAAAAAGCTCTCTGCGTCGTATTGACGAGTAAACAGTGCTGAATGTCAATCCGAACAGAAGTTATATTCCCAGGCTTTCATGCCAAAATGTGTTTTTGGTAACACTTTCTGTAATTCATTAGAAACATACTCATAATGCATAAAAATCTGCTTACAGCCATGTAAAATTATAAGCAATGCATGTTTTTAAGTTACTAATTAATAACTAATTACAATGCATTCAAAGTATGTTAATATATTATAGACATGGGCGTCATAGAAAGTCTTACCCTTTTTTATTGTCCACCATTAAACCCGTTTCATGCTCCTCTTGTATTCACAATAAGCTTTGAGAAACGTTGAAACATGCACCTTTCATACACATGCGCTCACAGATGTCGATAACAGCCGTGCATCTTTCGTACCTTTACCTCCAGAGGACTTCCTCTACGACGTCGGATGAATCCCAGTTCCCCAGCAGCTCCCAGTCTCTGGAGCTGGACCCGCCGGAGCTCTCCTCCTCCTCCTCTCTGCTGAAGCTGCAGCCCCAGCGGTCTAAGCCCAAAGGGAAAGGCCTCAATCCCTTCACCTCGTCCTCCACCAACCTCAAAGGCGGCGAAGCCAACAACCAGATGTCAAAAAGCCTGCTGCAGCTGGCCAAGAACAAGAGCAAAGAGGGGAAGGAGAAGGAGAAGGAGAAGAAGAAGAAGAAGGGCAAAGGGGGGAGCACGCCGGAAGCAGGTAGAGAATGGTGAATATGAGGAAGTGGATGGATTTACATGTAGTTTAACTATTACGCGTCTCACAGTGGGTCAGCAGGCTGGAAGTTAAGTGTTACTGTTGTCAAGTCAAGTCTTTGTTTTTTTTCCTGTACGAGAAACAGAACCCATGTTTGAGCAAAATCTCAAGGTTTCTCTTTGTGCTTGATGTTGCAGTGCATGCTGGGAAGATTACTCCACTGTAGACATAGGATGAGGTGTGACCAGGGGCGTGTACAGAGAAACATCTTTAGGCCAGGGGAGTTCCCAGTGAAAATATTTCAAATTAACCAGCCCAAATAAAAAGGATGTTTGCTTTCCAATTTGACTTTGTTGTTATGAAGATATTGCCTATGAAAGTCAGGAAACGGTCTGTGTATCCCATTTTATTTTAAAGAGCAGTAGCTCATACTGTATATGTTCAATAATTCTACTTGTAGAAATGTAAAGACCTAGCACACACACTGAATAATACATTTCCCCATATCATATTTCTGAATAACTGCCAATGACAAAACCTATAAAATCAGTAGAACATTATCAATAAACCGTCTGTATTAAATTCCCACGAGACACAGTGGTAGCGTGTGAAATATATATAGACATTTGTTACCCAATAAAACTGACCCTCATCTTTAACAATTCCATAAAAAGTACTCAGCAGTGCCTGCTCAGCCTGTCATGGCTGTACAGTCTGGTGATGCATTTTTAAAGAAATTTAGCTTTTAAGTGTCAGCTTGCATCAGGCTTCCTCTTTATCTTCTGCTGCTCCTTTATGTCGCAGTGAGTGCAGCAGACACAGTCCACTGTGCCGTACTCTCACCACTGTCCCCAGGTCACCGTGATGCAGTCTCTGCTGGGTCCTAGCGCCAGCTGGGTTTACGTCCTGTGATGCTAGAGTTTATTGTGTCGTCTCAAATACGTAGTACTTACTGCATACTAACAATACGCAGTGTGTACTAATCTCTATACTCTTAATGTACAATGTACTTGGATCTATACAAAACGAGAGCAGGCAGACGTCATTGCCATTAAAACCTGCTTAGCATAGACTTTGAGATGCAGTTAAGATTTTCTCTTTGCGTTATTGAATTAGTTAGAAAGGTTTATCATGAAGCTGTCGTTAGTGCTGGGTATTGGTATGCATTCACATGCTGGGTGTCAAATACAGTAGAAAAAAAGGGATCTAATGAAACACTCTTGGTATCGGTATCACTTTAACAGTTCTGTTATTGATGATGATGGTATTGATGATGATGATGGTACTGTTATTGATGATGGTATCGTCATGTTTTGCTAAACGATACCCAGCTGGCTGTCATCATTTGGGGGGGGGGGCTCTAACACCCTAAGGTTAGTTTGGATCTGACTTCTTTTTATTGCTGTTTCTGTGCGTCTCCCTGTATTTATAGAACGGTTAACAATACATGAACAGTAGAGGATGCATACAATGAAACACAATGATACGTTTCCCGGGGAAAGTACCTTTTCTTGATAGGAAATGATGGCGGCATGTCAAAGACGGCGAAGCAGGCTTGATGCTGCTCACTCACTAACTCTCCCTGGAGAACAGTAGGGGACAACAGGCGGGCCTCGTGACGGTGACACTGACTCCTCTCTTCTCCTTTTCAGACCCCTCGCACCTCCCGGAGCCTCCTCTGGATGGAGAGATCTTCTTCTGCTGAGAGACGTGGCTCTCCTCCTCTTACTCCTCCTCCTCCTCATCAACCAGTCACAGCCATTCAGGAGGAATGTGTTATTGCCAAGTAGTAATACATTCATCTCCATGCGTAATACTGCAGTGTACTACCAGGCTTTTTGGCACCTTTAACATCACCTTGAAAGTACTTTTATTCTCCGAATTATGAGGTAGAGCAATTTAACATTACATGCAACAAAAAATACAGAAAAATGTATTATTTAGTATCGTAAAATCCACTGCTTTTAGTCTCCGTAAATGTTTTAGGGATCCTGTGCGCGAGTAGACATGCATACTTGCAGTACATGAAAAACGGGCAACGTGGAATAGCAGCACATTTCGGGGTATTCGGTTTCCTTTTCCAAAGACATCACGGGTACGTGATTAATTATGAATTTGTGAGCATCAAATCGAAAGCGTTTCACAGCAGGCCGCCCTCACAAGCTCTGCCAAGTGCGTCTCAGGCTCCGCTGCCTTTTGTTTTGCGGCCCCGGCCCTTCAGCGGTCCGTCCTGGTATAAAGTTGCACACCAACACACACAGCCGATACCCAAAAGGCCAAAATTGGAAAAAGAAATGAATGCCAACAAGCTCCGGGTGGCACTGGAAGCTCATCACTCCTGATCATCTATTCTTGACAATTAATCAGAAGACTGAAGCCACGGAGGAAAATCTGCCGAAACCAGGTGTCCTGGCAACATGTCTCAATCAAAAACAAAACGCTACTGTATGGACTCAAACTGAAAGAAAACATTCCTTTACTCACTGCTTGAAAGGCAGGTTTGGTCCACTCATTTTGCCTCCTGTTAGTACTTAAAGTGGAATTGAAATACCTTCGGTAATCTTCTATAAAGACTTTATGCCATCAATCGTGTTCCCTGGCTCCGTGTTAATTTATTTGAATAATGAGCATCTCCATTTTGGAGTGAAACTCTTGAGATGCGTGCGTCTCCTTTTCCAGACTCAACAGTGATGAAAGGACAGAGACATCTTCCGGCGTCTAATGGATCAATTCATATCCTTTAGTGTGTTTCAGAGCCGTGGGTGGTTATTAGCCTGATCCTTGCTTTATCTCCCTGTCAATGGGCTTTTACGCGGCTCTCATCTCTCATCCCAGCGCCGACGAGTGGAGCTTTCCTTTCCTTTCCTTTTCTTTTTTTTAATTGCGTGTAACTCTGCAGGTAGCATACTAATGGCTCCTGTGTGTGAGAGAGCAGCGGTTCTGATAATAGACTCTGTGAATGCACGCGGCTGATGCTTTCAGAATACAGGAGGCTGTTAATCAAGGGACAAAGCAGCTGGTTAGAGGAAATAAACACACCAAATGACGCTCTGTTCGGAAGCCTAATCAGGAAAACCGGCTCAGTGTCTGATCATTTCAAATTAACCGACACTCATTGGTGTTGTGAAGCACTTCGGTCCAAATATGTTCATGCAATTCAATTTTTTTTTTATCAGTGTGAGATATCAATCAAGAAGATCTTTGTATTCTGTATTTTCTTTTGTAAATCGAGGGATTTGATGCTCACGAAAAGCAACGATGATCCAAAGCGAGATAACGTGTTGAACTACATAAAAGTAGCTTTTATGTAGTGTTCCCACGGTGACTTGTCTGACCTGTCTTATTTTTTTAAGCCTGTGTTTTATCCCCACTAAGCCCAGATTGTGGGCCACACACACACACACACACACACACACACGCTACCTGCTGGACAGGTAGGAAGTAAAAAACAGAAGAAGTTTTAAAAAAAGAAAGCGAACGTTTCACGGTGAATTACAGAGCAGCGCCACTGAACTGCTTTCCGGCTGCCTCTTTTGTCTCGTGTTTAAGTGCTTGTCTGTTAACTGTGTTGAGGATTTGACTTTGTGTCCGGGCCTGGTTTTATTATAGTGTGTCTTCTAAGAGGCTTACGAGGCCAGCCAATTAGTTGCTTCATGTCTTTTGTTTATGGCTTTTTGGAGTAATCCTGTCAAAGAAACAGAGAGGAATGGGCTTCTTGTTCTGTATCTCGGTTGCTTTAGGTGTGTTTTTGACCACTAGGGAGCACTGCACCTGTGACTAAATGTGTTCCCTCCCTCACACAACAACAACTAGAAAGTATGAAACTATGTTTTTCTTTTTCTGTTTTTTCTTCATATTCTTCCTGCTGTGAGAAATTGACCTATTTTTCTCAGCAGGTCATCGCCGTACAGAGATAATGTGATGATAGTGGGCTCTCACGCTCTGTGACATTTTCCCCACTGCGTTTGTAATTGACTGCCGACACACAAATAAGTTGTCAGAGATTGTAATTGGTTATTTTCGGGGGAACCAGTCAGCGGCAGCTTTATTGTGGGAAAAAAATAAAACAAACGAAGACGTAGCGGTCAGAGGGAGCGACCGGGCAGAACCACAAACCTCTCTCTGTAAAGGACAATCAGCAGACACGAGTCAGGGAACTCCCTCTCTGATGATGATGATGATGATGATGATGATGATAGGGCTGTTCATGAGATGGTTGTGTCCATCAGGTGAACCCTGCGTAGCCTTAAATCTTAAACGATAAAATGCACTAGAGTAGAGCCGAGCATCTTCTCAGGAGAGAGGAGATCATTTATACCTCTGCTTTGAGACGAAGGAAGAGTTTTGCACCGTAAAAGTGGTGCAGATTTGTTTCGTTCCCAACAATGTAAAAAAAGGGCAAAGACAAATATGTAAATATGATTTATGTATAAAACAAATCAAATGTACAAAAAAAATGTTTCATTTGTGATCTATTGCAACATTTTGTAAGAATGTTTTATTTATGTTTTATTCTCACCCATGGGGTGATGTAAAGTCACATTTCTCTCATAATAAAGAAAAAAAAATCACAATGGACATTTCGAGTGTTTGTTGTCTGTCAATTGCTTTTATCATTTGTCTCGAACTAATTGCAAAAATATGAAACACTGAAGTGCAACAGGCTTTATACTCATCCTATTTTTTTTTTGTGGATACTTGTTTTTTTAGAGACCAGATGGCTGATTCAGAAAAGGATCAGCAGACTAATCAGTAATGATTTTTTTGAAGCTTTGCACATCTGGATATCCCAGTCTTCATTATAAAACCACTCCAGCTCTGTGAGTCAAGTGCTGCCACAAATTCGGATCGGAATGAGATCTGGACTCGGCCACTATTGACTGGGTTTTTTAAGGAACATTTTTACCACACAAGCACAAAACCAACTGACATAAAAAAGGTCCTCAAACTAGAGTCGAAAACGCTAGTCCCCCCTTCAAGATCAGGTAACAAAGCAGGACCCGTGAGAAGGCCTTCAACATGACAATTACCACAAACCCACTGCCACACAGTGAGGTTTACGTTGGCCCCTTGAGGGTCCAGGGCCCCGAGGCATTGGATCGGTGCAATTTTGTGTTGCTCCTCTTTCCTCTGTTCTGATCTGTGATCCCGTTCTAACTACAACAATTAAACACCTTTTTTTCTGTGTGTCTGTGTTGTTTTGGACACTTTGATAACAATTCCGCTCATTAATCCGCTTTTTTTAGTTTCAGAAGCAATTAAAATGGCCATCACTAAATCCTGTTAATGGTTTGATTTCCTGTTTCCATTAGTCGTGGCACTGCTGTTTGAGCACCAGCGCCGGAGGGAGGAAAAAAAAGCTGACAGCCATCTTGATGGATTGACAGCAGTGCAGGCACACAGCGGCGTCCCTCCCTCCTGATAAATATAGCACCAGCTGCTTTAATCTCTCCGTGCCGCAGACAGCGTTTTGCCTCTGGAAACCTCGACTGTGAAGAGTTCTCTACTTTTCTTAAACGTACGCCAGTTCCGTCCCCCCCATTTCTCCCCGGGCTCTACAAAATTATCGATCGAACCATGTGATCTCTTCACAGCCCCTTTCTACATATCTCCCCATTCGACATATAAACCCCAGAGACAAAACATCAGCTTGGTGTGTTGAATTCTGTTTAACAGGGCAAAACACGATGAAAGCCCTTATTTCTTTTGAGATTATTCCCACCGAATCAAAGTTGTGCAGCAGCAAGCTACAATGGCAGGAAGATAGACGGCCTCATCGGCTTCTGGTTGTCATGGTGATGGGGATGAAGAGGATTTGCTGTCGAGAAACGAGAAGGGAAGTCTGAGAGACGGAGAGGCAGAGGGTCAAATAAAATCACGACGACACAATTATTCCAAATTAAAAATCCCATCATGTCCTAGAAGAATAAAACACTTGCAAATAAGTCTGTGCAGCTTGAATGACTAAAGACGATCAGCTCACACACTCTGAGATTGATTCACTATCTGGCATAGATAAGAAACATTTGACATTGTTGAACTAATTATTCTCATATCATAATTGACTAAATCTGTCTAATTGATAGCTTTAAAGCAGCTTTATATTGAGCCGGGACGGGAACACTGACAATCCTCAAGCAATTTCCAATACATTGATTTATCGTAGCGAAAATCTGTCTCCTTGACATGAAGTCAGTGGTGGATGAAGAACTCGGGTCCCTCGCTTCAGTAAAAGTAGAAATACTTAAATGTAGAAATACCCAATTATCACTTAAAGTCCTGCATTTGAAGTTTTCTTACACCTGCATTAAGTGATTTTGGTTACTTGAGGGCAGCAGAAACAAACTTTTTCAGTTGATATGGCTGTCGTGTTGCATATTTAGACATCGAGCAGACAAGGAGCAACACAATCATTTATTTGGAGTCGTCTCTCTGGTACAATATTCACTCTCCTTTTAGCTCCGCTTTTGGTCTCCACCAACTCCCGAGGGACACTTACGTCTCTTTAGCCGCTAAATGCTCCCTTTCACATTAATAATTTGATCCATTGTTAATACGACCATATTGATTACAGCATCTTTAAGCAGAGACCCCTCTAATTAAATCATATATTATATTACTTTATTTTGGAGCTAATTTCAACTATATACTGTTTGGTTAAGTTTAAGCAAAAGTTTTGCATCATATTTTACAGGCTGTGACTATATTTTTATGGTAAATCTTTATCTGTAGAGTAACTATAGTAACTATACAAAATACCATAACATGATAAATACTCAAGTAGAGTACAAGTGCAATTTTTTTCACTTTAGCACAGTACCTAAGTAAATGTATACTTAGTCACGTTCCACCACTCCATAACCAAAATTAGATTCTCATATTGTTGTAAACATCCTGTAGCCTATTCTCCCACCCTGTAATTGTATTCTATTTATATTAAAATTAGTTTCAATGCAATTCATTTATCTGTTTGTCTTTATCCTGAAAGGATTTGTCAAACATGTCAAATAATTGTAACTGAATTATCTAGAGGTCTGTATCGGAATAAAGTGGTAAATATCAGCCGAGGTGGAAGTAACAAATGACTCCCCTCCATCTGACAACATGTTCTAATAAAAATAACGGTTTTGGGGCATACTTTAATTGAGAATGGAGGAAGAGTCGTCAAATCTCGCGCGTTAATCCGAGACTAAGGACCCACGGTCAAGGGTTAAGGGCGGCGCGCATTGAATTTTGGTAGCTAGCATCAGCAAACAGCAGCCTAATGTACGGTTGGTGATCGTGGATATTATAAAGTGGCTCAATGTTGAAGTTGATTTTGAGTTTTCGGAGGGGACGAAATAACGAAAGACGGCGGCGGCTAACATCCGGTCTCCGGGGGACCACAACCTCAGACTCCAGATGATCTTGGAATTGAGAGAATCCCCCTGAGTACTAAGGAGCGTCTTCTCTGATCACCGTCGGCACGTGCTCCATGCACGTGAGGAGCAGCTGGACCTCCTCAGGAAAGACTCCACACCGACACTTTTGTTTTTTACTCTGGCTGGATGAAAGAGTTGGCTGTGGTGGTTAAACTCAGGACTTCTGAGTTATGTTTGTGTGCTTAATCAGCTTTTTTTCTTCAGCAACATTTTTACTTTTATTCACTGAGTTAGCCTTGGGAAATGTTTGCGCTCTGAAGCAGACATGAAGTGAGGTTTTTCTGTTGAGGTTGGAGTTTGTGATCAGCAATTCTGCAACGTGTTCCGTCAAAGAGACGTCAATTTAACGTCTTTATCGACGTCCACTGTGGAGCCAGAATGAACGTCTTTTTTATGTTCATTGTTGACGTCCAAGTGACGTGCTCTCAAGGTTCAAAGGGAAAGCTTTTACAACGTCATTTCAGAAGTCCTTTCAACGTCAATTACATCCGGTCGAAGGACAGATTCATTAAGTCTCCATTGCACTCAATTTAAAACAACTTTATTCTTTAGTTGCAAATAGGGCCCGAGTCCTATCCTGTCAATGTTCACAGGTGGTCAGTAAAAGTGATTCTCGGCAGTGTGCAGGACTGAAGATTGTAAAATGGATATCTACTCTCCCCTAGATGCACCTGTTATCTAGAATGTCATACAGGTGCACCCAAGACTGGGAATTCCTGACATCTGATCTTTTAAAAATTACACTTTGTCTGAAGAGAATATATATATATTTTTTTTTTCAGCAAAGAAATTGACAATTAAAAAAATAAAACACAATAAAACTGCCAAGTTAGTTTTAAGTAGATGCATTTTTGTAAATCCATTAAACTGAAGTACAATCAGTACAACTTAGTTACTTTCCACCTCTGAATGGCCCCCTACCTCCTAATCTCCCTGCTGCATGTTTCAGATGGTCCACTGCATGATTCTTGATTGCAGCCTCTGTAGTTCTCATGACTGCTGCTGCAAGACATTTTTTTTTAATTAAATATGCAAAGACAACCAGTGTAGTTACATGGCATACATATACGTGCTCACATATTTATGTGGAAACATCCAGGTTTGAAGTTCAATAAACATCATAATTATTATTCATCCAGTCAAAATATCAAGTCCCAATACTGCACAGAACCATGGCAACTGATGGGGTACACGGCAGCATACATGTGACCTTAGGGTGGTATGAGGATGGTCTCTGTCTTCACTTCACTGGCATCGCTGTATGTTAGGACGGAGTAACACTGAGAGACGCTGTGTCCTTGGATGAATGGATAGCAGTCGTGAACCTGCACGGCTCTGCCACTATAAAAATTGAATTGCTCAGCAGCAGTGTTGGAAGTAACGCGTTCTGCTACTTTTGGTGGTACCTAGTCATGTTACTAATTGTAATTTTCAAATTAAATAATGCTATCACTATTACGGAAATGTATTTGGGCTCATGACTCGTTACTTTTGTCTTGATCATAGCATACAAAAGCAACATATTCCCCCGATTTAGAGACACCAACATCACATACAGAGAAAGGGAGTTTCTAAGATGAAGAGCTTCTAGCAAACATCACAACACCTCAGCATTACTTCTGCACAGACTGATGCTAATAAAGTGAAGCAGAGCAAAGGTGGAGAGATGTTAGAAGAGGCATGATAAGAATCTTCATACGGGCCATTTGGATACCATCTGTGCCATTTGAAGTGTTCTAAGGTAACTGTTTTTCATTTACATATCACTTAGGGTATTGATTCCATCTAAATATATATTTCAAGAATCAACCTATCAGACCTCTATACTTGTTCCCAATCAAAGAAAACCATAACCCATTGGTCTATTACCAGCTCGTTCTATATTGACGGCTAATGCCTTAAGGATGAGTGCAGTGCCACGACTCATCCACTAGATGGAGACATGAACGTGTTCGCAGATATTTAAAAGTAACGCAAACGTTACTTTGCCTTGTAACTAATTACTTTTATATGCAGCAATCGGTTAAGTAATTACTATATTAATTAAGTATTAATTATTATTATTAAAGAATTACTTTTGAGAGAAGTAATTGTATCAAATGGCCAAGGTTGATTAACATTCTAATGCGTCATACAGTTTGCTGCACAACCTGCTGATTCAAATATTCTCATTCAACATGCAGGTGACCTTATTAAACTTTCACCAAATAAAATCAATTGAACATACCATTTCCCTTCTACAGCGAGTTTTTTGCTCACACTGACCTTTTGATGTAGAAAATGTACTGCATAATTCAGAAATTGTTGAAGTAGTGAATATGAGTAAGACTTAAATTAACGGAAATGCTGCGACATTTTACTGCTTCATAGGTTATGGTTGTTTCCCCTTCATAGTTAATTCACCAACCATCAGCTGGTTGGTGAAGAGCCTCCCGACACAGAAATGGCACCATTAAGAAACAACGTGGGTATGTGGTAACCTACAGCATCTATAGCATCTTTACCGTCTGAGTCAAGTTTCTACGCAGTCAGCACACCTTAAATTTGCTTTATTCACATGCCGACCATGTTGGTTGACTGTGACACAATGAGGTGGTAGGACACCGAAGCGCCTACATTTGTCATCTGCCCATCGATAATGTGCTTATCTTCAGATTGACCTTGGACAGCAGCAACAGAAAAGAGATAATTAAATATAATTTCAGATTTTCCTTTTTTCTGAAATATAAAATGGCAGTCAAAGCAGTTCTCTGGAGCTCTTCCTGTTTTTCCGTATCTATCTTTTGTCTGATTCAAGACATGGCCAGGTATTAAAGGGTGTAGCATGAGGATATATATTTCTCATCCTGTCTATTGGCAAACTGTGACTTGCAAGTTGTATCTTTCAATGAAAAGAGGTAATTATTCCTCCACTGTTGGGAAAAACACTGGCCCACAGCCATTTTCACCAACATACCTCAGAATGATATGGACAAATGAAGCAGGGCATACAATTACAGTCACTTCCAGAGTGTCTTGCAAATCACAGCAGGGATATAAAGGTTTGCTTGATTGTGAGGCATTGCTCCTCTCTCTGGAACTCCTCCGTTGTCTCGTGCTGCTCTGTATGGGCGGATGAATGGGGAGGCTCATTTCTTCCCAGCCTTCTGACCCCCATGTGGATATCCACCAATTTTTTCCTGCCAGGCAGTCATTAGCTATTCGAAATTTTGGGCAGAAAGACTAGGTAAAAAAGAATGATCATCTTACATGACAGAATGGCGCATGGCAACACCTACCGATAATAAGACAAACTTTTGTTGAATATTATTTGTTGAATGCTGATCAATGTATAGAAAGTAGATTTTACATAGAACATTCATTTTTTGCAGTCCGTTACTGTAAAGAACCAAAGTGGTGAGTGATGTGATGCAGACATGAGTGAATGGTAGGGCTGTCGAGTTTTCTCAAAATCAAGTTCAGAAGCAAGCAAATCCCTCGTTTACAGTTGCTTATTGCCTCGGGACATTGCTCACCAGACTGAGTTAGTGAAAGAAAGAGAGCTTCTTGCAGGCATTTAACAATTACAAACGTTCCGACAGTAGAACGTAATAGTAGTAATATATATGTTGGTATGCGCGTGCACAATTAATTGGTCCAAAACCTTTGCGCGTGCACGTGTCCATATATGACACATGCGCCTGAGGCGAACACATGGTACTGATCACATGACATATGAAACTTATTTGCGCGGGCCTGCGAGCGCGTGTCACCTGTAGGAGGAGCTTGTATAGGATTTTTATATATATGTGTTAGACTATTGCATTTCAAAAAAACACTTGGCCTCTGGATTTTGTAGGAGCTCAACCTGTCTCGGTTCACCAGCAATATCTACGAACGATCTTTTTTTTTTTTTTTGCTGTGCTCTCTGCTATCCACTCTACCTATCAGCCATGTCATGCCCTGATGGTATGGATGTTACACCAGATGCCATAGGTATGTCTACAGATGTGGTTGTGGATGCTCCTAACCAAAGGAGACGCCGAATGCGAAGCCTTACTGCTAACAAGCCCGGGTTGTTAGAGATGGGAGTGGAGGGCATCAGAGGGTATGTGTACACCGTGGGGTATCAGGATGGGACAGTGACATTCAAGTCCTCCGTAGGGGGAGATTCAGGTGCGGTCCCTGAGATGGGGGGTGTCTCGGATTGGCGTGTGAACGGGTCTATGTCTGTAAAAGACTGGGCCCTGTTCCGTTCTGATATCTGTGCGGACCTTAACGAGCTGGGTAGTCTAGACGGAGTTTACTCGTCTCAGTGGGACAGTGTTACAGGGCCTGAAATGTATCACTTGACAACAAAGCGCAGCAGACATGTAAAGGATTTTATCTTTCTGAGTATCCGTAAAGCGCGGGATTGTAGTGTTAAACCCTTTTTAGAGTGGGGCCAGCAGCGGTCAGTTCTTGACACAGCTTTTGCAATTGTTCTCTATATTCAGTGGTGTGACTGGGAAGCTATGCAAGCGGTGTTTAGCGAAATTGACAAGGCGATCAAAAGAGACACCGTCAACACTGCTTATGGCGATGTTAGAAAATGCCTTGTATACGGCCGTCCCTCGTGCTCTACGTCTTTTGGGTTACATAATGCCATGCGTAAAGGGCAAGGCATCATCAGTGCAGCCGCAGCAGACCTCAAACAATGATTGATATGGTAGGTTGTATTATTAACATTAACAATATATTTATAAAAATGTTTTATTTTCTACAAACAACTGAAATTTGTGTTGTATTTTTTGTTTTACCAGCTCAGGACCATAATCAGACAGGAGGCGATTGGCAACCCCCCTCTCCTCTTCTTTTTACCGACACCTCTTCATCGCCCAGCTGGGCACCCCCATCGACGTCTCCACCACCATCTCCTCAGACACCCCTGCTCTACACCCCTCTGACCTCCAGAGCAGCAGACATGGAATCCCCTACATACGGATCGTGTGTCACTCCTCCTCATCCGATATGGGGTGTGAGGAGGAGGAGGACCCACCTGGAGGCATTCCCCGTCATTGATATGCATCTGGACACAAGTGCGGGGGCATCTCCCTCGCCTCCTCCCTCTCCTTCTCCACCCGTGATGAACACACCCAAGACCTTAGCAATAGTATCAGCTAATGCAGCTATAGCAGCAGCAGCAGCAGCAGCAAACCCCTATGACGAGGATGATGAGACTCTGATACCAGCTGTGGCGTGTGTGACGTTCCTAGATGAGGTTAAACGGAGTGTTCTATTTCTGTTGGAGAGGGTTATTGGCAAATACAGGGAGGAGAACTGCAATGGATGTCAGGTTAATCACCCCAGTCAGAAACAACACGAGTGTATGTGGCCCGTCACTGAGGGTTACTATGAAAGTAACATTGAGGAGCTGAAGGACCGCCTATGGAGCGATCGTTTTATACCAGCCATACAACGTCATCTGCGCATCATCGACATCCAGGCCAGCGGTGACCGTATCCATGGGGTTGCAGAGCGTGTGATCCACGACATGAAATCACATGACGCTGATGACTTCGAAGAACGCTTAAAAATGTATGATGTTGAGCTATCCCCCGACGACTACAAAGTAGTTCTGCTAAACCATATGTGGAGGGATTGGTCTGGGGCACCATGAGTAAAATAAAAAGGGGATCCTTTTCGTACTATTCTAGGTGTGTGTGTTTATGTGATTTTTTTTTATTTTGCACACTATTGCTATCTGGGGTGTATTTTTGTACAATGTTACTGAATAAAATATGTTGTAACAGAGACGGCGTTGTCATTCTACACTTTTGGTTCCAACATGGAGAGTATGCTACACAAGATATATTATGATCCAGCACATCCAGGAGGCCTGGGCAGTGTGGATAATCTTCGTAAGGCCGTCAGAGAATGCACTGGAGCGACTCCCTCACTGTCTGTGGTTAACAGATTTTTATTAGCCCAAGATGTGTACACACTCCATGCCAAGGCGGCCATACATTTTCCTAGGAATAGGGTTTTGGTTAACGGTATTGACAAGCAGTTTCAGATCGACTTAGTTGATATGGGTGAATATACAGAGGAAAACGATCATGTTCGATATTTATTAATGTGTATCGATGTATTTTCAAAATATGCCTGGGTTAGATGTCTTGCCAACAAATCGGGGTCATCTGTTACAAAGGCTTTTAAAGACATTCTGAGCGAGGGGCGTGTACCGGTGAAACTTCAAACAGATGATGGTACAGAGTTTTATAATAAGCAGTTTCAACAGCTATTGACCCTGCATAAAATTACGCATTTTTCAACATCGAATGAGACTAAGGCCAGCGTGGTGGAGCGCTTTAACAGAACATTCAAGACGCGCATGTGGAGATATCTGACGTCTGTTAATTCACGCAGATATGTTGATGTTGTTCAGGATCTGGCTAAAGCTTATAACAACACGTATCATAGATCGATAAAGATGCACCCAGCGGCTGTAAATAAAGACAATGAAAAAATGGTCTTCAAACACTTGTACAAGGACAAGCCCCAGAAGACTGTGATCTTTAAATTTAATCAGGGGGATACAGTGCGAGTATCAAAACTCAGAGGAGTGTTTAGGAAAGGATATAAGCAAACATTTACTGATGAACATTTTACAGTATCAAAGTGCATAGCCAGAGAGCCTCCTGTTTATAAATTATCAGATTGCACGGGAGAGACTGTGAGTGGGACATTTTATGAGAAGGAGTTACAAAAAGTAATCATTGGTAAAAACAAGGTGTTTAAAATAGAAAAAATATTATCTAGAAAAGGGGCCAAGGGTAAAAAAATGGTCCATGTAAAATGGCTGGGTTGGCCCGAGAAGTTTAACTCATGGCTCCCAGAAAAAGATGTAGTGGAGGCCTGATAAAACACAGGAGCACTCTGCCTAAGTGTTCACTCTTAAAGAGGTATTTGTTGGGATGAGTAGTAGCCGTAGTAGTAGCAGTAGCGACCATGAACAGCTTTTATGTTACACTACCTAGTAACTCCTCACAGGATGTATATCCAAATAATAAGATATGGAACTACAGGACAAAATTAGCTAAACCTATAGTCCTGAGCGAGCCCTATGAGGTGGGTCTTATAGAGATACAGTACCCAAGGACGTGGCTCAGCTTCCCTGCAAGTGATGCGGGTGTGACCCGACGCGACTCTAAAACAGGTCAGACATCAACTATCCTGCTGAAGCAGGGGTATCATGAGGCTATAATCAATGTAGTGGCAGCGTTCAATACAGTAGCAGCCAGGACCCCTTATATGAATTATGATAATGCGGAGAATCGTATTTGGCTTACTGGGGGTGATGGCGCTACCATAACATTTAAAGGCCGGTTGGCTGAGATACTGGGTTTCAACCCGGGGGAAGAGAATGTATGTGGCGAGATGTTTCAGGCGCCTCACCCTGCCGACATTCATGCTGGGCGGTATAATATATATGTTTATAGTGACATAGTGGATTATCAACTAGTGGGGGACAGCGCTGTACCGCTCCTGAGGTGTATAAATATCGCTGATGAACAACGAACCATCCCCACTTTAACATATGATCGGCCACACTACACATCACTCTCGAGGCGCGTTATCGATGATATTGAGATATCGCTAAAAACCGATCAGAACAAACATATACCATTCTCACACGGAAAAGTGATTGTCAAGCTACACTTTAGGCCTATAAAACAGTTTTTATAAAGATGGCATATACTCCATACATTCGCGATGATGCTCGATATATGGCATACTATATGAATCAGGCCGGTGGTGATTTACCAGGATTTATTGGTGCGAGTACTCAGTATGGTAATGGACTAGGAGGTATATTTCGTAGTCTATTCAGGATGGCCATGCCCTTGTTAAAACGGGGGTTCAGCCTAGCCAAGCCCCATTTAAAGACCGCAGCAACTAGCATCATAGGGGACGTGGTGTCAAACATAACTAAAAGTGCATTTACAAAGAAGCAGGAGGGGCATGGTATGTTAGTACGCACATCCAGATCCTTGAAAAGACCACCTGGTTCTAGGGGGCGTAGCCAGGAGGGTTCAAAAAAGCGTAAAACCGCTGTGAAAAAGCCCCGAGCTGTCAAAAAGAAATCGGTAGCCGCACGTAGCAGAGCTCCCACCAAACGCTCCAGGATTTTGTTACAAGACATATTTTAACCTCCTTTGCTCTAGATCCCCAAATTAGGCCAGATAAAGCCCCCCTTGCTCGATTAAACAATGATAGTTTGATTAAAAAGAAATAAAAAAAAGAAATTTTTTTTTTAAAAATATTCAGAAAATTCCGGACAATACTACTATCTAAGTCAACTTTTAGACGCACTAAACACAACTGTACATAATCGCCATAAAGTACTACAATATCTGCCAAAAATCTGACCAAGATTCAGCGATCTGTGGTCTCCAATTCGATTTTTCGACTCGAAAGCTAGCTGCCACAGAGAAAAACAGAGCATGAACTAGCATTAGCTTTCCACCCCGGAGCCGGCGATGTTATCCACATTCCTGTGCTCCAAACCGTTCAAACGTTGCATTCACAAGCCACACTCCAACACTGCGAAAAATCTGAACCACTACTCACCTTGAGGTGCTTTTCTGGGCGAAAACGTTGGAAAATGATGATAATCCCATTGTAACATGTGCTCGCCTAACCATTATCTATCTACCCGTGTTAAAATGGACATTATGACGTCAACACATGAGCAGGGGGGAGGATTTTACTACCAGCAAATCAGATCCTACTCTTCGCAATTATTCATTTTGACTGGCTAACAGAGCTGTCCATCTTATCTACGTGTCAAGAAATCAATTCGATTGGTTCTAAGGCATCGAAGGAGGGCTCAACTATGTAAATCGACCAAACTTTCACAGAGATAAGCTCATGCGCAACACATGCAGCTCTCACAGCACACACTCACTTTTTACGCAGGAGCTCTTCAGCGCACAGGTGAGTCGTGTGTATACTATTTCCAGTACTTTTCGAGTCAGTTTTTTTAGTCATTTCGCCAAAGATGTCTAAGCCAGGACCGAAGAAAATGTACACCACGGTAGAGGTTTTGGAAATGCTGACTCTGGATCCTGGCAATGATCTGTGTCCGGAAGATTCGTCGTCGGACGATAGCGACCTGGTCCATAACGCGCAGGACACCCGTGACTCAGATTACCGTCCTCCATCATCATCGGAAAGGTATGAATTGTCTTATAAATATTATATTTTATCGATTTGTTGATGTCGAATTTTCTATATCTTTCTCAGGGCAAAAGTTTTATGGTCGGATTGTATAGTGTGTGTGTGTGTGTGTGTCTTTGTGTGTGTGTGTGTGTGTGTGTGTGTGTGTCTTTGTGTCTGTGTGTGTGTGTGTGTGTCTTTGTGTCTGTGTGTGTGTGTCTTTGTGTGTGTCTTTGTGTGTGTGTGTGTGTGTGTGTGTGTCTTTGTGTCTTTATCTTTGTGTGTGTCTTTGTGTGTGTGTTCCACTGCACAGTGTGTTTATTTTGACCAAGTTCATTGCATTTATGTTTACATATTACTAATGAATACATTTGTTTTTCTTCCACATTCTGGTTTACAGTGATGAAGACTATGAGCCTCCCAGTGCTAGTGTCCCAGGACCATCAAGGGCCCCACAGCCAGGCCCACCAGCACCTCCCCCCGCTGCTCTACACACCTGGCCTTTCACACCTAAGCCAGGCCCATCAGCACCTCCCCCCGCTGCTCTACACCCCCGGTCATTCACATCTCAGCCCGGCCCAGCAGCACCTCCCCCCGCTGCTCTACACCCCCGGCCTTTCACACCTCAGCCATGCCCATCAGCACCTCCTCCCCCGACCACTCTGCGGAGAGAACGCTCCTCTCTGGGAGCTTCTGCTCCAGCTACCAAGCGTGGCAAGGGAAAAAAAAAAGTGGCATCTACAAGTGAGGAGGACAGGTGGCATAACCGGGAGGAGGAGTGCATCAAACCTGACCCTCTCAGGTTCACGCCGGCCAGGACCCCAGGACCCACCTTCGACACCACCGCAGCATGGTCTCCTATCAGCCTCTTCCAGCTTTTCTTTTCAACGTCTGTTGTCCGGAAACTAATTGACAATACAAATACCAACGCTGAAAAAAAAAAAAAAGCTGGAATGAAGTTGAAGTGGGAAGTGCTCACGGTCAAAGACTTTTACATCTTCCTCTCCATCATCCTCTTCACTGGCCTTGTGACGGTCCACCAGAGGTCTGATTACTGGAGGAAGATGTGGCCGTACAGTTTCCAGTTCCCCGGTGACAACATGTCACGGGGCCGGTTTGAATCCATTGTGTGGTCACTCCACCTCAGCGACCCAAAAGAGGACGAGGAGAATGAAAAAAAAAGGAACACTGCTGAGTACGACCGCCTGTTCAAGATCAAGCCGCTCTACACAGACATGGTGACCGCCTGCAAAGCCCATTTCCAGCCGCGTCAGAACGTGTCCATTGATGAGCGGATGGTCGCCAGCAAAGCCCGAATGAGCATCAAGCAGTACATGAAGGACAAGCCCACAAAGTGGGGTTATAAACTGTATGTGCTGGCTGACTCGTCAATAGGCTACACATGGAACTTTTTTGTCTACCAGGGCAAAAGTGAGTCCACCACAGGCCAGGGGCTGAGTTACTCAGCGGTGATGGACCTTTTGCCTTTTCCTCTCCTCGGTAGCGGCTACCATTTGTACACAGACAATTTTTATAGCAGCCCTGCTCTCTTCACTGATCTGTTAAAAAAGCACATTGGCTGTTGTGGGACCATCAGAAAAAATCGCATTGGCTTCCCCAAGACCCAGAACAACGACCTGCCCAGAAAGGCTGTGAGGGGAACCATGCGATGGATCCAAAGTGGCAGACTCCTCTTTGTGAAGTGGATGGACAGCAGAGAGGTCACGATGTGTTCCACAATACATCAGGCCTACAGTGGACAGACGGTGAAGAGAAAGCTGAAGGAGGCTGGGGTCTGGCAACAGAAGGCAATAGCAGTTCCGGACAGCATCGTGGACTACAACCGTAGCATGGGGGGAGTGGATTTGTCGGACTCACTGATCGGCTCGTACAGCGTCCGCCACAAGACGATGAAGTGGTACAAGACTTTCTTTTACCACTTCATGGACATCGCTGTGGTGAACAGTTACCTCCTGCACAAAGAGCTTTTCAAGTTGAGGCACGACCCCACCCAGACGAAGCCCTTCACCCACAAGGTCTTCAGGGAGCAGTTGGCCAAGGAGTTGCTGGAGTTTGGTGAGGGTTCAGCAGCCCCTGCTCTCCGACCCCCACCCCCCACCACTACCTGCATGCCCATGATTTTTGCGAATGAGGCCAGGAAGCATTGCAAGAGGTGCCACGATGCTGGAACGCCGAGGGTGAAGACGTCCTTTTATTGCAGTAAGTGTAAGTTTCCTCTCTGCCTCACCTCAAAGAAGAACTGCTTCCAGCTGTGGCACAGTGAAAATGTCTGATGGATGGACCCCACCCAGACACTCCTCCCCTTTTCTTCTTTTTTTTTTTGTGTACAGACAATTTTCTTTCTTTTTTTTGTGTACAGACACATTTTTTTTTTGGTGTACAGACAATGGACAATTGTGTAAATAGTTTATTGGTTTTACCTGTGTTTTTAGTTTGTTAAAAATAAATGTGTTTGAATTCAACATTCAGTTGATTTGTGTGTTTTTTGAATGGGAAAATATATAGGTCTGGTTGAATTTTCCAAAAAAAAAAAAAAGCCAAATTCATCCTAATTCTGCTATATTAGGATGTATTGAACACCATTAGTAATATAAAAGTGAAATATTTAGTTTGGTACATGAGAAAAGTCAAATGGCACACATGGTGCCAAAATGTGCCCAAATGCACATTTTGGAAATCTCGCCTAAATGCTCTGTACTAAAACCTTTCTAATGTTGTTCTGCTTCACTTTATCAAAGTCAAACTTTCCAGAGAAGACTGTTCACATGTTGTGCTATGTTTGGGAGAGGTTTAGACCTTCGTCTGCATCATTCCAAAGAGATAATCATCCTGAAAGTGCTTTTTAGTCAGGCGGAATTGACACTTTTCAGTTTGAGCTGTGTGCCATCTTCATTTACTATTAACCAGTAACATATATACTGATATTTACACATCTGAACAAATCTCACAAGTGTTTATTGTTTATTATAACATCAAAATTATTCAAATAGACCTTGTAGTTAGAGAGTAAGGCCCCTTTGAGTATGGGTATAGTATTTTCGAGCAGAAGCCAAAAAAAGGCCTAGGGTTCAAATTAAGGGTGAAAAAAGAAGAAGAAGCTGGAAACAAGATGGCACTCATTCATAACCAATCTGCAGAATGTGTGAAAACGGAATTGGATCTGTTCACTGTGCCATACACCCAGACATCCATCGAGAAATCTACATTCATCGAGATCCCTCCCGTATCTGCAATAACAGACACAGGACCCCTGGAGTTTTATATATCATCTAGCGGAGAAGACTACATTGATCTGAATGATACATATATGTTTATGAAGGTGAAAATCACTAAAGCTGATGGAACAAATATAACTAATGATACAGATGTGGGTTTTATAAACTACCCAGGATGCACCCTGTTCTCCCAGGTCGATATAATGCTGGGAGATAGACTTATTACACAGTCCTCAAACACATACCCATACCGTGGCATAATCGAGTGTTTAATGAACTACGGACAAGACACTCTTGACACACAGTTCAGCACGGGGCTGTTTTGTAAAGACACCGGGGGCCATATGGACGGCACGTCCATAGCGGGCGATAATAAGGGACTAGTGCAGCGAGGAAAGTACACCGGAGCAAGCCGTATAGTGGAGATGATTACACCTATACATGCAGATTTGTTTTTTCAAGAAAAACTATTACTCAATGGGGTTGATATTTCTCTGAAATTTATGCGCTCAAAAGATGAATTCTCTCTGATGACAGCTACAGCTGATGAGTACGCTGTTAAGATCGTGTCAGCTAGCATATTTGTGAAAAAAGTGGCTGTGGCCCCTACAGTCAGACTGGCCCACAGTAGGGCTTTACAGCATACGAATGCTAAATATGCTATCGACAGAGTTGCATTGAAAACATTCTCCATCCCGGCTGGGACAAGAGTATGCAGCCAGGAAAACCTCTACACAGGACAGGTCCCTAAATTCATCATAATCGGTTTTGTCGACAACGAGGGTTACACAGGGAGCTGTGCCCGTAATCCCTTTAATTTTGGGCACTATGACACTGAGTTCATGAGTCTACATGTAGATGGACATTCCTATCCGGCAAAACCTTTTCAACCATACTTCCAGAGAGGACAATATACACGTGAATATTACCAGATGATACAGACAACAGGTCGTCATTTAAAAGACAGATCGCTGGCTGTAACGCATGGTGATTTTGGGTCCGGCTACACACTATTCTGTTTTAATCTGGAGCCCGATGACGGATGCTCAGGGAATGTTTCACTAATTAAAACGGGGAATGTGCGTATGGAAGCCCGTTTCAGAGTACCACTCCCCCGTACCGTTAATCTTATATGCTATGCTGTTTTTGACTCAGTTATTGAGATATCAAACAGACGGCAGGTGTTATTGGATTACTACTAAAACACTATGAATACCATAGAATTGACTAGTGTTGTTAGAAAGCGAATTATTAATGGCACAGATTTCATGGGTGTACTAGCAAGCGATCAGCTTCCACAATCCCCTGTGTGTAAACATCCTTCAATGGTGATTGTGAACACTCATCCTTCTAACAGGCCTGGGGAGCATTGGCTGGCTATCTATATTACAAAACACAGGAATGGCTATTTCTTTGACAGTTTTGGGAACCCTCCAGATAGTGCGATGTTTCCAGAGGCTATAGTTAATTTCCTCAAGAATAACTGTACCGATGTATCTTATTCTAGAAAACAGGTTCAGAATAATTTTGCTACAACATGCGGCCAGCACTGTGTGTTTTTTCTATGTCACATACAGAAAGGAATGTCTTATTCATGTGTGTTAGACCTGTATGGTAATAATCCTGTTAATAATGATGCAATGGTTACCCGATTTGTTAACAGAGTACAACCTGCTGTGTGCTGCGGGGATCATTTTACCTGTGTACAATGTGCTCTCTGATGTAACAAGTAGAACTGTTGAGAAAAATAAATAAAAAATAGAAGCCATCTTTATGTGTAAAGAAAATTATTTAATCACATGATTGCAGGGAATACAACATCATCATCATCATCAAAGAAAAGCATTTTTATTCACATGTATGCAGGGAATACATCATCATCAAAGAAAGGCGTTTTTATTCCCATGTTCAGTATAGATGGGGAAAAAAATACAAAATACAATCAATAGGTCTGACATTCGATATGGCACACTGGTGTAGATAGGTATAATTCCATAAAAATAATCAAAAAAAAAATAATCAAAAACCCTCCCATGAATCACCACCCCTCTTCCTCCTCCTTTTTGATTTTGGGGTGCTATGCCCGTGTGAGGCATCTAGAGGTCGGACCCCTCTACCCCTAGGTGTAAAACGCTCCTCACCCGAATGTGTACTATCATCATCATCATCATCATTAACAATTTTATATTCGGCTATAGCCCTACGTACCGTTGTGTTGGGGACGGCTGATAACGGTACATTTATATCCGCTAATGTTTTTAAAAAAATCCTCCACCCTGTAGGTCTAGAACTGTCTAAAACATTATGTGAAGCAGTGACACTTTTCACCAAATCATACAGATGCGATCCTCTGACCCTGTGATTACCAGCGATCATTTCCCCCTGTTCAGACCATGAGATAGTTTTTTTAGCATGCGTTAAGGCATCCAAAATGTATTGAGCATTTTTCTTGCTCTTTTTAGGCATGTGTTTTATAACATCCCCTACCACCAGACCCTTTTGAGACACATCATTATCACCCTGAGAAACGAGAGGGGTTGAGAGCCCACTACTTTCATCGGAGGGCAGTGATAAGGTCAACACGTTCTTTTCACGTTCACCCTGTCTCACCATAGTCAGGTATCTCTGTAAAATACCCGCATATTTTTTAGCCTTCTCATACATGTCTGTATCAGGCAGTTTCAATACATCGGTCATGGCTCTATCAAGTTCATTTTGCACCACTTGTCTTATAGAACCAGTGTTTTGGTCCTGCTGCTGCTGCTGCTGCTGCTGCTGCTGGGGATGCTGTGTTTGTAGCTTTAAGGCATCCATCTGATTCTGGGGTACCAAAAACATTTTTTGGGTGTGCTCCATTGTTACCTCCCTCTGTTGATGAGGCTAATTATAAACGGAATAGCGGCCCCTAATAGCGGTAGTAAAAATCCTCCTGTCTGGTTGAGGGTTTTTTTCTTCTTTGTAAGTTTTACTTTTTTATCAGCAACCTGTCTGATAAGAGCTTTCCTCTTCCTTAAAAGCTTGTACTGTTTGTCAGTCAAAGGAATATTACCTCTCAACACGTTGAGAGCTATCTCACACAGAGAGTTAATAAAGTCTGCGTCTGCATTACTCACAATGACCTTTCGCACTCTCGGCGACGCCTTATATATCAACTCCAGCAGAGACAAATTCCTCTGCATTCGGGACGACATTGTTACCTCTTTTGTTTTTTAGGGATGTATGCAACCGGGTGCTCTGATAGCAAGGCTGTTCTGAGTCTCAAATAATCAGGGGTCTTTGCTTTATAATCTATGAGGAGATATCCGTAAGAGGGGGCGGTGGCATCATTAAACGCCTCTAGAAAATATTTACTATTACCTGGAAACATCTGTCTAGCCAATAGTGTAATCTGGTATTTATCCCTGGGGTTTTTAAACAAAATGAGATAGTTTGTGTTTAAACTAATAGTACGGCTAGCTTTACCTTGAATAAACAAATTTTGTACTAAATATATACAGCTGAGATTTCTATGATGTACATATTTTGTAAAAACATTTTGAACTTCTATGTTATTACTGGCATCGTTCATCAAGTCGTCTATGATGAGCAAGTTGTTTTTGTCTGGAGGGAGCAGTACGTCGTCACACAGAGACTCGGGTAAACCGTCTACAAATTTGATATCTCTTATTTTAAGGAGTTGATCATATAAAGGCTGCCAGCAGGAGTAAATGTAAACTACATTATCAAAACTGTGTGAAATAACCCTCGATGCATTTTCGATAATATCCTTGACAAAGAATGTTTTACCACAGTTTGAGGGACCGCTCACCACTAAGCTAAATGGATGTTGTAACCTCACATCAAAGCCCTGATCAGTATCCATAGGGGAGGGTGGTGTAATCAGACAACACTCTGCGCTTATTGTACACCACCTGGACTTTCTTCAAAACTGACGCATTTTTAAGATGGAACTTCTTCTTATCTCTGGTGATGTTGTCAGACACAGTCATCATGTGTGCATTGGTGTTCTGATTGGCTACAAATGCATGGACTAGACCAGTCAGTGCCTCAGGGGTGACAACTGCGGCATTTTTGGCGTTTAATGTCACCCCTTTGCACTTTACCTGTGTTTTGCCGTGTTTCGTGTTGTATGCATAACACTTTGGACCCCCCGATACAAACTCTGTGATGTAGTCTTCCTCAGGGAGGCCACACACATCCCCGTTGTTTATTTCGTCTGTCAAGTCACCAAGATGCGAGCCGAGGGGCGGGACCCTGTCACCCTCCCGTGATGTGAATACAACGCTGTCTGTGTCACAGTACAACACCCTCTCCTGCAGCGTATCTAACAGCTCATAAAGCACCAACCGCGCGTGGGCCGTTGTCATGGCTCCTATAAACACATTTACATCTTTTATGCGTGAGGCCCGACCATCAGCGTAACACCACTGCACCAGTGCTAACTCGTCAGAAATAAAGCAGAACTGTCGCACATCGAAATCATCGCTAAACATGAGCTGCATAAATCTGTTGGGGTCCGTGATCAGTTCACAGGATGGCATATTGGTCCGCATGCTAAACCGGCCCCACAAAGAGTTTAGGAGTAGTTTATTACAACTTCTCATTGCTTTGTTGACCTTGATTTTGCTGGGATCAAGCTTAATGCCCTCCTTTTCGAAATAGTCAGCGACATACTTCTCCTGATCAGCAGGTGTTTTGACATGTCCAGGGTAGCCAGAGGCCTCCTGCTTACACTTGAGAAATGTCTTGACATAACCCTGAAACAATGTGTCTGTGGTGCGGGGGAAATGCCACACTTCATCCATGGACACAATCTGGTAACCCTTTTCAACCGCCTTCTGCAGCTCGAAAGAGACCCACACACCCGACAGCTGTCTGTCTCTGTCACTGTGTGCACATGCACTCGTCTGGTTCAAATCTTCAGCACACGTGCAGCACAAGGGGAACATTAGTTTGTTGTGACACCTGTATGGCAGGACGGGGTGGTACAAACCTTTTGGGGGGAGCACCGTGCACTTGATAAACCCAAAATAATTATCTATGGAATCGAAATCCCTAAAGATAATCTGGGGATGTCCAACGGGGTACTGTTTTGTGGCCTGAACAGTCGGATACAGACTTGTGAAGTCATAGTATCTGACTTTTTCATCATCACCAGCCTGGTGATGTAGCTTCAAGGCATTTGTACGCCCCCCAAAGAGCGCCTCTCTAGGATTGAGCCGGACCCGCATCTTGTACGTAGACATGAATATCTGCACAGCCAGATGGGATTTCTTTAATGCTGTCCACTCACACTCCCACATCACAACAACCCGCAGACGATATTTATTTTGCAGAGCGTGTATTTTGTCCATGAACGCCCTGTACTGCTGGCCGTAGGTGACCTTGGTGACGGGGTTCAAACCAGATGGCACGTGACATTTGACACATCCGTGGAAAAAACACCCTGCAAATTCGTAGCAGATGTTTGTGTCTGCATTAAAGCCGTCCACATAGAACGGGGGAAACCGTTGCTCACCATGATTGAGCGCATGCCTGATTGTGACGCTCTTTGTGTGTGCCACATATTCAAGCCACTGTATCGAGACATCTGAGTATGCCTTGTTCTGGGGCATGTATGCACCTTCATACGTTAGAGCCACAGTGTCTACGGGGAGAAACAGGGTCTTGAACACCCCCATACAACTAGAAGCCAGTGTGGTGAATGCAAATGGATCAATCTGGGTGCACTCCAGAAAAGACTCGCGATAAATAGTGCACGCTCGGCGCAACACTGCTACATCGTTCACGCAGTAGAGTCTGATCTCTGCCTGGAAATCAAATGTTTTGTCACAAACGGTGTCATACCAGCTCCTGAAGGAGGTTTTGGCACTGTCACCCATCTCGTTGTAGCCATAGTAAGAGGGGGCGGGGTATCTTCCTATGTAATACTCTCTCGCCCTAGTGTTGAATTTGTGAGGGAAATATCCTTTCACCAGATCCTCGAACCCCAGAGCTGCAGGGGTTTTTGCTAAACTCATGGGGAGAAAGCTGAATGAATCAATCCAGCGCTGTTGTAAACCCTTGTCATGCATCAGAATAACCCGACTCCCCCTCATTATCACCTCCGGTGTAATCTGTTGTTGAACAAAGTACTCCAGCAGGAGATAGTTGTCGAAGCCGGAGGCATTATGTGCTATGAATGTGTAACCTCTGTACTTTGGCATTCTGTAACGCTTCACAAACGCATCGACACAGTTCAAGGTGTTGAAACAAAACTTGTTCCCATCCATATCCATCGCACACACAAAATTTGCCTCATGCTTGCCATTATGATAACGAGTCTCAAAATCAAAAAAAATGTACTTCGTTTCCACATCTTTTTTCTCCTGGGGCTGAATAAAACATTCATGTGTCACATCGCTCTCCAACATCGGCACCCTACAGTGTGAACAGATAGGGGAGGGGCATGTGTGTGTCTTTTTACAGGCCTTGTACGTTTTACCACACATGTCACAGTATTTCATAGTATCACAGGGGATGATCCTATGAACAGCTTCTGGAAGCTTGTGCTGGTCATAACAATTTTGTGATCTACATATGCGGTTACAGCCGTCACACTTGATTGTTGAGCCAGGGTGCTTATGGCACTCTGTAAAACATACATTGCATCGGTATTGACAGTTGTGGTATAGAGGTGTTTCATATGTTTGGTAGCAGAACCCGCATACATAAGATGATCCGAAAAACCCTGTCTGATTTTCAATCAGGTAATAGTGGTCATTGTGCAAATATAGCCAGATTGTCTGTTTGTGGGGTGTGTCATGTGTCTTGAAACACTGCAGTCTTTTAATGCCGTCATTGTGGTGAAATATTACAATTTTCACCCCCAGATGTGCCTCAAAGCTGGATACATCAGCGAATGATACACGATGCATGTGATCAAAGCCAACGGTCCTGTGTAGTAGGGATGCATATGCTAATTTAGCATGCTCTGTCAAAGAGGAGTTGTTGAAATGGGCCAGACAGAGAGAGAAACATAGATTATGACCCTCACTGATGACTGGCATGTGTAGAAAACGGCCTTTCTTAGCCAATATCTCATTATAGGGGATGTTCCCTAACCTAAGACGACCTCCCCCACTTCTATTTTGTGCTACAGTGACTACTAGCTCCAATGCATCATCAGACACAGATTCATCATTACTCTGAAGGACCTGTGCAATTTGCTCCATAAACATGTCTACGTTGTATGCATCGTTTGCATTTAGAACCGCCTGTACATCACTAGCCAGTGAGGGCCCCCGCAGCACAACATTTAAAACACTGCCCGCAGGGGCCGTGTTTATAGCCTGGTTGATCACTCCAGAGACGCATCCTCGAACCATGTCTGGGACTTGTTCTATGTCATTTAAACTAATGCCTCTGAAATCAACACGCTGCCTCAGTTCAAAAGCATTAAAAATGGGGATTGGCCTTCTATGAATAGCAGGGGGGATGACCCCCCCACACTGAACAGTGGAGGGGGCATTCATCGCCGTCTCAACAACCATCTCTGAACCCACGCTTGCATCCCCCCGGGGGAGCGTCAAACAGTCACCGTCTCCCCCACCTGGAGCCGTGGATGCACCCCCGAGATTATGCAATTGACCCGGGCTTGTTGCTACATGAAGGTGCCTGTGTGGTGTCTCCGACTCAATACGACCGGGCTCACCCTCCCTTCTATGATTAGCAGAGGGGATGACCCCACCACACTGAACAGTGGAGGGGCCTTTCATCGCCGTCTCAACAAGCATCTCTGACCCCCCGTTTGATGCTCCCCCGGCGGGATGCAAACGTGGGGTCAGAGGTGCTTGTTGAGACTGCAACTCAATAACCCCCACGTCTGGCTCATCATCAATAAATAGCATACGCCCGGGCTCACCCACCCTTCTATGATTAGCAGAGGGGATGACCCCGCCACATTGAACAGTGGAGGGGCCTTTCCTCACTGTCTCAACAAGCATCTCTGAACCCCTGTTTGCATCCAACATGTTGAGCCTCAAACAGTCAGCCCCACACATACCTCCCCCAAGATTATGCGATTGATATGGGCTTGTGGTTGCCTCAATGGGCTTGTTAGGGGTCTCCGAATCACCCGGTCCCTCATGATGCAGGGCTTCATTACATAGGGGGGTCCCTATCTCTGTGGGGTCTATGAACTCATAACTTGTAGACATTGAACATATGGATGCTGTGGGAGAGGAGGAGGAGGAGGAGGGGGAACTCGTGGCTGCATGAGCACTATGTATGTCTGGTCTTTCATTGCTGCCACATAATACATCAAGCAGCGTGGTGTACCCTTCATCTACATAAGATAAAGACGGTTCTGTAAAATGAGCCGCCCAGCTCTTCTCAGCGGTCTCCGCTGCAGCCGCAGCTTTAACAGCAATCTTTCGTTCCGCCAGGATGCGCGCTCTACGAGAGATTACACCCAGCTCCTGTATCAGGATGTCATATTCAATCATAACCTGTGCTATGGTAGAGGGCGGGGCGTTGTTATAAAAAACCTGATCATTAGCAGGCGTGTTTGGAGCGTAAACACTCACACGGGTATCCCCACTATTAACAGCCTCAGTATCTATGTCAAGTTTTAAAAATTTCCGGGGTGGCTCCATATTGACCCGGTGTATAACCCTCCCTCTAAGAAACAAAAACTAAAACAAACAACCAAAAACTGTCTAGTGAATTATCGAGCCTGCCTAGACTCTGTCTTCCATGACTGACATAATATGATTGAGAGTACTAAATATGTGTTTTGTACGTATTACACTCGCGCGAATGAATTCCTCCTGAGATTCCCTCCCCAAAGTAATCCTTCGATCTAGCCTTACAATCTGTAGTTGCATGGTCCTAAAGTTAGCGCTCATGTCTTCACCCATCGGCTGTATGTACTGTGCGCCTTGCCCACGCTCCTGCTCATCAATCCACTGACTTACATCAAACAAATCATGTGAATCTACATCAGCACCAGCCTGTACATCATTAATAGGGCCTACAGGTATACACACAGTATCAACAGGTGCAATACTTTGTTCGTACAAATATCGCACGGGGTCAAACGGCTGGTCAGTAAACAGTGGGCCTGTTTCTATACACACATCATTACCATCAAAATCTTGGTCGCATACAAATTGTGCGGTGTCCACAGGCCATTCAGTAAACTTTGAAGCGGTTTCGAACTCACTGTTTGAAGCCTCTGCAACAGATATTTTAGTCTCTGATAGGTGCTCCGGCGGGGAGTTGATCGCAAAACGGGCAGATGATCCGGTGGTGGGCCAGCACCCGGCAGCAGCAATTGCAGTCAAATCGGGTTCAGCTTGGAGTAGTGCCGCCACTGCTATGCCCGCTTCATCTGGGGCGTTAGTGCAGGATTGCGGCCTCTCCGGTAAAACCCTTGATAAACAAAGACAAATATTAGTAATATATAGATGAAAACCCCCTGGGGTAAATAAATTAAACATTATTTAACGAACACACACCTAGACACACTCTTAGTTTGTCGGGGCTCGACAATCGATGTACGGTCATGTGCTCCAACGCTCTCATATGCAGGCTTACAGATGTTTTGTCGGGGTCTCTCAGACAGAGTCCTAATGAACAAAACAATAGTTAACTATATATATATATATATATATATATATAAACAACATGGTAAATTAAACATGTACACACCTTTTTTTAACACCAGCCCGTTTATATCTCGACGATAATCTCCCAGGTTTGGGAGCGTTGATGTCTATATTTATTTACAATGAAACGAAATTAATATTCTCTTTTGGAAGGGATACAACAGAACATTGGTATTTACAATTCATTCACTCACAGTGGTTCACAGGTTTTCTCACAGACCCCTGATGGATTCGTTTTTTTTCCGGTGATTGAAAATCATCTGATGAATCTACAATGATATGGAGTGAAATAAATAGTTAAATAAAATAGATTATCGTATTAACCGAATAAAAATGGTATTTAAACCCTAAAACTAAATACGCACCATAGAAGAGGCTCGGTGGTCTGTTTTCAATATCTTCCCCCCTATACACAGGCCTGCCCGCTGTTGATGAGAGCCTTTAGAAAACAAGTCTGATTTAAAATAAACACTGACCCACGAAATAAATAAATAAAATGAAAGAAGAAAATACTTACGTTTGATCAGTAGTCATGGCTTGATACGGACGAAATGGATCAGCACATATAGTTGTCAGGGGAAAAGGCCAATGCTGTGATTGACGGCTCGCTTTATGTAGTATCATTCAAATGACCCCTCCTCCATGTGACACCTCCTCCTACAGGGCACGCTCGCAGCCCCGCGCAAAGAAGTTTCATATGTCATGTGATCAGTACCATGTGTTCGCCTCAGGCGCATGTGTCATATATGGACACGTGCACGCGCAAAGGTTTTGGACCAATTAATTGTGCACGCGCATACCAACATATATATTACTACTCGTAATTATTGATAAAATGACGGATATCCTTTTATTCGTAATGGTAGATATAGTTCTTGTAGCGAGTTTTGTGCCCAGTATGATGTAATCAGTGTGGATGAACTCGTGCAGCTTCTGCCTCTGCAGTGCTCAGCAGTCAGTCAGTCAAGCTCAATCAGTGGAGAGAGATCTATTTTGGTCATGATGACAGTTGATGGACAATACATTTGAGCGGTTAACCATGAGGCTGCCCGAAACCAGGGGTTCAAAATATGCACTACCTCATAACACGGCCATATATATTTGCATTCTTGCCCCCTGCGAATTGCATCCGATGAATGCTTACTGTCCCTGGACCGGTTGCTATGTCGGTATAGACTGGCCGCTGTGGCCTGACTGATGACCAGTCTCAGCACTCTCTAAATGTCTAGACCTAGCTGGATCTGATTGTCCAGAGAAAAAACAAAACATTAAGTAAATGTACAGCTAAATGCAGGTTAACGGAAAAACAGAAGAAATATGTTCTTTTAAATAAGCCACCTGTAATACATATAACCTGAGGCTGATTCTGAACTATGGTTCTTTCAAACAAAATGCTTTGGTATGGTAACGGTTCTTAAGGCTCTAACTCAATGTGTGAATAGGTTGTTTTTGAAAGAGTCATGCACTAGTCAAGGGTTATGTGACGTTTATATTTAGGGCCCGAGCAACCGACAACGTCGGGCCGGCGAGGCCCTATTGTAATTGTACCCGTCTGAGTTATATTTTTCTGGGAATGGAGCATTTTGGGGTACTTGCCATGCATGAAAACTCACCAATTTTGCACACCTGTCAGGTCTGCCGGAGAAACTCTTATGCCATAAATTGCATATTTGTGTGTAAAAAAATGGCTCTCTAGCGCCCCCTACAAGTCGGACCGGCGACGCCCCTCGGCCAGTATGTCCAATTGACTTGAAATTCAACACACATGTCCAAATCTGCTAGATCTAAAAAAAAAAGCCTCTCAGACCCCTAAGCTCCGCCTACTTAGATTTTCCGCCATCTTGAATTTAGTGAAAAACACATTCTTGCGAACTCCTCCTACACGCTGGTTCCGATTACTACAGAATTTTCTGTGGATCATTAATGGACCTATGTCATCTAAAGTTATTAAAAGCTTTTTGATATCTCTTAGCGTTTACAAAATATGGACCAATACAATTCTTAGGAGCGTGGCATAATATCAATACACATAACTTCTCAACCTTTGTCCTAAAATTCCAAAATGTTCAGCATATGTGCACAACGCATCCTGTAACATACCTTAAGATTTGTTTTGCATTCGACCACTAGGGGCCGCTACAGTAAACCCGCGAAGTTGTGATTTTTGTCACTTTTTGCATTTTTCAGCCTTCGTACTTTAACGAACTCCTCCTACAGATTTTATGAGATCAATGTAAAATTTGGTCAGGACGCTCTTAAGACCAAAATCGTGAGTTTTCATTGAAGAACCTTGACATGGCGTGCCGGCCATTTTGCCTCATTGGTTTTGAAAAAGGAAGTTGTTATAACTCCAAGGTAAATGTATTTTGGATTATCCAATCCTCACAAAACTTCTCATGCATGATGCTACTTCAAGCCTGAACATACTTCAGTTGAAAAAAATTCAATAACTCATAGCGCCTCCTACTGGCTAAAGGAAATGTCATATTTTATACTTTTATTTACTCCTCTTAGCCAGGTGACCTTATGAGTCTGAAATTTAACCACGTTTAATCCCGACACGGATCTCGTGTCGGGAAACCACCGACACAAGATCCGTCTTTACATCTTCCCAATGCCTCAGACGCCTCTGGTTCTGGGCCATCCCTGGCTCCGGGACCACAACCCACAGGTAGACTGGGCAAGTAATAGAATCATCGGTTGGAGCCCTATGTGTCTTTCGAGGTGCCTCAAGTCCGCCATTCCCTGGCAGACCTCATCTCTCAGCACTCCCACTTCCGGAACCGATCTTACCTCGGTCCCCTTGGAGTATGCAGATCTCAGCGAGGCATTCAGCAAGGAACGAGCCCTTTCCCTGCCACCACACCGACCCTACGATTGCGCTATAGAACTACTCCCCGGCGCCACCCTGCCCTCCAGCCGACTATACAACCTCTCCCGACCGGAACGCGAGGCAATGGAGACCTATATCACAAACTCCCTCGCTGCCGGAATCATCCGCCCGTCATCCTCCCCGGTGGGAGCAGGGTTCTTCTTCGTGGCCAAGAAGGACAAGAGTCTCCGTCCTTGCATCGACTACCGAGGGTTAAACCAGATCACCACCTGGAACAAGTATCCTCTGCCCCTGATCGATTCTGCTTTTGAATCTCTACCCGGTGCCACGATTTTCACCAAGCTAGATCTCCGTAACGCTTACCACTTGGTTCGGATACGAGAGGGGGACGAGTGGAAGACAGGTTTTAACACTCCCCTGGGACATTTCGAGTACCTGGTCATGCCATTCGGACTTACCAATGCTCCAGCCGTTTTCCAGGCTTTGGTGAACGACGTGCTCAGGGATTTTCTCAACCGGTTCGTGTTCGTCTACATCGACGACATTCTGATCTACTCCTCAAACCTTCAGGAACATTGCCACCATGTCCGTCAGGTCCTTCAGCGCTTACTGGAGAACCAACTCTTCATCAAGGCCGAGAAGTGTGAATTTCACGTGTCCTCCGTACAGTTCCTTGGGTTCATCATTGAGGAGGGTCAGATTCGCAAGGACCTGGCAAAGGTTAAAGCGGTCTCCGAGTGGCCGGTCCCCTCTAACCGGAAGAAGCTCCAGCAGTTCCTTGGGTTCGCAAACTTCTACCGCCGTTTCATTCGGAACTACAGCCAGACGGCGTCACCCCTTACCAGACTCACCTCCTCTAAAGTGGATTTTTCCTGGTCCCCCGAGGCCAACCGGGCATTTAACGCCCTCAATGAACTATTCACTTCAGCCCCCATCCTTGTCCAACCGGACGAGAGCCGCCAGTTCGTGGTCGAGGTGGACGCCTCCGACACCGGCGTAGGAGCAGTGTTATCACAACACTCAACCACTGACTCTAAGCTCCGCCCGTGCGCCTTTTTCTCTCGCCGCCTTTCCCCAGCCGAGCGGAACTATGATGTGGGCAACCGGGAGTTACTGGCCGTCAAGCTGGCTCTGGAGGAATGGAGACATTGGTTGGAGGGGTCAGTCCACCCGTTCATTGTGTGGACCGACCACCGAAATCTCGAATACATCCATTCTGCCCGGCGACTGAACTCCCGCCAAGCCCGTTGGGCTCTGTTTTTTTCCCGTTTCAACTTCACAATCACCTACCGCCCAGGAAGTAAGAACGTCAAACCCGACGCCCTCTCTCGTCAGTTTTCCCCAGACGAGGTAGACCCAGCTCTAGACACAATTGTTCCACCCGCCTGTGTCCTAGGGGTTCTCATTTGGGAGATAGAGTCTGCAGTGCGGGAGGCTCTGCAGACCCAGCCGGACCCAGGAGGTGGACCTCCTGGGCGCTTGTTCGTTCCCCTTTCCATCCGTTCCCGTGTCCTTCAATGGGCCCATGACTCTCGACTCTCCGGCCACCCTGGGATAAGACGTACAATTAACTGGCTCCGGCGCTCCTTCTGGTGGCCATCTCTGGACAATGACACCTGAGCTTACGTCCTGGCCTGTACCACCTGTGCGCGCAACAAGGCCTCTCACAGACCCCCTATCGGACTATTACGACCCTTGCCTGTTCCCCACAGGCCTTGGTCGCATATGGCTTTGGACTTCGTCACCAGATTTCCTCCCTCTGAGAGCAACACGGTCATCCTGACCATCGTGGACCGGTTTTCCAAGGCGGCTCACTTTATTGCCCTTCCCAAACTCCCGTCGGCCCGCGAAACCGCAGACTTGTTGGTCCAACATGTCTTTAGGCTCCACGGCATCCCTGTGGACATTGTGTCCGATCGGGGTCCCCAGTTCTCCTCCCAAGTCTGGAAGGCGTTCTGCCGCAGCCTCGGCGCCACCGCTAGCCTCTCCTCTGGCTTTCACCCCCAAACCAATGGACAGACCGAGAGGCTTAACCAGGAGCTAGAAGCCATGCTCCGATGTGTAACAGCAGCAAATCCGTCCTCCTGGAGTCGTCACCTGGCCTGGATAGAGTATGCACACAACAGCCATACCTCCACGGCAACAGGTCGCTCACCCTTTGAGGCCTCCATTCTCTACCAACCTCCCCTTCTACCCAGCCAAGAGGCCGAGATTTCCGTCCCGTCTGTCCAGAGCAACCATCGCCGATGCCAGAGAGTCTGGAGAGAGACTCGTGCCGCCCTACTTTGGACCTCTGAACAAAACAAGCGGCTGACTGACCGCCGTCGCACACCTGCTCCTGCCTATCTTCCCGGCCAACAGGTCTGGCTTTCCACCAGAGACATACCCCTACGCACAGAATCCAAGAAACTCTCCCCCAGATACATTGGTCCGTTCCCCATCGTTTCCATTATTAACCCAGTCACTGTCAAGCTCAAGCTCCCGCAATCCATGAGAATCCACCCTGTTTTCCATGTGTCCCTTCTCAAACCCGTACACTCCAGTCCTCTGAACCCTCCGGCCGAACCCCCTCCACCCCCCCGGCTCATCGAAGGCGGTCCGGTATACACAGTCGACCGTCTCCTTGATGTCCGCCGACGGGGTAGGGGTTACCAATACCTCGTTGATTGGGTGGGGTATGGCGTGGAGGAACGATGCTGGGTTCCACGTTCCCGGATTATGGATCCGGAGCTACTCCGCACATACTATCGCCTGCACCCCGATAAGCCTGGCGTTTCGCCAGGAGGCTCCCGTTGGGGGGGGGGGGTACTGTGAGGATTTATGTCTAACCCTGTTGTGTTTTCCTCAGTAGTCTCTTTCTCCGTGTCCTGCCCACTGCCGCGCCTCTCTCCGTAGGCACAGCTGTGCCTCATCTCTCGTGATCATCTCCAGCCATCATAAATACTCCGGTCATTCTCATCCTAGCTGTCAATCCGTCCGTTTACCTACCTGGTATTCCGACCCGTGAGTAGTCCGTCTTTCACCTTGTCAGTTTCCGGTTCTAACTACCCGTTTTGTTTTCGATACCTGCCGTCCAGTGTCGAGCCTCGGGTCTCACCTGTGCGAAGAAGCTTCCCAGTTCGTTCCTCGGAGATCAGCTGTGAAGTCTTGTCGATCCTGTGTCGAGCCTCGGGTTTTCACACAGTCGACCCAGCCTGCCTGCCTGCCTTCCAGCCGCGGACTCAGCGGAGCCACTTTCCGGCTCGGATCCGAGCGGAGCGCCTGGACGCGCCTCCGCTTCTGACGTGACTGTTTGCTGCCGGCTTCGTCTGCCGCTCCGAGGAATTAGCCACCTTCCGGCTTGGATCCGAGCGGAGCGCGTGGACACGCCTCCGCTTCTGACGTGACTGTTTTGCTGCCGGCTTCGTCTGCCGCTTCGTGTGATAGCGGAGATCTCTCCCAGAGCTTGGACTTGTTATTTCCTATGTTTCTCTGCCCGTGAATAAATCCTGGTTTGAGAAAGTTATCAGCTGTCCTGTGTCTGCATTTGGGTCCTTGAACACACCACATCATAACAGCTACATAATGCACGTGTTCTGTAGCGCCAGGCAGCGGATACAGGAAGCATCGGACTATTTGCAAAGCATCATTTCCAGCATCAGGCGGTCCACACGGGATCAAAAACGTCTCACTCGCAGACACGCCGTCCGACGGTCGCGCACGTTCTCGGACGCGCAGGCCGGAGTCCCGCCGGCAACCCTGACGCGCGGAGGATGTGAGGGCCCGTTCATCGCTGCTCGCAGCTTTAATTATAATTATTATTTCATTTTTTACTCAAAGTAAAAAATGTCAGCAATATTCTTTGGTTTAATGACGAAGATAAGAAAAGTGCCACAATTAGATCATTATGATGAGTTGATCATGAGTTGATGTCGTCAGTATTCTACATCAACTCAGCGTTGGCATAGGACTTGTCCAAACATTACATTTTGTTCTCAATCTATATTAAACCCAATATCAATGTCTCACAACGTTGGTGGCCAGCAGTGTCAAGTATTTGTTTTTTGTTAATGTACTTTTATTTGATTGTGACACTCTAGTACTCTTTCCATCACTGTATCAGTAATACCTAATATCTTTTCAATTCAATTCAATTTATTTTATTTATTAACAGGGAGATGGACAGAAGTGCAATAGATGTCGTGTGTCAATGAACATAACAGAGTTACAACACATTCAATGCATGATGGAAAAATTACGACTACTAATAATAATTATAGTCGCAGTGGGTGTCAGCAGGACCACGGCAGGAGGCAAGATTAGGGTCCATATATAACCACGATCCATTGAAATCTGTGAGGCGAGAAAGCACAAAGACTCCGGTGAAGAAGCGAAGTCAGTAATGTGCGTTATTGGTATCGGTAATAGAAATAGTAATGTGACAAATAATACAAATTATAGTCGCAGCGGCTGTCAGGCAGGACCACGGCAGGAGGCTGGACCAGGGTCCAGATATAACCACGATCCATGGAAACCTGTGAGGTGAGAAAGCACAAAGACTCCGGTGAAGAAGCGAAGTCAGTAATGTGCGTTATTGGTATCGGTAATAGAAATGTAGCTCAAGCGCAAGTTCAGTCAGGTAGACATGCATGCATAATCTCTGTCTCTCCTCTCCTTGTTATTACTCTATCAGCTGATTGGGGGCGTGCACTTTTAAGTAACCAACCAGATTCTGAACACCGGTTCCTGAAGCCAATCATATCGTTGCTGCCAAACTTTAAAAGTGTCCTCCTCTCTGCTGCTGCTGTCAGTTGTCATTCCAGCTAAGCAGAGGCGATGATGGATTCCGACTTTGATCGTTTCAGGAAGAGTCAGGTCTCAACATCGATGTTTAGCCGGAGCCGGCATTCAGCCCGGCAGGTGGCCGGTGCAGGAGCACGCGCCCAGCGGCTCCCCTCAGGTGAGCAAGAAGCCCTCTGGGCTCAGCTAGAAGTTCGCGGTGGTATCCTAGTAAGTCTAACAGTTACTCGCGATCAGTCGATCCATCGCCGGTGGTCGCACCGGAAGAATCAGGCTCATCCCGAGCTCCGCAGGAGGCGTACTCTTTCTCCACCAGCACTCCTCGCCTCCAATGCAGACAACGCCGTCAATTCCACCGGGTAGCTCCATCCACTCCATCGATACTGGTCTTCAATCTCTGGTAAACGATGCAGCTTCTATTATATTGTTAACATCGGCGCCACCAGGACGCCATGCGGTAACCAGCCACCATGTTAAATCAGCTCCACATGACAGTTCAGACTCCTCGCTATTTAAAGACGTTTTACCGTTAGTTAGCATGTCTTTACTAGATATGATCAACCTGTCTTGACTAACAGGCCATGTACCACAGTCCTTCAAAGTAGCTGTAATTAAACCTCTTCTTAAGAAGCCCACTCTCGACCCAGAGGTGTTGGCTAACTATAGACCGATCTCTAACCTTCCCTTCCTCTCTAAGATCCTTGAGAAAGCAGTAGCTAATCTGGCTTTCTACAAAACAATAGTTTATTTGAGGATTTTCAGTCAGGATTTAGAAAGCATCATAGCACAGAGACAGCTTTGGTGAAAATAACTAATGACCTCCTAATTGCATCAGACAAAGGACTTGTCTCTGTTCTTGTCTTGTTCGACCTTATTGCTACGTTCGGCACCATTGACCATTACATCCTATTACAGAGACTATGGACTGCAGACTAGGATACGGGGTCGGGAAGACCGCAGATACAGGATAGTGCGGGTCTAGATAGCCCATAGTGGAGTATGGTAGGATTTCAACAGATCCCGAAACATAGAGAGGGGTCAGCCCTGCGGAGGGTCCGAGCGCAGGACGGGATATGTGAGGGTCAAGCTAGACCGCAGACAAGGATAGGTTGGGTCATGTTAGACCGCAGCTTAGGATAGTCGAGGGTCACGTTTAGACCGCAGAGCAGAATAGGGGGGTTCAAGGGAGAACGCAGAACAGCATGGTTGGGGGTCTTACGGCCTCAGCACGGTTGGAGGTCTCGCTGCCTCAGCACAACCAGACCGGGTTAGCCCGCCTGGGAAACTAGAAGTATGTCATACTTTGACAGGTCTCACCACATACGGACCACATGCGAAACTAGAAAGTATGTCATCTCTGACTGAGAAATATAAATTGTGTCAACTCTGGACCGGTCTCTCATCACATGGACCAGGAAATGAGAAATAGGGCACCTCAGACCCTTTCTTTCTTTTAGGAAAGGAAAACGGTCCCGTCGGACCAGGAAACAGACACGTTAAGCCAGGTCACGGTCACCTAGGAATGGTGACACCAATCGACGTGAACACGTCACCACCACCAGTTATATGCATTCCTTACCGGATTTTAAGGCTTCAATGACTTGAGTTACCCTTTGTGTCTAGCAAATCTGGCCTTGACAGAACCCCCAAAACCCACGGATGCATCCGTGTCGACTTTTTAGTGAATCAGCGAAAATCACCAGCTTGTTTGTAGAATGTTACACCATTCAAGTGATCGCACAGCGATCTGACACGCAGGTTAGCGCGGCACCCGTCATCAAGGTAGATTGTGCATTTTAGGACCAGGAAGATGCCATGTCCAAAGAGCAGGAGAGGAAAAGTGCGTCCCTAGGGGATGAGCCTGAATGGAGCTAATTATACTTTATGTATAAATGTCCAAGTATGGTTTTGACACTTATCCCTCCCCGTAAGGAGTCACAAGAACGCGGTTGTGGCAGATTACTGGATGCAGAGCACCTGGTCCTAGAGCTCTCAGGAATATCAGCCCTACTCCAGTGCTGCTCTTCTGCGCATATGAACTCATCTCTGCCAGTGCTGCCCGTTTAAACTTTAGATTTGGTCTTTTACTTCCGCTGACCATGCCCCACACTTCATCACGCAAGCATTCTCGTTACATTACTGATGTTACTGACTGACGCACTTCACCATTGGTAGCCGCTCTTTACTTTGTTATCATAAATACCTTCTTCTCGTTCCAAGCCCTGTTAGGAAAGAAGTAAAGTATTAAATGTATCATAAAGAAACAAAGGTTAAATATCCTGTAAACTACTGGATTTGGCTGTCAAACATTTACTCAAAATTAAAACCCTGCTGTTCTGAAGCATCTCAAACGAATTGGCCCATCTCCTATAATCCCCAAACATGTCTATAGTATTTTATCAGTGCACTATTTGTGATATACAATTGATCATGAGCACAGCCCGTGCCAGATTTAATTCGGAGGTGCATGACCAACTGTGATCACTACGGGCCTACCTGCATCACGCGCCTGCCGTGATTACCTGCCGCGAGTACACATCGCGCCCATCACTACGAAGAGGATAAACTAAGTTTAACTGCTTAGTTATGTTTATTTCCGCTCATACTGATTTGTAGTCTCGTGAATGCGCTCCACTTCCACTACTGGAACAGGCGCTTTCACACTGATTAAATTAGAGTGATGCTCTGGAGCTCCAGACGTGTCAGACCCATGATTTCCTCATTTGTCGGGAAATGACGAGGAGCGGAAACAAAGTCTCCGTTTAAGCAGCATAGTCGGTATAGGGTCTAAGAGACAGGTAGAAGGTTTAGACGTAGAAATTGTTGAAGTCAATTTGTCAAGGTCGATGGGAGTAAAGCCATCTAAATATGTCAGGGTTTACAGCTGTTTCTAAGGTTACTCTATTTGAGGATAGATTGGTACTGGTTGAGGGCAGGAGATTATTAATGTTCTCTCTAATAGTTATAATCATATCATTAAAGAAGTTCATGAAGTCATTACTACTGAGGTCTACAGGAATACACGGCTCAACAGAGCTGTGCCTTTCTGTCAGCCTGGCTACAGTGCTGAAGAGGAACCTGTGGTTGTTTTTTCTATTATATCAGGAGATTTCTTCCACCCCATTCCCAGGTTTCCACCCTTTGCTGTCGTAAGAGTATACCATTGTGGGGGGAGAGCTCATGTTAATTGTTGGAAATGGAGATGTCCGATTGGCTACATAAAATTCTGTGTTGAAAAAAATGCATTCAGGAATCAAGCGGTGTAAGGGGAGTCTAAAAATACCCACACTAACATGCTGTGAAGTTCACACATGACAAGCAGTTTGTAAATGCAGGTTCAACATATTAATGTAACAACATCAAAAATAGTCTTGATAAAAATGTCAAATCCTTTAAAATACATATATTTCTGGATTTCTATTACACTTATTTGAAACAAGAAATATTTGTTTGTGCATCAGAAATATATTTTGTGAATCTTATTTTTTTTATATGTGGATTAAAACCTTTTGGACCCTAGCCCTATTTTTAGGCTTCTGCTCGAAAATACTATACCCATACTGAAAGGGGCCTTACTCTCTAACTACAAGGTCTATTTGAATAATTTCAATTGATTAATAACACTAAGAGGGGTGAGCTTTGGTGAGATGTGTAAATATTGTGTATATGTTACTGGTTAATAGCAAATGAAGATGGCACACAGCTCCATTTTGAAAATGTCAGGTTCGCCTGGTGAAAAAGCACTTTTATTGATAATATATATGAATAATGAAGCCTAAAAACCACCCACCATCATAGCAAAGCATGGCAGTAGTCATACAAAAAATAATTGGCGTTGATAGAGTGAAGCAGTCCAGAGCTAGAGAGATTTCCGTACGAGAGGTCACGAAAGGTCGTCATTTGGGAAACAGCTTCTCCAGCTCTTTCATTGTACTTTTATATACTATATAACTATATATTTAACTTCCTTTATCACTATACATGTACAATCTATCACATACAGCAGTCTGGCATCATTTTTGAGATCTAGAATCCTTTAAGGCTTCTCTGTGCCGGCGACCTACGGCAGCATGCGCTTTTGCCTGTGTGTATTGGGCCATATCTCAGCCTGTGGTTGGTCAATCCCATACTATGACACCTCTATACACGCCTTAGGATCTAGCCAATGCAGTGAAGGCAACGTGGTTTTGATTGACAGAATCGTTTTCCGTAAAACCGGATTCACCAAATGTGAAACCTGGTCCCCTAGCCTTGTTTGACCCCCCTTTCTCCAGGAAACAGTTGAATTAGACAGGAAATAGATAGCAGCAGTGTATTTTAGCTGGGAAAACAGAATATTGGACGCTTTTCTTCATGATTCATCTCAAAGTGAGTGACATTTATGAATTTTTCTGCAGGGTGTATGGCTTGGTTTTGTGTGCTTGTTTGCTGGTATCTTTTGAACGGTTTCACGGAGAGTAAATCTGAATATAGCGCTGGAATCCGTGTCGAATGCTAATGCTGTTTGATAGCTTCTTTGTCCGTGGTAGCTTCTAGCTTCGCGGTCAGAGCGTTGTTCGGAGTGCATAGTTCGCCGAGTCATGACGAAAAAAACACGATATTGTGGTAGCTCTTCTTGTAGGTTGTATTAGATCGTGTTTAATTATGTTTTCAGTGTGTAAAATGTTATACATGATTTAGTTCATCAGAAGTTCTTCATTAAGCCGGTATGCAACATGTTTGTACGATTATTATATTTGTTTCTGAAAATTGCTTTCTACGGTACCGCTCGGTACCACTAGCTCTCGGGTCAGAATTAAGCTTACATTCATATGGTAACTATTTTTGTGTGCATTGAAAAATATCTTTTGTGAAGAGTAATTTCTAGATAAAACACAAAATACATTTGTGAGTCATTCTGTTCGCATTAATTAATATGAGACTGATCTGACCCCATATTCCCTTTTATCTGCTATGGCAAGTTATGGTCATCTTGTTCATGGTGAACTTTGGTGTTCAGGGACCTTTCTCTTTCATCTGCGGCAAAAAGAACAAATAACAACTTATCTCATTATTTGTATGCCCTGGGATAGGTGCACTGGGCTGTGACCACACTGTTGTACCCCAAGCTCCGGTTTGTGACTGCAGACACACAGATATATAAACTTGAACACACTGTATAGGTGTCATAAAAAGAAAGAAATGGAACAGAAAAGGGAAATTAATTTATTATTGGTAGCAGCGAGCGAGTATATTTTACTATTAGTAGTTTAGGTCAGGGATTTTTCCTGTATTAAACTCTCTGAAGTATTCTACTGGACTAGCTTAATATGCTGAATAAAAAAGTAACTTGGTTTGGATACAATTTTCTCAAAGTTTACAACGTTTACCTGCAAAAGGGTGTCATGTCTAGACAGGCGTAAGTGGCTTCAGCCTCTTCATGACCCTGAATAGGAACAAGAGAGTACAGGTCATGAATCATGTATAATGTCAGCTGATTATTCTCCCTTGCCTCACACATTGCTTCCCTTTTAAGAGTCATGAGATGAAAAGTTCAAGAACAGAGAGCAGAAGTTGAGGATCAGCAGCCGGGCCCGGATAAAGTAACTGTGGCACAGTCGCAATGATCTCGAGTACATTCTCCCAGTGGATATTTACAGAATGCCGAGTAGATATTATTCCAGTCCTCCTGGAGGTTTGAGGGAAATCACGGCTGTGAGCAGTATCTGGCGGTCATGGCTGCGGCGCGGGTTGGAGGGCGGGGAGAGGCGATGCCAGGTCCTCCATCTTGCTCAGAGATGTGAGGATGATTTAGGAGGCCTGTCTTTGCCAGGGTGTCGAGAGAGGGAGCGGGGCTGAGCAATCCTATTACTCCTCGATGACCCTGCCTTAATGCACACACAAATACGCTCACACACACACACACACTTCTCAGTGCCTAGAAGGCTCACGTGGTGTTCAGGAAGCCACCACCACACTTAAAGACCACACTGTAGTCGAAGCCCATCCGCACTAACCAAAACACAAGAATGAAGGCTTAAATTCACTCTTCACACCGTACTGCAATTATCTTAATAACATCTATTGGATGGATTGCCATTAAATCTGGTGTGGATGTCTGGTGCGGATGTCCATCATGTCAATTTGTCCAATGCGTTTGTTTATGACCAAATAAACACCTGCAAAAGTAATGACATTGCCGTCAACCTCCGTTGTAGCCCACTTTGCTTATTAGCAAATGTTAGCATGCTAACACGCTCAACTAAGATGGTTAACATAGTGAACATTATGCCAGCTAAATATCAGCATGTTAGCATTAGCATTGTGAGCATGTTAGCATGCTGAGCATTAGCTGTTAGCATGGCTGTAGATTCGTAGTCCTCATTCAGACAGAAACATCAAGATACTACAAGGGGAGGTGGATAATAAAGTACTTTCCCTCCCCGATTTCAGCCTATGGGTGTTCTGTAACAGGCATTGATATGCAGTGGAAAAACCATGTGACCTTCATCAGCGGGCTATTTATTTTTAATATTAGTCATAATAACAGTGCAGTAATTTAATTATTAACGCAAACAGTTTCATACTTCTTGATTCACCAGCAATGTGACATTACAACTTTCCATTTGAAAAACTTGTGGGGCCTTCATCTTGTAATGTTCGTCTTGGCTGATGTTCGTCAGTTGTCCCCCGGCCTACACTGATGAAACTTCGTGAAAGGAAACTCCAACATAGCGTTCTAATGTAAAGTGTCTTTTCAATTCTGGAAGGGCCAGCAGGTTCAGAGAAACAGAAAGTGTTGCGTTTACTAATGAAGTGAAAAAGTGGAAAACTAAAGTTTTGTTTTAAAATGTTGCTCTCTGATACAATACAACTCAACTTGTTTTTTTTAATCCTGTCAAAAACGTGTAAAAGTGCCTTTTCCAGATTCCACTGCCTAATTCCTCCTAACACGGCAGGAGACTTGAACGCCACTTGAAAAAGACACAGAGTGGAGAGAGAAGAGAAGAGAAATTGTAAGAGTTCAATTTACATGGAAATAGTGTCATCAACACCTCCCTGGAGACATGCCACGTACCAGCCTGCTTCAAGGCCTCCACCATCATCTCTGTCCCCAAAAAACCCAAGATCACAGGACTTAACGACTACAGGCCCGTTGCCCTGACCTCTGTGGTCATGAAGTCGTTTGAACGCGTGGTCCTGTCCCACCTAAAAACCCTCACTGACCCACTCCTGGACCCCCTGCAGTTCGCCTACAGAGCCAACAGGTCTGCAGACGACGCAGTCAACTTGGCTCTACACTTCATCCTCCAGCATCTGGACTCCCCAGGAACCTACGCCAGGATCCTGTTTGTGGACTTCAGCTCTGCTTTCAATACTATCATCCCGTCTCTGCTGCACAACAAGCTCTCCCAGCTGCACGTGCCCGACTCCACCTGCAAGTGGATCACAGACTTCCTGTCTGACAGGAAGCAGCACGTCAAACTGGGAAAACACGTCTCAGCACCCCGGACCATCAGCACCGGTTCCCCCCAAGGCTGCGTACTTTCCCCTCTGCTCTTCTCCCTGTACACCAACAGCTGCACCTCTAGTCACCAGTCCGTCAAGCTCCTGAAGTTTGCGGATGACACCACCCTCATTGGACTCATCTCTGGTGGGGATGAGTCCGCCTACAGGTGGGAGACTGACCATCTGGTGACCTGGTGTGGCCTGAACAATTTAGAGCTCAACGCTCTAAAGACAGTGGAGATGGTTGTGGATTTTAGGAAGAACGCAGCCCCACCAGCCCCTATCACCCTGTGTGACTCCCCCGTCGACGCTGTGGAGTCCTTCCGCTTCCTGGGCTCCATCATATCCCAGGACCTCAAGTGGGAGCTGAACATCAGCTCCATCACCAAGAAGGCTCAGCAGAGGATGTACTTCCTGAGGCAGCTGAAGAAATTCAACCTGCCAAAGACAATGATGGTGCACTTCTACACAGCCATCATTGAGTCCATCCTCTGCTCCTCCATCACGGTCTGGTACGCTGCAGCCACTGCCAAGGACAAGGGCAGGCTGCAACGCATCATCCGCTCTGCCGAGAGGGTGATTGGCTGCAATCTGCCGTCCCTCCAGGACTTGTTCGCTTCAAGGACCCTGAAGCGAGCAAGTAAGATTGTAGCCGACCCCTCTCACCCTGGACATGATCTGTTCGTGTTCCTTCCATCTGGCAGGAGGCTGAGGTCCATCAGGACCAAGACCTCACGCCACACAAACAGTTTCTTCCCGTCTGCAGTCGGGCTCATTAACAGAGCCCGGGTCCCCCACTGACTCTGTCATCACCAGGACATTTCCTTCTGGTCACTCCCCTGCACATCCCTGTTTCTTTATTTAATCACACTCGACACTTTTAACATTTCACTTACATTTCACTTGTTTTCCAGTCCTGTTATCTGTTTTTGTTGTGCACTTTATTTTATATTTTATATTTTATACTTTATCTTATATTTTATTGTACATTTTAATATGTCTCCATTTCCTGCACTGTGCTGATTGTTTAATGTTGTTGTTTATTGTCAAATGTTACGCACCACCCGCCATGACAAATTCCTTGTAGGTGCAAACTTCCTTGGCAATAAACGATTCTGATTCTGATTCTGATCAAGGCTCGTCTGCAAAGTACGGTGGGTAACGTCTGTGTGCTGTTTTTTTTTTTTACAGACACGGCAGAAACGATTGAAAAGTAATCTCCACAATTATTATAAATCCCTTTATGTGTCCAAGTAGAACTAGTCTTGTGCAAATAGGACTTCAGTCTCTCCTCACCTGCTCCTGTAAATGCACATTATGTCATGGCATTGGGCCTCAGCGGATCACAGCTATGGAAAGACTTCCATCCTTATTAACTTTGATTTGGTTACTTTTCATAGGATGATCTTTCTGTGACCATATCTGCTGTCAAGTTTTACAAAAATCTACCCATGATTCAGCAGTTGTAGTTCTAAAATGGTTAACTTGAACACTGTCACAGACTCATGGGGACCACCTCAACCCCCAGACATTCAGAAGACACTCGCATTAAGCAGGCTAGACTACAATATAAACACAAAGTCTCACAGACACGTTCAGGGTTCTCCTGTTCGCTCGTCGGCGTTGTCTGTTGCTACTTTTTATTTGAACGGCTGAAATGGCTCCTTTGACCTTTCAGAAAATCCTTACAGAAAGAGTTTTAAACATGGAACCAAGCCAACCAACTACAAGATGAATTGTTACCATAAAACATTTGATTTGGAGCAAAAATGCAATTGGAAAATCGAAGAAAAGCCAACGGTACAAGACTGTATACTTAAGTATTTTAAGAGTGAAGGGCTACTTATCCCATAAACCACTGAGAATGTCAATTGTCGATCTAATATGAATATTTGTCGCCTCGGATGTTTTCAGAAACTCATTTTGGTGAACTTTTTTTCGTAATATTAGAGAAAGTTTCCAAACTAGCCGCCTTGTTAGTCCGTTTTGATATGCGGGAGCAGACCGTAGAGCAGAGCGTACGAGCACAACCTTCACTAGGCGTTGGCTGTAAAAATGTCTAAGGTAAAACCGAGCTCTACCAGTCTACCAGTCAGATGCCGCTGTTAAACTTTATGATCGTGGGTAATGTAGTATTTCTCCATTACACCGCAAAATAAAACATGTTTTTCATAAAGCAAGGTTGATGATATACAGATTCGGGGCCTCCACAGGAGCTTATAACATCGTTTCACTATCTTATAGCTTGTTGAGTCTACCTTGGATGGTTATGACATGGGTTAGTGTTGAACATGAATGTGATTTTTACTTCCTCATGGCTGAGCTCTATTTAAAGATGATCCTGATGACCTCAGCGCTGCTTATTGAGCTGTGATGGCACACGTTTGCCTGCGTCAGCTCTACTCCCCACAGGTTTCACCAGACAGAGAAGCCAGGGACGGAGGCAGGAATAAAAAAACCTACACTGATATTTTTACTGTTGAAGTTTACCAAGCCACGGACAACAGTCACAGTTTACATGTTTAAATGCATTTATTATAAAAAATATTCAAGTCTCTTTTACGGCCATTATTGCTTCAATCCACTTCCACAATGCCCTAATTTCTCCTACATTTCTAGTCAAACTTGGAGCGGTTAAGTACAATCAATGTTATAGAAGCTGCATAGGTGCAACTGGTGGTTAGGTGCCTTGCTCAAAGACGATGCAAAGGGAGGAGAAAGTTAACGGTGATTTGAGTTCAAGTCTTTAAGAGTTTTAGGATAAATAGCCCTTGCCCCCTAGTTCACACACATACTTTGTGAAGACAAACTGCCTGATTTAAGAAAAAAGCATCTGTTTGGGGGCTGCATCCTTCAAACTAAGACTAAAGTGCAGAAGCCTCAACCCCCAGGACATTTGTGCTGATCCAATTGGCAAAATGGAGAAAATGTCAGCCAGCCTCTCAAAGGAAAGGGCAGCAACGAGTTCACTTCCTTAAATCTTCATTATATTCTCAACCATCTCCGCCTTTGTCTCCCTCGTAATAGCAGAGGTGGATAGTAACAGCTATAAAGAACTCAGTGTCTTGAAAACATTTGTGAACTATTGTATATTAACTTGTTACTCATCATGGTTCTGCATTCTTAGGAACAACAGTATACACTAACACTGCCCAAAGGTTTGTAATGTCATTGTTTTCACAGTGGCTCATGCTACACGATATATGAGGAAAGCCTGTGATGTGCGATAATGTTCCGTAGCCGAGGGTTATGGTGCGCCTGCACTCTATGAAGGTAATAAAAAAATAACGCGGAGGCCCTTTAGTCCGCTCTGAGACGGCAACAACTATTACTACTTCACACCTTCCGTTCCACCCATCACAATAAAATCCCCGGACACAAACACTGTTACACTGCTTGCTAGAGGGAACTTAAAGTCATTCGGAGACTTCACTAAGAGGCAACTTAACAAAATAGCTTCCACTCTTTTGTAACAAGTCACTAGCGCACTGTGCTCGTGTAAGACAGCAGCTGTAAAGGAGAGACTGCTGACAGAGCAGATTAAAATGTCGCTACATGTTTACATCGTGTTTATGCTTGTTAAACAGGTGTATTGATGTATTGTGTGTTCTTTACAGTAACGAGCGTAGTTGTCAACTCGAGTGACCAAATGTGTCTGTTTTATCACAACCTAAAGGCCTTTACACACCGGGGGCGTTTCTTTTTCCTCGTGCCATTAATTTGCAAGACAATGCTTTTTCATAAATACTTTCACGCAGAACACCAATATTACGTGGATAATAAGATAGCTTATAGTAGCTTAGGCTATACAACAATTTTGCAATTGTATTTGGTCCTCTGCTTTCACAAATCGACTCCAACCGAAAAGTTTTGCAACTGTAGCAAACTCCCGTCGCCGGTATGAGAAATATTCACAGGCGAGTATTCCGCATTATCGCGTCAAGTATTTATAGATGTGTTGAAAGCAAGACTATTTAACTTTAGAAAGAGGTAATGACTCAGTGTTTCTCTTAGATGTAAGTAATAAAACACAACCAGTCAGAGGTTTTACCATGACAGCCCCACTGGTCTGGTATGACCAGTAGCTTATGGTGGCTAATGTTAGCAACCTTTAGGTTGATGGATGTTACTGATATCACTGAGGCAGTTTGCTGACTTAATGACTGTCCTCTGCTTGAGCTGTTGTCACAACGATGACAAACACTCAAGAGAATCTAGGGAAATGTATTTTTACCAGCTGCGAGAATACTTTTATAGCTTGCTGATTTTTGACATACACCATAGAAATAACCATGGGTGATGCATGCTCAATTGACATCAGATGCCGCTCATGTTTTAATGCAATAGCTATAGCATCTTCATGGAAATGTCTTTCTATGACTGCCAAGACAAACTGGCACCATGCGCTAACAAATGTACAAATGGTTAGCCTTCCCAAACTGGTGTCCCTTCAGTAATTAGTGTGATATCTTTTTACATTCACTACCTAACAAAACAGTGCAGCCAGCACTCCCAGCTCCCGGTGCCAGAGCAGGACTTAGAAGTTGGCTCATTTTCCATTAAATAGCGCTAACGAGGCCCGCTGGGATCAAGCCGGCACAGCAATTGATGTTGGTTTAGAATAGTTAAGGAGGGTTGATAATGCTCACAGGAATGTCCCAGTGGCCCAGTGCTCTTGTTTTTCCACACTGGCGCTGATAGGAGCCGAACTGGACTCCTTAGACCCATGAGCTTTCTCTTCGGCTCTTTAAAGAAAATGGCTTTTAATGGACTTGCGTCCTAAAATCGTTACCGCTTCATCTGCTAAAAGATTCTCTTTGAAGCCTGCTTCTTTCTCTACAATGAAAGGTTCTCTCGGTGCAAGTTATTATCTTCGTAATCATTATGCATGCTGAGTGTTTGATTTAACCAATTGATTTAAATAGCGATTAGCCTGTAGTTTTGACTTTAGGTCAAAGGGTCAAAGACCTTTTTTTCTTCTCGCCGTCTCTTTGAGCGCGTTAAAGACAGTAGTAAGACATTTGCATCTGACTAGGCTTCCGTCAGAGCTGTGATCTTGGTGTGTTCCTTGAAGCCACAATCCTCCCGGCACATCCAGACATGCATTTGTCAGATACTTCTCCGATCTCATTGCTAGGGAAATGGGTCAGCGGCATGTTAATTGAGTTCAGTGCAGTTGAGGGTGCTGCTGCATGGCAGGAGGTGGTGAGGATATAGAATGAGATTTTTTTTTATTTTTAAAAAGGCTCCTTTGAAACTTCTTGGCTGTCCGCCATAGTTAAGTATTCAAATGAGGTCTTGAGTTAACATATAGTACATTCTGGGCAGAATAAAGCAGTCTAGAGCAGTGGGTCCCAAACTTTTTTGTCAGATGCACCACCACAGTCCTGTCAGATAAGCTAAAGTTCCACTTCATCAACACCACCTGCTATGGTCAAAATGTACTCATTTTAATAGATTTTTTTATTTATTTTATCTACGGTTAAGGCTATTTGTGTCACAGCTCTGCCACTACTACTCTGTCTTCCCACCTCTCACTCACCTAATCAGTTCATTCAGCGCACCTGTCTGCCACTCTCACCTCATCAAGCTCACTACTCTCACCTGCTCACCCTGCTTCTGCCACTATTTAAGCCCCTGCCTTACACACACTCCCTGCCAGATCGTTCTCCGCTTTCATGCAAGACTTTCCCGCGTACCCCCTTGGACTGATTCCCCATTACCGACCCTGCCTGTTTTGGACTACCCAGCCTTGCCTCTGCCCCGGTAATTCACCCAGCCTTCTGTTCCTGACCACGAGATCCTGCCGTCTATTCCCTGTGATTCTGCTTCCTGTTGTGTGTCCTGAGAGAAATAAAACTCTGGTTAAGATTACCTCTGGTGTCTGTCATACTGCTCCTGGGTCCTGTTAAGGCCATAACTTTTGAACACAGAGAGAAACCGCCCCCCTTCCTGCAGCCATGTGCTCTCAATCGCCTCCAAACAGAACAGCAGGTTTAAGTCAAAATCTTAATGGATTTATTATCCAACAAACAGTTACAAACCGAATCAAACTATTAATAACAAAACAAACATATAATATTCCATGAAATGTGAGATCCAATCCGAGCCAGCCAGGAGGATGGCATGCCTCCTTGCTGGCCAGCAGAAGATCTGATCTTCTTCAGAGTTTCAGACCCTTTCCCCCTTGGAAAGGTATCGCACTCCATATCGATCAGCTCCCTGATTGGCTGAAACCCCCATAAGCCCATCCTGGACCGATGGCCCATTGTTCTACTCTTAACACCTCCACCGGCCACTTCCCAACCCCCACTCCAGCACGTTCCTCAACCCGATCACACAGACACTAAAACACACTCCTACAAGTAAATATACTGTATCACATAATATCCATCATTAGGAGCGCATTAAAACTTAAATCCCTCACAGTCCTTACATTACCCGTTACAATTTGTCAATGTTTTAGCAGAAATTGGACATTTCAACCATTTATCCAATACGTTTAGTTATATATTTTAACCATGCATACATTACTTTTAGTTATATATTTCAACCGTTTATCCATTACTTTTCGGTATAAATTTCAACCATCAGTTACAACTTCTGTTAGTATTCTAAACCGCTAGCAAAAAGCATTCTCAATCACAACACGCAGTTTCAATTGCAACTTCAGGTGTTTGGGTGTAACAGCTGACTCGTAATGAGATTTTTTTTTTTTTAATCAAATAGTTATTTCTATTTTGTCAATTTAATTTAGCTACACAATATGAAATACTCCATGCAACTCCAGAAGTATCCCCTGGAGTACAAGTACCCCTGTTTTGGAATCACTAATCAAGAGATTGGAGAAGGAACTTTGCGACTAGCTGGTGTGAATCCCACAAGTTTGGAGAACTTTAATCTTGGGAAGTAAACACTCTGTATCCCCTCAAGGCATTTAATCACCAGGTTCTCCAGTAAGGCTGTTCTCTGGCTGACGGTAGCAGCCCAGGGTTGTTATTGGGCATCTACAAGTGTAAATGTGTGGATGTGTATGAACATGAAGCAAGGCGGTGCTGACAAACAGCATGGAGCTCAGCCGACTCTCCCTGTATAATTACAAGGCTGCCGCAGTGGCTTATCTGTGTCTCCCTGTGTCGCCTCTACTCCTAAGTGCACCATCTGTTTTTGCATTGAGTTTGGCTGAACTGTGACACTGAGCCTGAATAAACTTGTGTGCTTCTGCTCCCACTCAGCAGTTCACACTGCTGCTAGCGGATACCTATTTTTCAACCTTTTGTAATGTTAAACTGTAGCAACACTTAGGATTTTAAACCCATACAGGCCGCTATTGTCTTATTAAAATATTAATATTCATCGCTGCTTGTTATTGTCACCGAGACCCATTAAACTTCAATTACATGTCATTTGAATCCCCATGGGGACCTTTGTGGGTGTTTTTTTAACAAAATGAAAATCACTTCCTAATTAGATTACATTGAGAAAAATCTTTGTTTTGTCACCGGGTGAAGTTAATTGCTGGATTGTAAAGGAAATGGTAACAGATTACTGCAGAGACCTTCTGGTCCCCCCCCCCCCCTCCAGACTGCAGGGAAGTTGGATGGTGTCCATGTGAACCTGCTGACTGGAACGAACCTACAGAGGAGAAGTGGTGCTCCTCTTTCAGCCGGGGAGGAGGAGGTGTTGGATCCTGGTAGCTTTGTTGGTTTCACAAAAACAAGTACTGTTGTCAGGACACAACTCTAGTTTAAAGAGCCATTGAGCCATACAATGTGCAAAGACATGGCAAAGCAGTCTCCCCTATCTTTTTCTTAATTTGGGTTTTACTCATTGTTACAGGGTTACTGAAAGGACACAGAGACCCTAAACCTCACTGATGTGAGATGAATAGATAATGATAAGTAACAAGTAACGATGACTTAGGTCTTGACGCTGGGTTTGGTTTCACAGCTGTATTATACATGACAAAATTCCTAATAATACAAATAAATACATCACTGAATTATCATTTATTATTTAAATAATAAATTGTACAGCAACGTGTTAAAAAATCTCCACAATTAACAGGAATTGCGATTCAATCTTTTAAATGCAGCAATAAATTGGTCAAAACTTAAACAGGAATTCCAATTCCAGTGTGTAAACAGAATTGAATAGAATAGATCGGTCCCATCGTCACCGATATCCGATCCGGCTATTTAAGTCAGTATAGGCCGGTATTAGTGCATCCGTAGGTATGACATTATTCCCTTCATAAAGTAAAACAATTTAAAATTGTAATGCTTCTTTAAGGAATGTTTAGGATGTATGCTTGGCGGAAAGATACTCCAAATTCACTACAATAGAGACAACAATACTTTTATGAAGTATATAGTATATTTCCTTTGATGTTCAAGGAAATCTGTGTTTTTACAGCATCTTACAGTACTAGTATTTTGAGGCATCCTTAACTAAAATAAAATTATACAACCACAGCACCACAGATATCCATTGTACTCAACCTGATTAAGTAATGCAACCAAATGGACAAGACAATGCCAGACTCTGTATATTATTTTGTGTTATTTTAATCGCTGATCTTCAAAATCCAACATTTGTCTGTCGTTATTCTAGTTCGGCAAATAATTCTTTGACTTCTGGAGTTCCCCAGGGTTCACCACTTGAGCCATTACTGCTTTTGATATACCCGCCACATTTCAAGCATGACACAACACAGATTTTCATTGTTACATGGAATACGATCAGTTGTATTTGAATGCATCCTCTCAAAATAAGGCAAATTAATAAACATTGAATGTCACATAATGTTTACTGAACCCTGATAAATCAATAGATCATCATTAATGGCCCAGTCCCTTAACACTTGGGAGTTGTTTGAAAGAAGCAAGGAGCAGACTCTTCCCCCGGGGATGTTGGCCTGGGTCTGCCATGTTTGTGGACATAGACTCGAGGATGAATACTATGGACATATGCTCTGCCCAGTTCCACCATATGCCCATTCCGCCGCTGCTGTTTCTCAACAAACTGCTTCGTTTTAGCAGAACAAGTCTGTCTGGCATGCCTGTTTCGAGTAGCATTAATGTGGACAGTCGCTATATTTGAAACGAAGCCTATGAGGCAGAGGTTCACTTTAAATCTGAATTAATATTGTTCCATTCTAATGATTACAAACAGTTCAGTCATGACCCACAGGCGTAGAAATGATATTTTCTTGAGCTCATAGCATGCAGCTGGTGAACTTATATTCTGTAATTGACACTGATTTTGAGACATCCAGTCCAACTAAGTTTCATATGGCAGTAGCTTCCAGCTGCGAGTCTCAAAATGTCCCAATATCCCAGTGAAATTCGGCAGCTGCTAACACACAGTGTTCTTGCGGTTGTTCCATTATTCAGTGTCTGTGGATCAGTTCACCATTTGTCTCCAGAAAACCTGCCAGCAGAGTGTGTCTGAGAATAACATGCAGGTCCTGATGTTGAATTGTGAATCTGTTCTCTAAACTGCAATAATTTGGCTCTTGTCAAGTTAAGAGCATTTTGTTCTAATTAAGTCATCGAGGAAAACCTAAATCTGTAGATTCTGTCTTGGACAACACTTTTACAAAACCCATATCAGCCCGTATACTGTAAACCTCTGGACCTCCGCGGCTCAGCCCTCCCCTGACAGCCCACTAATAATGCTTTACATGGCAGCCTGAATATTTTCCATCTCAATGGTACACATTCGCATCCCATTGTCATGCAAAGCTGTTTTATATCAAATGCAACCCTGAAATTGAGTATGCATGAGCACTGCACGGACTGCCAAACACTTGGCAGAAAATCCTTCTCTGAAGGGATGCTATGAGTGTACCATGGCTGTGTGCACAAATGCCCAGCCCTTGGCTTCTTGCTGCTGGATGTGGTGCCAAGGGTAATGCTCTTTCAGGGTGTCGACGCTGTGTCGGCCAGTAGGGGGCACTGTGACTATGTGGCAGCCCTGCGCCTGTTGATTTCCTCCTGCAGTGGCTGAGTGGAGTGGCCTCGGCTGCATTATATCTGCCTTCTCTCAGGAGCTTTCACGGCTGGGAGAAAATCACTGTGTTTTCTGATGATAATGCAATTAATTAAAGAGCCAATCATTTTAGCCCCAGCATGTCTACATTTGAATGGAACTTGTGACACATTGCTGCGAGTTGTACATGCTGACGCTAGGCTGTGTCTCTGCTCATCATCAACAAACTTATTTTGTTGTTTTGCACTGACTGACCACCGTAATGCAAATCATGTTTCCTTATTAATTTTGATATCCAAGGTGCTGCATAACAAGGCAGGGGGAGAGGAAAACAAACAAACCCTCCCCCCCTGTTGTCTCTCTGCGAAGCTACTTTGTAATTGAATTCCTATTTCCCTTCCTATTTGAGTGTATTGGAGAGGCTTAATGTATGTCCGTGTGTGTTTGTAGGCTTCTGTAGCCTGGGGCAGCTCTGTAGATGAGATCCTGTTCCCCTGCCAGATAAAGGCCTCTGCTGCCATTAGTTTTGCGGCGGAGTTACGAGGTCGCTCACGCAATGCACAGGCTTGCCAGGAAAGGGAGAGATAGATGTGGAAGACAAAGATAGACGAGGAGGAAGGCATGCAAAGAGGAAGGCAGGAACTCTAACCAGCGTCCGGGGCTTTACATCCAGGCTGAATGAAGACAGTTTGGTCCCAGATCTCCTGTAATGCACCCCCCCCCCTCCTCCTTCTACTGCACTCCGTGTGCTCCTGTACAAGATGAATAGCATAACAACGCTGGGGTGAAAGGGAGGCGGTATGAAGCAGGTGTACACGTCTCAGGGAGTGTGTGTGCTCACGTGTGTGTGTGTATGTGAGTCGACAAGGTCTCTTTGAGTGGTGGGGGCAGGGGCGTGAGATCCAGTCAGCGTACATTATTGCATGGCTTTCTGGTGAAGCTGCAACGTTTCTCTGATGTCAGAGGAGACAGAGAACGGGGGAGGCAGAAAAGAGAGGAAGAGTGAGAGATACACAGAGAGAGAGAGAGAGAGAGAGAATAGGGGGGAGTAGTAATACTGTCAGCAGGAAATGTTGCTGGGGGTTTTCTATTTTTCTTGCCTAACAGCTAGTGGAAAGGGGGGGGGGGCATCAAGGTACTCTTGCACAGCCTAAAATATGAACTTGGATGTGTGCGTGATATTTCTTTGGCTCTGTCCACAGGGATCTGATTCGCTCTCCACTGAAGCAAAGTGCAGGCTGTTTGTAAACCAAGCACAGTCAAATCTCCAGACGGACTGTGCTGCAGTATAAAACTGTATAATGTATCTCTGACTGACTGATTATCTACGAGCTAAAAATACCCACCGTCACTCACTGTATTTACTCTGAGAAATTACCATTTGCTCCAAAAACAACACGCAATTTGGATGCTCGGGATGCGCAGCAGCCAAGGGCAGATAGGTGGGGGAGCGTGGATTCTTTGGCGAGTGCGTGTGCATGCAGAACCAGCTACTTCCTGATGTTTGGGTTGCGATTTGTGGTTCGTCAATCAGGAATCATGGTGCTTGTTGCCCTGGCAACTCCACCGTCAGCTCATTTGTACCAAGTCTGTGAGAGGCATTTCTGAGAGGCCCTTTCCATCAGCTGTGAATATTGACAGCTTGAACAAAAATAGGCTTCGAGTGGGTATGTGTGGGTCACTGTTGCAAAATTAATAAATTAATACCTTCTTGTCACAATAGCCAGGCTGACGACACAGGAAGACCACCCAAACCTGGGACCGTTTCGCCCAGGAGTGACGTCGGTCGACCCATCGCTAAGCAATTACCATTGCGACGCCTGTCAGGCTTTGCCCTTTCGCAAAACATGCAGGTTACAATAATAAAAGTGGCAGATTTACCACTTTATATTAGTAACTTTTGAAGCAATAGCTCTCGAAGAGAACAAAAGCAGCTTCTCATTTATAGCTGACAGCCATCAGGTTACCGGGCAGTTTTTAACAGATTTAACGCTAGCTAGCTACCTAATTAGGCTAATGTTAGCGTGATGAGATGGTGGAAAAAGCCATCTGACGCTTTAATGATTCAAGTTGACTTGCTTTTAAACGAGAATATGTACTTGATGGCTACATAAGACTAGCTATGCTCCGTTTCGATTATTCCAGTCACGTTACCTGGGCTTTGGGTATCGGCCGAAACCAAGTGCCAATCCGATACCAGTGTTAAATCAAAAAGCTGTATGCCTCACTGTGTGGAGGAGACTGGGATCATTCTTTCATGTGTTAGGGAACATATTGGCTTGACTTAAACACTGCCTTCCCAACTTTGTTAGACAGAATTGCAAAAACATTTTCAGAATTTGTTGAAAATCTTTGGCAAGAGGCCTCTGGAGCTGCTTGATTAAGTTGGTTGTGTCATATTTTGCAGTGCTACTGTCACCCCTCGAAACATTGGATTTGCAGATGTTGCAAGTAGCTGCAGACCTTGTCGGTGTAGCAAGAGTGAAATACTTCCAAACAGATGACATGTTTTTTGTTAGCTTCCTCGCTATGCAGCCTACCGGCATGCTGCTGACAAATGGCGTTGGAAGACTTAAACATAGAATTGAATTGAATAGATCAGTCCCATTGTCACAGATACCCGATGCAGCTATTTGAGTCAGTATCGGCCCGATAAGAGGCTAGCTGCACGTCCCAAAAGTCTGCATTCTAAACACTTAATAGTAAAACACTCGACTATTATTTTGTTTTTAAAAGTGGCCAGACTTAAATTTGACAGACAAGCAAGACAGGTTAGATCTGTTTCACTTTTCATTTTTACAAAAGAAAGGCTTTTAGGGTGGATAGGCCTACTAATGTTTGGTGAACATGACATTGTCCAAATTGCAACTTTCTCCAAATAAAAAGCAGAACTTAAACTCTGATATTGTAGCATCCAGACACAGTGAGGTAATACTACACAATAGATGTGCTTGTTGTGACCTGTGATGTAAGAAAGTAAGAAATACTCCTTTCAACACTTAGTTACTTACTGTAAGCTAGTTAGCTGGGCTGCTTATACTTTTGTTAATGTTACCAGCTAAGCTGTATTACAAGCAGACCAACACAGTTTGATCCACTTTGTCTTGTATTTTTGGTTATGGAAAGGCACTTTCAGGTAATTTAAGCTCTCATTTCCACATCTGTCTCAGTTGTGATCTGACTACAACAGTAGCACAAATCTTTGGGTAATTTATCATAATAAAAGCAATATATTTTTGCATTTCAGTTAGTTATTTTTGTTTTAGAGGGAAATTAAGCAGACTACAGTTTTATGTTCATTTCCTCTGGCAGTGTTGGTAATTTGCTTACTCGTCTTGGCTCACCGCTGCTGAATGAATTCAGGGAAAGAGAAACAACTGTGAAATATGCTGGTGATTATTGTGGTAGAGGAAGCTAATGGGCAATCTCAAAAGGTTCAATGTGTGTATCACTGTCCACTCTAATAGATGCATGCATCAGCATAAGTATTTGATCATGTGCAGATGTAGCAATTGTCGTATTCACATTGTCTTTTTGCAAAGGCTGCACCATGGCTTAATTCTCAAGAGAAACGGTTACAAAAAAAAAGTCTCTGTTTTCTCAGCTCAACTAGTTGCTTATGAATAATCCGATTGAGTTGTGTACAAAATAAGTAATTGTAAAGGCTCAAAAGGGGACGACGACCTCTCCATGATAACGCTGAATGAATGGAATCAGTGAGGAAATAGTGTGGAGGAAACAGTCATGCAACAATTTCCACAGCTGAATGCAGCTCAGCGGTAAACACGATCGCAGCATTTTTCCGTGTACAGCTACATGTCTTTTCCCTCAGATCTGTGGAATGTAAAACCGAAAAAAAACTTCTGCGGTTTAACAGGGCTAAATGGTAAAGCAGCATGAATGGTAAATGGTCTTGTGCTTGTATAGCGCTTTTGTAGCCTTCCGACCACTCAAAGCACTTTAACACTACACGTCATTCACCTATTCACACCCATTCATTCGGTGATGGCTGGGGCTACCATGCAAGGTGCCACCTGCCCATCAGGATCTATCTAAGCATTCACACTATTCACACACCGATGGCACTGCCAATTTGTGGGTTAAGTGTCCTGCAAGGAAACATGGACATGGACTAGAAGAGCCGGGGATCGAACCGCCGACTGTCTGATTGAGGGATGACCCTCTAACTTCTACGCCCCATAGCATAGTACATAAGATAAATGTACAATGGTCTAGTTCTGTGGATTAGCTAATGAAAAGTATTGTAAAACGACACCACTACTGTGGTATTATTTATTATAAATCTTCTGTAACTAATGTACTGACAAGGTTACAAAACAATATCCTCTATACATGTTGGCTTAGATGAGGCATACAGAACAATATACCTTTTTAGGTATGACGTCTGTGCTGACAGATCCATTAATTTAGCTGTGGTAACACAAGAATTGTTTGGTGAAGTTTCTTGCTTTTGTCTCTTACTATTACATAGAGACTTCATGGTTCCTTCCAACCAATGTGAATGTGGAAAAAGCTGTTTTTTAAATTTTCCAGCGAGATCTCTAACATACCCCAGGAATAAATGTGTGAAAAACGATGCTTGTTTTTGTTTGCATTTATCACTTGTGTCAAACCATTGACCCAGCAAGCATGCACAAATATGTGCTTTTCTCCTGTTTAAATGGCACTCATTTACTCTGTCTCTGTAACTCAAGCAGAAAGAGCTCTGCTGCATCATTTTTACAATTCTAAAAGCTTTCCTAAACGACTTTTCAACGAAGAGAAAATAATGTTCAATAAGTCTGTCAGAGAAGAGAGCAACAGTTCTTTGACCGACCTTGAATATACACTATTATGTTAGTGCTGGGGATTTACTACATTCTCAACAAGGAAACACTGAACAAATGGCCTGGAGGGCAGAAAACACCCACTGCTGACGCTTGGTGAGAACCGCAGATGCAGTGGGTGTTTATACCCACAAGGGGCAACAATGAGCCCATTCTACACTCAAAAACAAACTTGTGGCGCAAAGGTGAGATGTATGCTTTATGGCAGGTCTCAAACGGTGCTAGCATTGAACTAGGTTGTAACATGTGTCATCTGGCCTCAAAAATTGATGTAAAATTACAAATGGCGACACTCAAAAGTGTGGCAAAACACCTGCCGGCCCCATTTTGCGGCCGCCACATGATAGTTTTACGTTGGCACACACAGCGGTACAGACCGTAACCTCACAGCTACACACACACACACACACACACACACACACACACACACACACACACACACACACACACACACACACACACACACACACACACACACACACACACACACCATGTGTCTACCTATGACCATGGGGCATAGGTAGATTTAAATGCTGTAATGATGTAGCTATATTAGCTAACAAGCATGGACATAATGAAACGGATAGTTTGACTAGTCTGACTCTTCGGTTGTAGACTGTGTGATTAAGCCTGCCTTTGGCCAGCTACTTTGGCCAGCATTCTCCTCTCCTTCCGCTGTCTATTTAGCCAAAGCATTATCACTGTATCCTGAGCTTAGCTCTGCCAAAGACGCAAGAAACAAGCAAAACAGTGTTTTTTTTATTATCCTATACCAGGATGATAATGTTTGGAGCCTGACCTTTCTTTAGAGCTGACACCGCGCTGTGGAGATGCACGACTGTATTTTAACTAATGTGAGGGTGTGAAAGATGAATTAAATAACGTAGCACCCATTCCATCGTGCTTTTTTTTTCCACTCTTGGGTGCAACCGCACTGTGACCAAGACCTAAGGAGATAAAGATAGAACCATACGTCTGGACATTTGTGGCGGCAATGCACTGCAATCCACCCGGAAATCGCAGGAGAGTTTAATGGCTTAGTGTGAGTGCAGTTACTCTACTTTTGCGCGGAGCAGAAATTGCTGTTGAGATGCTCGACTCGGCAGTTCCCGCTTGTATCTTTTAACTTTGCAAAGCCGTCGGCAGAGATGGCATGCAATTTCCCCCCACGAAGACAGCCGGAGTGACTTCGAGTCTCCGTTTGGACAAAACAATTTTCTATAATGAAGAAAACTGGGCGCCCCTTTAATCTAGTACCTCTCCAAAGAGACTGCGCCGGTGGGGACCGTGTAACGGCTTGTGTAGACCCCTCTAAATGACATAAGAAGTGGCTCCATTATAGATCTGTAAGTCAATGCGACCCCAGCTCAGCCTTTGACAAACACAAATTGGCAACCCATTTGGCGGCCCCTTTTCCCCTCATTACATATGTATTTATTTCAGCAGCTTCTCTTTTCATGCTGTCTGCTCCTGTCAGAGGCTGTGCATTGGTGTGCATCAATAGCGGGAGCATTTCTGACTTGGTGCTGATAGCAATACAGCAACCAGAGGGAGAGAGATGCCGACAGAGTGAAAAAGAGGATAGAGAGGGAAAAAAACCAAGGTAGAGACCGACATAGACATATGAGGGGAGATAATAATGACATCTATTAGTGAATCTGTGATTTATTAGTAAAAAGGAATTTTACTGTAGAAGAATCGAGCACATTAGGAATCCTAAATATCTAGCACATGACGCAGCGAACTCTGCATTGCTTCTCAGCCTTGTTGTGTACTACACATCGCGCTTCTGTGTGAGAGACCAATGGATTAGTATGTTTAGAACGACCCCGCTCTGTAGCCATGCCCGCACTCTAATCATTGCTGAAAAGCCAATTCCAAGCCAGCAGAGGGGTTTATTCATGAACACACAAAGTCGGAGACACAAACTCTGGAACATTTGATATAAAACCATCATCTCCAGCTGAAAGTGCTGACTTCCACCCATGAGTTGATGTTCTAGGTTTTTACACCTAGAAGTCCTGGAGAATGTGATCACACTGACATTGTACTGTTATGTTATTCATCATAATTGTACTTTCATGATCATATGCTGCACTAGAAGATGACGATATTGTTTACATCATCAAAATTCTGATCATATGTTGCATTTCCACATTGTAATGACTTCAAATACAGTCGAGTAGTGTTTTTTATTTTAAAAGTCTGGGAGACAGGTGGTTTTCAAGAATGATTCCTGGTGGGTCTTCTGCAAAGAATTTGTAAAAAAGTGCAACTCAAAAGAGTTCACATTTCCCCTGAATCAATACACAATGCCGACCCAATGATGTGCTCCCTGTAACAGAGTTTTTGTTAATGTAAATGTAATGTAAATGGCCACTGTGGCTAAGCTGAATCTCGGCCTTGGGTCTGTGTGTTTTTGAATGATGCGCCGCGCTCCCTTTATCTTCTTTCCTGTACATCTACCTGAGAATACGGTGGCTTTCAGCCACATGTCAAAGGAAAAAAAGCTTTTCTCTAAGTAATCACTTGCAAGACAAATGGCTGGCATTGAGACATCTTACATCCCTGTCTAATTAATGGCTCCCTTCTTCCCCCCCGTAATAATTCACGGTGAAGGAGTGAAGGACAATAAATAAATGGTGCTGCCGAGGGTTTTTTGTCTGGAGAAAGAAGGAAGGATTCAATTAAATGTAAGGCTTTGAGCCTATATTTACCTAAAGTTCTTCCATCTATGTCAATTAAACTGTGGCTTATTAAAGTCAAGGTGTTTGCCGTGAGGCAATAGAGTTTCCTGTTATACTGTTACAAAAACACGGCGTCTAAATATTTAAAGAGAAACTTTAAGACCGCTATTTTTTTCTTTTCTTGTTTTTCAAAATGACAAAAAAACGACGTTCAAACTGCTCAGTTAGACAGAAAACCCCTGAGAGGCAGATAAACCTCCACAGAATCAAAATGAAGATGACGCACCAAAAGAGAGGAGTACAAAAAATAAAATGTGGATGTGGAGCAAGGAATTAAATTAATGAACCGAGCGCGAGTGGGCGTCGTGTTTACCGTCAACCTTTGGCCGTGTGTGGGTTTGTGTTCACAGAGAGAAAGTACAGGTGTGAACGTGTTCTCCAACTGTTTCACTTATGAAAACATATTTATGTATCTTTACCTTACTATTGTGTATTTTTCTGTAGGTTAGTAGGCCCGCTACCAGACACAAGAGGTACAGGTAGTGACGCTGACGTATCTGCAGCAGCCTACTGAATGAAGAGCGGGAACTGCTAGAAAAAAACCTGAAACAAAATGTCATTAAATGCGACCTCTCGTATTCACAGGCGGAGCGTCCTGCCGTAAGCGCACCCTCTGAGCTAATGAGGAATGTCGCCCGCTATTTTCCTCCTCGCCGTGTTCAAAGTGCTTTCTCAACCTCACCTCTCACCTTCTCAGAAGCTTCAGCCAATTAGGACAGAAAACAAGGTTAATATTTCATATCCCGTTCCCTGAGAGGAATCCTAACCGTGTCCGGACGCTTGTGCAATGTGTCCATCCCTCCGATTCCTCCGCGGCCACGGGGCACCTTTAGGGAGACGATGACATTCCTGGAGGTGATTCGTCCTCGATTACGTGTGAGGTGTGATTTCTTGAGATTTCTTAAAAAAAAAAAAATCTGATGCAAGAGCAAATGGTAACACGGATTTGAATCTAAGACAAACAAAAAAGAAACCGCAGGGAACACTGTAAACGGCAAAGAAAACAGAGGAAGCATTTGATTGTAGGCCACGGAAAACCGCGCAAAGGTGCTCAGACATGCGAGATGAGATGTGAAATAACCAAAACTGTTGGCAGAAAATAGTGTTCAAGTAGGATCCCGGTGTGAAAAGTGTTTTCGGGGCTTTAATCAAACCTGAGAAGAGTGTCCATCGAATGCCTCTATTTTGGTCTTCAGTTGTTTGTCTCATTACCCAGTCAATATATTGAAGAGCAAAGCTGACATCACACATCCTTGTCTCACACCTGTTTTTACTTGGAATTTTTGGAGACTGTTTCCAACCCTGCATGTGAAGTTGGTATAAAAACTTTGGATCACATGAACTATATCTTCAGGGATCCCATAATGCCGCAATATACGCCAAAAGGCTTTCACGATGAATGGAGTCAAATGCTTTTTCAAAGTCAACAAAGTTCATATACAGTTCCCTCTGCCACTCTGTGCACTGCTCTATGATGTTACGTAAAGTGAATATGTGATCGTTGCAACCTCTACCCTTTCTGAAACCTGCCTGTTCTGAGATGTTGGTCTACAGCAGTTCAATTCAACTAAAATTCCAAAAGGTCCAGATTGAGAAAATCTCCTCGTGCAAAGGTCCGGAACATTACAATAATATCTAACTTGTGCTATTTAGTGCCATATATATATATATATATATATATATATATATATATTCATGAAGCCTCGTAGTAGTAACAACGTCTCTGTGTAGTCAACAACTGTCAAATCAAATATAGAAAGTACACATCAATTATATTTTAACAATTATTATTCTCAGTTTTCAAATTTAACTGGATGGATTATAAATAATACATATAAATACATAAAATAAATGTTCTTCTGTCATTTCAAGTAAAATAATGTCTCCATCTAAAAATAAAATACACAAAAATGAATTTTTGAAAAACTTACATCTTCAAAGAAAGTGCTTGATTTTGGAAAAATGAATGAAAAGGAAAGTGTGGCTGGAGTTAACTTTTTTCTTCTTTAGTTGAATCCATTTCACATCATAACGGTCTCAGTCAACTATATAATAAACAATCTCTACACATCTTAACATCTTGCCCTTAGTTCAGTTCAGATTGGAATGTTTGGTCTAAAGATGTGCGTTTGGTCTCGTAGTGGCGTTTCACATCGGCGCTTTTAATAATGGCCACGATATCTGAACATATGAGACAGAGTGGTTTAGTAGCGCCAGCAGGAAGAATGAACAAATACGAGTCCGTCCATTCTTTGTTAAAAGCTCTGTTTTCGCGGTCCACTCTTCTCTTTTTAGAGCACGCCATGTTAACTTGCTTCTCCGACTTACTTCTCCCACTTCTCTCTCTCTCTCTCTCTCTCTCTCTCTCTCTCTCTCTCTCTCTCTCTCTCTCTCTCTCTCTCTCTCTCTCTCTCTCTCTCTCTCTCTCTCTCTCTCTCTCTCTCTCTCTCTCTCCGTCTCTCTCCTGTCTGTGTGTAAATCTCACTCGGCTCAGGATGCGTTTCAGAATCCAGATATTCGATTGGCTGAGTAGCATCACGTGCATTTCTTAGAGAACCTTTCTTTGGTAATTTGATGATGATCCCCTCTGACCAGTCATCAGGTATTTTCTTATTCTCCCATATAGACGTAAAAAGTGGTTGAAGAATTGTAGCTGCCAGATTCGGGTCTGCTTTGAAGAGCTCTGCATTGAGGTTATCTGGACCAGGGGTTTTCCTGTTTCTTAAGGATTTAATCGCCATTATAATTTCATCTTTGGTTGGTGGTTCAATGCTGATATCCAAATCTGCTTCTGCATCTTGGATGTTAGCCTGTGTTGTTGGTGGAGGCCTGTTCAGCACCTCGTTAAAATGCTCCGCCCATCTAGCTTCTTGCTCTGCTTCCGTTGTAAGAAGCTTTCCCTGTTTATCTTCTATTGGTACATCAGATGTACCCCTGTATTTGCCGCTAATAATCTTGGTTAGCTTGTAGACCTTTCCTTGCTCACCTTTTTTGGCTGCTTCTGCTTGTTTTGCAAGGTCATCCATATATTCCCGTTTGTCAGCTCCCGTCTTCCTCTTCACAGCCTTGTTTGCATCTCGATATTGAGTTTTATATCTTTCTTTTATCTGATTTTGCTTCCATGACTTTCTTCTTTGCTCTCTTGCGTACATCAATGGCTTGCCATGTATCATCGGTTGTCCACTCCTTTCTATCCTTCTGTTTGATGCCCAGACATTTTTTACTGGTTTCTAGATATGCTTGCTTTGCTTGTTCCCATTTGGTGTTAATCTCATCTGTATCTGTGTCTGTATCCTGTTGCGTATCACCTTGGTCATATAGTGCTTGAAATCTATTCTTTAGCTGCACTATGAAGGAGCTTTTAATTTTAGGATCTTGTAACTTTCTTCTCATCACTTGAAGATCTAGACTATGCAGATGATCTCTCTCTTCTTTCACATACTCATCGGCACATGCAGGAGAAAACATCCCGCCTCAGTGACTTTGCTCATTAGACTTCCACTTAGCACTTATTGTATTAGCTTGTTTCACTTATTGTATTGATATTAGTTTGTTGCACTTATTACATTTGTTTGTTTCTGCGCTGGACATTTGCTCTGGTTTATGCTCTTAGATGCTTGTCTGGAAAAGGTGATGTACTTACTTCTGGTGATTAGTAGTTCTCTTGAATACCTATGTTGAATACACTTACTGTAAGTCGCTTTGGATAAAAGCGTCTGCTAAATGACTGTAATGTAATGTAAGATTGGCCTGAAGATCAGCAAAAAGAAAACAGAAGTGATGACTCTGAACATTCCAAATCCCTCACCAATTCAGGTTAACGGAGAAGATCTTCCCAAAACTGACGAGTTCACATATTTGGGCAGCACTGTCAGACACGATGGGGGCACAAATAAAGACTTCAAGAATCGTCTTAATAAGGCAAGGAACGCATTTAAAGTACTAAATAATATATGGAGGTCACAGCAGTACACCACCAAGACCAAACTTAAATTGTATCGGAGCTGTGTTTTATCCACCCTATTGTACAGTTCTGAATGCTGGAGAATGACACAAGAAGACCTCAACAGACTATCAACCTTCCACACCAAGAGTTTAAGACGAATGCTGCACATTTTCTGGCCAAACACCATTTCAAATGAAGAACTGTATGACAAATGCCAACAAGAATGCATGGAGACCATACTAATGTGTTGAGAAAAGATCCTGCTGATATTACAAGAACAGCCTTACATTGGACACCAGAAGGGAAAAGAAAAAGAGGCCGACCAAGAAACACATGGAGAAGAACTGTGGAGAAGGAGATGCAGAGCCTAAACCACTCATGGGGCACCATCCAGCATCTCGCCCAGGACAGACAGGAGTGGAAGACTTTTGTTGCTGCCCTACATGCCAAGAGGCATAAAGGGAAATGAAAATTAATGAATCAAACCTGGTAAAAATGAATGTTAAAAAGTCAGGCGTAACAACATAAAACCCACAACAGACTAACATCACCTGCTATCTAAAACCAAGCTGTGGTATCTCGACACCAACCAGAGAGACACAAATCGCAGCAGACCATCTGTTTGTCATCATGCTGTGCCCCGAGGCTGATGCTGCTTCCTCCCCGTTAAAAGAGACCTTCCCAAAGCAAATATTTCCAATACTAAAACACAGGGGAGCTTTTCTAAGAGCCCCGTCCCTCTGTCAGTCTTGTCTGAGCGATATGAACTGAAGAGTTAGCCGAATCACATTTTGAGGCCGTCTGAGCCTGGGTGTTGCTGCGAGGAAGCTTTATTAAACAAAACAGAAAAAAACACAGCAAGGGACTCTAAATGTAAATTGCTGTTCAATTTCAATCCTCATTTTGAAACGGAGCTGCTCATGCTCTGTCATTCCTGTTTTTCTGCATTTCTCTTTCATCCATACGGACGCTGTGGCAGTTGCTTTATAGCCACCCGGCCTATTCAAGGCCGTCCTCGGGTGTATTGTACAGATACTCAGACGTAACAAGATGACTAGCTTGCGACAAATGACAACACTGATAATGCTACAGGAGCTTAAACATGCCCATAATGCTTCACCGTGTGGGTGAGATGTTAAACCAGCTTTAATGCACTGACTGGGACCAACCTGCACTGGAAATGGCATCAGAAAAGGAGAGGCAGATGGTTGCTAATACACCAGCATACAAACAAACAACATGAGCGTTCACAACATGTTGGCACAATGGAACAGGGTAAAACTCAATTTAAGTGCTCATACATTATTCCATACTGCTCAGACTGTGGTTGGCCTCCTAGTTGTTGCAGATATTGGTAATTACCGACAGTGACAATATTTCAAAGATGGAAAAAAATAACGAGTCTAAATAAACATCTAAATACTTTTCAATATCATGAGATTAATTCCAAACATATTACAAATTTGGGCTTTGGCAATAACCGTAATTTTGCAATCCCGCGCTATTGACAAGAAAATGGCAGGGGATGGCAAGAAACTGACACAAACGCTATGTTTATGTTATTTATTTATTTTGTTCTTTATCTAGTATTTACAGTCTTACAAACGCCAGCAGCGTGACGGGGCGTTGAAGGTCTATTTTATGCTCTGCGCTGCAAGTTTGGTGTTTCTTTTCTGGTAGCCAAGGGTTGAAAAATGAAAAAACTTTGGATAAAACGCTAAAATTGTCACTGTCCCTTTTTTACCCAGCCGTCCAATCATGAAGGAACGAAGGGCGGGACAACTACCATAAAGACCAACCGTCACATCCTACGTGCACAAGTGCTGAACAATGGAGGAGCAATGAATACACAGAGATCAGCGGGTCCATCCTCTCTCTTGTGCCGACATTTTTACTTCAGCTGATATTCTGTATCAAGGCAACCAGACGCAACCAAAAAGAGTCTCGGCTGAAATAAACCCCGCTGCGCCTCATTGCCCCTCTGTGTTCTGCATTTAACAATAAACTAATATTTCATTAGTTTTTAAACTGTATTTTTTGTCGTTTTAAAAGGCAACAATATGCCTTATAATAGCCTAACAATAAAGCTTATTGACACATCACTAAAATCAGGATAAATCATTATCACCGCTTCACTGTGACAGCTCTAATTACAAATAAGGAGAAAACTAAGTGAGAATAACCAATAACATAAACAGTTAACATATACAGCGCATTTTAAATAAACTAAATAAATACATAAATATTATATGCCTAAAAAGGACTAAGCCGAAGTAAACACTTGCATGGTGTTATGTTCTGAATTTCTCAAACAGGAAAAGTAGCGCCCCCCCTTGCTCTTCTTCGTCCGTCAGCAAACAGGGCCGAATCAGCTGGTTCAAATCAAAAGGTATTTAATATCTAACAAAAGCACCTCATCGATCAGCGCAGTGATTGGCTGAAACCCTGATCTGCTCCTCCTGGCCTATGACCTGTTAGTTTGGTCAGACACCCCTCAGCAACAGGTTCTGCCCCTCTTCGAAGCCAGCATTCGTCCTCCGCCGCTCCTGGCACAGGCTGCACTCATTAGCCTACCTTATCTCTCTCAGACATGATATATTCAGCAAATCTTCTTCACAGTGCACAATACATTCAGTGACTTTTCTCTTGGTTTAAAACTTCTATAAGTAAATATATTGTGACATATAATATCCAGCACTAGGTGTGCTTTTAAACAGATTCCTCTCAATGGCCCTACTACCCCTTTTTGTGTCCTAAATAATTAACTTGATGTTTATCAAACAAACACATTAATAAACATCTTAATATGAACTCTAATTCACTTGATTCAGCTCATTTAAAAGGGCATAACCTTTTTTTGAGCAATGAGCAGTTGACCATCTTGCATCTCTTTAGTAAAAGTAAAACATTGTACTGTTGGAGAAGCAAATTTATTGTTCTATTATCTACTGTGCAGTTTAGGTATGAACAGAAATGTTATGTGCAGAGGATAGCACTACTCACCCTGATTACTGTGCTGTGAGAGTACAATCTGTTATTGCTGAGCAACAACAAGGTGACACCGGCGCCTTAAGGATTTGTAAGAGTTTTCAACAAAACTTTGACGCTATTCTTCGACATTCATTACTGGTATTCCAACTCTGAAGCTCAGTCGAAAACTTGCATGCATTCTTATTTCTTTTATTTTTTTAAACAAAGACACTAGAGGAGCCAAACCACTGTTTTCCCCAGACTAATTTGATTGTAGTGTGCCTTTTAACTAACTAATTGAAGGGGCCGTTTTCTGTTTTATTCTCTGTGCTGGAGGGGGGGCCGAGTGGTAGGAGTAGGCATCCTGCGTGTGTATTTTATTGTTATGGTAACGTGCTGTGACTAGGTACATTTGATTTGGTTCATGTGCAGTGGTGGTTTATTCATAATTTGCCTACATATATTGTGACAATTTCCTCTTTTTATACGCACAGCTCCACACTGACCTCCCTGATGCTGCAGTTTAGCCCCTCATTATTTATTTTCTTTGCTTGGAATCCCTCTTGTTCATTTGTTTTGATTTATGTATTAATTGTATAATGTACTCCCTCCCTCCCTCAACTATGATCTGCATTTAGGCCTCCTATTGAGAAAATTTTTTTTTATTCCATGCATTTTCAATAAAATCTATATTTTCGGTATAGTAGTCTCCGGCTCCAGTTTATTCTGGGTCTTGTGCGTTGTGTATCACCGGGTCACACTTGTTTGGCGGCTTTTCTTATTGGACACCAACCCTGTACAAATAAATCAATATTCAAATGAGCTGGGATTTTATTGACAATTTCTTTTTGTGGTGCCGATATTCTTTTATTCATTGATTTGTTACTTCATGCTATTTGATATATTTCTTCCTATGTGCGCATTTCGTTTTTGCTTTTCAAATCCTCTCTGCGCAATCCATATCTCCGTTTCCTCGAGGTTTATACCGCTCCCTTTGGACTGTCTAGTCGCCTTCATCTCCATCTCTCCGACATGACTGAAGTGGCTCCAGCAGGTAAATCAATCAGGGATCAGAGCTTTCACCTGGATTCACCTGAGCAAGCTGATTGATGGAGACACTAGCTGCTCCTGATATCCTCATATTTTGTCCATTTTGTGGACTCGCCCTGCTGGGCCCTTACCGCTGCTCTCTCCGTGCTGAGTGTATTTGGGCTGAGGGGGTGATGGATGTTGGAGGCTTTTAAATGGAAGAAGGAAGGAGGCGGCGACAGACGAGCGAGGGGGGAGAAGAGCAGGAGGCGAGGAGCGACGAAGGCACGGAGGAGGGAAGAGGGCGAGGAAGGAGAACAGGAGGATGCTGAGCCAGCTGTTTTTCCTTTCTTTTTTTTCGTACATGTAGAAGTCTGTTGCGTGTGTGTAATGCAATGTTGGCCAGCATTCGGTTCCAGCTAGTGCCTCCCCATCCCAACGCTGCCGCCCTCCACCTCCCCCATCAGGCTGATTAATAGTGAGAAGAGCCAGCTGCACTCCTCTCCCCACAGAGAGGTCAGGCATATGGCAGAGTGGAGAGCTGAGCTGCAGAATTATCATATCAAACCTGGTTTCCCTCGAACACTCGGGGGAGCGAGCGTCGTAGTCACTGATTCTAGGAGAAAAAAAGGAAAATATTATGAAGATCAAGGTGCTCAAGCAGTCTCTGACCACCACTGTTAGCTTTGAGATTATGGATTTTTTTTTTTAAGCGCTGCCGTACCTTTTCATCTTCTTCCCTATATCTGTCCTCTCCCCGGTCGTGATGTAAATTATGCAAGGAGCAGCAAGGCCAATTTCCCAAATATTTAAACCTGTAACCTCCGAGGCATTGTCCTGACCTCCACGACACACGGAAACTCAGCGGTTGGTGTCTGTAGATCTGCAGGACCGGGAGGTTTGTAGGAAGTGTGCCAATGTTGGCGGCACAGATGCCTAGCGGTTAGAGAGACACAGTACAGGGGGTGTCCCCCTTTTTATCCTTGTAGCAGCTTGTCTTGTCAAAGGTTTGCAGCGTTTTAATCTGCACAAGTCCTCATAATTGGGGCACAAAATACTATGTGTCAGAGAAGGATTTAGTATGTCCCAATACTTAGTATGTCAAATGCAGTATGCCAAAAATACCCGGTTGCATTATGCAGTATGCAAGTCAGCATGCTTTTCTGGTCATTCTGACCCACAATCCTCTGCGCTGTGGAAGTAAGAGCAAGAGTATGTACTTTGTAAGGGAAGCAGCGGTATGCCCTAAGAGTAAATTATGCAATTCAGAAAGCAGCTATAGTTTGCTTGTCAGTGTGTTCCAAAACAAACCATTTGACAATTCCAAAGACAATTTCTAGTGTTTAGTATCTCCTAGTCAGGTTTAGGCAAGTATAACCTCTTAATTCGGGTTAGGTGCAGATTGTTGGTACACTGCACTAAAGTCAGCGAATAGCCAAAACATTTCCAAATGAGTAAAACAAAATAATTGTACAAAGACTTCATGATTATCATATTCTATGGAAAACTACTGTATTTTACATTCAAATCCAGAGTGACTACTGTTTCAACTTGTTTAAGTATGTGCCGGATGTTTGTGCCATGGTTCACAATAGTTCACCAAGGTGATTTCAAAGAACTCCCACTACAGACCAGTGTTTCTTATGCTTTCATAACAGGACATAATATAGATCCAACAGAACTTGGGGATAATGATACCAAAGTTTTTACACTCTTCTGAGAGTCGTGAAATACAGTCACAAGGAGTTCATGATAGGCCGAGGGTGGCGACAGTATCTGTCTGCCGAGATTTCGGCAGACATGTAATTGGATCATTAGTTTTCCTACAATACATTCTTGACATAGTTGACTTACAATGAATGATCAGGCTGATTCCAAATCAGCTCTGGACCATTTTATATCTCTTATTGTGCTTTACCTACAATTAGGTGATCACATGATGTTCTCGGGACATAGCAAATTGATAAGGTGCAACTTTGTATTTATTTTGTATTTATTTACATCCTTTGAGGTTAAAGTAATGAACACCCATGAGCACATTAGAATTAAATGTAGAATGTGTCAGCATGAGTAGGTATGGAGTCTTTAACGAGCAGGTACATATTGGATGTTCAGTAGAAGGAATGCACCGATATGATACTGACATTGGGCCAATACCGACTTAAATGGCTGCCTGTTTCGGTGACAATGTGGCAGAGCTATTAAATTCAATTTGATGTTAATATAATAGTACATACTAAATAAATAATTAATTAAAATTCCTGTTTACAATTTGTTGTTGCATTAAAAAGGTTTACACTTGAATTAGTTATTTCTTACTTTGAAGATTTTTTTACCAAGTTGGATTATTTTAATTGTGAAAAAAAAATCCAGTAAATTTATATTTATTTATTTTTCTGTTACATTTAGTTAGTTAGGAAAGCAAGTCTAGTGGTCAAGCCTGATGTTGCCTTACACATAAAAGAGTACATCCCTAAAACACACACCCAGAATACCACTCGCTAGCATGTGTGCGTTTTGACCAACAACACAGTTGGTCATTGCAAATATTGGAGGGGTCAAATTTCCACGTGACCTCCCCGTCCCCCGAGGCGACTACATGCTTAAACTGTAAATTACTGCTGATAACGCTGACATTGTGTCCATAATATCACATTATAGTGCTGATGAGGACTGAGTTTAATTTCAGTGACGCTCTCACTCGGTAATCTCACCACAATGTTAATGCTGCATTTTGTACATGCATCAAAGGAATGACTGCAGTTCTGGACCAACTTAAAGATCAACAGATGAAGTTTCCATAGGTTATATATAATTTATCCACATTAGATAATGCAGCTCATGAGCTTGCCTTGTTAATTCCGTCTTTGAAGGTCCTTTGCGGTGCAGAGGCCCACCTCTCTCATTAGTAAATCTCATTCAAATTGCATGTTGTCAAGGATCCCTCGTGATTAACAAAGCTAAGATACTTAGCAAAGTTCTGCATAAAATCTAACTAGTGACTTTTGGACATCATTAATATATGCATTACAACGGCAAGTTCCCTCTTTAATATGTAAGCTCTTGTTTTGGGGGGCAAAAATTCATACGTAATTAGAAACAGGATCTTGCAATTTGTAACAGTTAATTACACCTTTTATGCCTGAGTGGGGACGGCTGGATATCGGCGCACAGCGGCGTTGTGGAAAGCCGACTTCTCAAGTTACTATCGGCCGCAGAATGACAGCCAGCTGATTGGAGCGTGGTCTGTTGTTGCTGGACCTCCTGCAGCTGCTCTGTTTGTGGCCGACAAGACAGGGCTTGTATTTTAAGGAGGTAGCAAAAAGAAGCGGGGTTACAGGAGGACAAGAATGTACCAAAAACATTTCCATGACAAGATAAGAGAGAGGCGAGCTGGAGACGAGGTAGTCCAACTGCGGCAGCACTTTAGGGGGAATCTTCCTCGTCGCTCCTTGTTGGAAGAAACACACTTAATGTTTCAGTTTGTTTTGGCATTTTTATTCCCTGGAGGTCTAATTTAGAACGAAGCGATCTGATTAGCCCGGCTCCCCGGGAGTCACTCTCTCTCGGGAGCCACCGCCGAGGGCATCACTTGAATCGGAATCAGAAGATGCAGAGACCAATTATGCGTCTTAAAAAAAGGAGATGTTTTTCTAATCTTTTTTTTCTCCAAACCCAGATCAGTGGTGATCCTCCACTCTGACCCACTGCTGCTCAAGGAGACATTTCATCTGAACATGTGATAAGTACAATGTCCATACACTATAGACATCAGATTGTTGATGACTTTAACAGACTGTGAAGCAAATATCCAAATTCTCACCATGTTTTCTACTGCTGTGACCAAATAGTGTATATAATTTATTCAAACTAATTATTTCTTGCAATGCACGTCTGCTCTGTAGACATGACAATTTGCAGTCCCGCCAATGTTCATGCAAACATGTTTTTGCATTTGCACGCTAAATGGTATAATCTCGTGCATTTTTTTTCACACACTATATATTCACTTTTTGCTAGTAAAACCTTCATACAGCATACATCATATCCAATAGCATGTTCAAATAACATACATATTTTTCATTTAAGTTTTTATGTCATTAAGGCTTCTTTTAATGCTGTAATCTGTATGTCATTCCAAAAGACTGGGTTGGGACCCACAGTTGGGTAGCAGGGGATTTTATTAGGGTCACAAACTTCTTCCATAGTCTTTTATTCAACATTAATATCTGCAGTACACCTTTGAGCCCCATTGATAATTGCAGCCTGCTTGTAACATTGAATCAAATATGAAAGTCTAGCAAACATTCTGTTTGTTTAACCAATGAAAATAAAGAGATATCCTGTTAACTCCACCTAAATGTATTTATTTGGTCTAATTTATAAAGTATTAAACATGTGTATATGTTTTCAAGGACACATACATAAAACTTAGTGATTTATCAAATGTGTATTTCTTCAAAATGGCTGGTTTACCTATTCAAGATAAGGTAATGCAGAAATAGCAGTAAAGATGGTCATGAATCCTTTATTTACTCACGATTTATAGACAAGTTCTCCTGTGAATTGGTTGATTATGGTTTGTAATCTTTAAAAAGTGGTCCTTTAGGAAAAAAAAGACACAGTTGGAGAAAACAGTTTACACACTTATTGTTTTTGGATTGTCTGTTTGGCCATCAGCTAACTACCACTACCAGTACCATACGCTGCTGAGTGCATCGCTGCTATGCAGGCAGACAGCTTAGTGAGTTTAATTTTGTTTTTCAGAAGATTGTATGAAGTGTATTATGCGACGAATTCGAACCGATTGCCTGCGTACATCGCCGCCTGTTTTTGAGTTTGAAAGTCGTACGTTATGACGCCCAACAGCTCATTGGTGTCTAGACGGGGGGTTAGTCAATTGTGGGTTGTATTCATTCAATCACACGATAAAGCAGTGGTCGTTGCAGACATACCTGGTGGAGATCTGCACTCTATTGAGTTCACCTTTCTACTTTGTTTTCTTACAGTGGTATTATATTGGGCATCAGGTATCATGGAATTTCATTGGTATTGGTAGGGCTGGGCGATATGAGGAAAATCAAATATTGGAAAAAATGTTACCAAACACCTCAATATTGATATTGGGACAATATTGCAGGGTTTACCATTGGGGCTTCTACCAAATAATGTACAATTAATTTTTTTTTATGAACAATCATCAGTAAGGTGGATATGTCAAAATGGGTAAATGCAAATAATAGAACAGCTAGAAGAGTCACACAATCACATCTCTGTAATGCAGCATTTAAAACCAGAAAAAGATAACACTGGCGCCATATTACAGTATCCAAAATCTGAGAGAATATCTAGTCTCATCATGATATGGATATAATATTGATATATTGCCACGCCCTAAGTATTTGTATCGACTACTGAATTTCTGGGATCCCGATTCCAGTCTCCTATTGCTCAATTCTCGTTAATTATTCAAATTTTCAGTATCAGGACAAAAATGTATATGAGCAGTAACACATACTGTATATTAACCCCTTGTTCGTGGTGTTACAAGTGGGAATTATATTCCAAGTGCAGAAAAATCTTTTTGAATAAGGTCATTATCTCAAACCTACACTGAGCATTTCTGCCTCCCAGCAGGGCCCTAAAGCTTTCAAAGGTATTACAGCTGAGCAGTCGAGTCAATGCAAATATGTTTTCCTGCTCTACCTCGTGGGAGTATTTGCGTGTTGTTGTCGAGTGATCTTAATGTCACCGTGCGCGGCTGAAGATATTGTTTCCAACTGCGCCGCACACAGAGCCCACCAAGACCTGATGTCTATTTATGAGCAACAAGCCGACAAGGACATGATTGAACACGCTGTGTGTGTGTATCTGCAGCATTGTGCACAGATGCTGCGTTACGTTTTCCAGACAGACAGAGTAGGTGACGGGCACGCCGAGGCGAGACATACAGTGATGAAACCGAAAGCTGCTGCGGCTGGAGTGATTGCACGCGAGTGAGCGCAGTTTGTGACGCATGATGGAGATGTCGACCTGGAGAGTGGCGATCAATCAAGAGCCGTGATTAATATGGCCGAGCTATTCTGTGGAGCTAAACGGCCATGTGGGACGGCGTTAATCTACCTGTCAGTTTCCGTCGGTTTTCCACCGGCTACGGTGCCGACTTGTCACTTTGATACTTGTTTTGTTTTTCTGTTTATCCTGTTACTGCCGAATCATTTAACTGAGTAACAACTGTATCGCCACCGCAAATCGTTGTTCCGGGCGCGGTGTGCGGTTAGTTATGCACTCATGCGTTCTCTGCCTCTCTCTGTCACGCGCGCGCACACACACACCTACACACACACACACACACACACACACACACACGTGTGCACACAAGCACTTTCACTTTTCCACCTGGTGTGGGAATATAAATGAACAATTTCCCAAGCTGAAGTAGAAATGCTCATAGAGGAAAATTAAATCCCATGCCTGGGGCTGATGGGATATTCATCTCTCCCATTTTATCTACTGCTTTCTTCCTTCAGCAGTTGGCACATTTTCCATCAGTGGCATTCTCCTTCAATCAGTTGCACTGTGTGTGTGTGTGTACACCAAGACACAGTGATCATAGCAAGTCAGTTTTTTTTCTTTTTTTGTTTAATAGATGCACCTCACAACCCAGACACATTTAAAGTGAGGCACAACACTGCAATCACAGCACTTCTCCTCCAAACCAAAGCCGCACACGAGGGGAAAGGAGAAAAAACACAAAACAAGATGTTTTCTTAAATTCTTCTAAAATAGGTGTGTGGATTGTTGACTGAAGGCGAAGACGGCTCGGCCCTAATTGGTTCAGTCAGTTCGAGGCACGTAAACAGTTGCTCATCTTGTTAAGAGAGATACTCCTCCGCTGTTAGTCTGCTCACGATCGGTGATGATCAATTGCAGATTCGATTGCCGCCATCGGGCAATCGCCTACGAGTAATTACACCTGCGGCTAATTTGTAGGCTGATGTCGGTTGTTTTTCGTCGTATCATATTATTGTTGGATATTTTGGTGTAATTTAGATTTTTATCTTTGAAGACGCTGACCGCTGTCAGTACCAGCAGGTAGTTGAGGGGATGAAAACCCAATCTCTCTCTCCTCAGTGTCCTATCGATGGAGAGCCGTATTGACCGGTGCGCTGATGTGGAGGGAATTGAACAGCTGAATGCATGGTGGAGTCGGCGGATGTCCAGGGCCCTCTGGACTCAGCCTGGCTGACTGTCAGAGGCCTAGTGATTCTTTAAGTAATGCATGGCTCCAGTTGACATGTCTAAGGCAGGGTCACAACAGGGTTTCTAATGAGAGCTGTGGATAGCTCCCATAGGACATCTGACACCTGTGAAATGGAGGTGAAAAAAAGGTGACGTCTCACATAATGGAAGCATCTGTAAGACATCACATATTTCATTAATTTCCTGCCAGTAGGGGGGTAAAAAAAAAATCACTGCCCCAAGGCCAGTACAGATGAGTTGATTTTAATTCTTTAAATCATTATTAGCATTGCTTCTAGAGTGAAATGATATACACAATTGGGAGCCAGTGTGTAACCCCCATACAGACCCCCCTCACTCAAATGATGGACATGTTGAGAGATTCTTATCATGTGACATGCT